>CM049883.1:27488416-27508416 GCA_027474115.1 Schizopygopsis malacanthus
GTATTAATAAATAAATAAATACAGCACAAAATGAAAATGTGGCATATTTGGTTGTATTTTATTTCAGATTATAAAACGGATAGTTCCGGTCCTTGACTCTGATTGGCTGAGCCACGTTCAAAGCCCTTGTACATTACAATGCAAACCTACACCTTTATTTACTTTGTGTGTTGCTTGGCAACCACTTTGTTCAAACCATAACTGTTTCTGAGGAACTACACTGTTTGGTGGAAGAATAGTGTTTTTATTAATATCACTACACTTCACGTCGGGCCTAACAACGGCCTTTAGCTGTTATAAATTCACTGTAAACCACGGCTTCTTGAGGCTTACTGCTTTAATTTAACAGGAGCAAAAGAAACAACCCATTTGCATTTAATGAATATACAATGAGAATTATTAAAAATGATTAAGAATTCATTGATTTTAGGAAATATTACAGGTGCAGTTTCTGCCTTACTAATTAAACCCTCCGTTAATTAATGAGATGTAGACTCATTATCATTAACAGAGGCAGATAAAAGAACAGTAATGTAGCACATCTGGATGCATTGTATTTCACATTTTAACTGGAAGAGCGGCAGAGAAGATATTCACACAGACAGCTGAATGAATTGCAGATTCTTAGATGATGCCGGAGATAAAAGTGCCAATAGTTTGATGCACATCTTTCAGGTTGGCAGCCACAATATCTCTAAAAGTTATAAAATAATATACCAAATAGTCAAAAATTGCTGCTTGGATGTTGCAATGAAATCCTATTTTTTTCCCCCCATGCAAACCTCATCACAATGATGCTATGATGTTGTTGTAAGTGTTTGTCTGAGTGATTTCTTCTTAACTCAAGCTAACACCCAAACCTCTGGTGTCTAGATAGGACTCTGCACTTCTCTTAATGTAAGTGCTTTTCATCTTCTTGTTTTATCATCTGCCAGGTGAAAATAGTTTAGAAAAGTAATAGCGTACCCTTCACAAGCTGTGCAAATTGAGATATCATTCATATCCGCAGCTCGCCTTAGCAAGAATTAGTTTCATGGATTTGTACCAAGCAGAATACACTCAGGAATATAAAACACTTTGCTGTCTCTGTCAGTGACACACATGCACACACACACACACGCACACACGCACGCACGCAAGCACGCACACAAAACACACACACTTCACATGTCATACATACACACACACCCCACACACACGCACACGCACAGCACGCACGCACACAAACACACACACTTCACGTCATACATACACACGCACACAATTGTCACGTCACACACACACACACAACACACACACACACACACACTCACACAAAACATACACACACGTCACATGTCACACACACCACACACCACACACACATACACACACACACACACACACACAAACATACACACACGTCACATGTCACACACACACACACACACACACACACGCACGCACGCACGCACGCACACACACGTCATGTCATACATACACACACACACACAAACGTCACGTCTCACACACACACACACAACACACACACACACACCACACACCACACACACAAACATACACACACGTCAAATGTCACACACACACACACACACAAACATACACACACGTCACACACGTCACCACACACACACACACACACACACAGACACACACACAACACAGACACACACACACATAAACACACGTCACATGTCACAACACACACAAACTACACAACGTCACACTCGTCACACGTCACACACGTCACACACGTCACACACGTCACACACTCACACACACACACACACACACACACACAGGTTATCTGAGGATACTGAGTCATAACAGCACAGCTTAATAAGCATCCAGTGAATCCGTGTAAAAACAGGCCTGATACTGTCCACATCACTTAAACATCATAAACTGTGATTGTATGTCACATGAAAAAATAAAAAACATAACTTCAGCTCAAACATATTATTACTCCGGTCAGACCAGCGAGTCAGTGGAGTTATTTGTGTCTCCACGGGCGTCTGGTTTTTCTGTTGATTACTGCTTGTTTGCTGGTTTTCTTGACAATATGCTAATGTGTGTTCTGCAGCTACATCCCATATCCGCGACTGATTTGTATTCGCTCGGCTTGACACCAGGAGACTTAAACCTGTCTGCTGCAATCAGCCATAAGACATTTTCTAAATAAATGACACTTGCACAATATGTGGCATGAAGACAGAGACACGCATGTGACATTTTAATAACTTTGTGATAACTGAAAACTTTGTGATAACTGAAGTATAATGAACTTTTAAAAGTTTGAGGTTGGCAAGATTTTGTTAATGTTTTTGAAAGAAGTCTCTTGTGTTCACTTGCATTTAAGCAAAACTACAGAATAAATGCCCAACTTCTCCTTTTGTGTTTGACAGAATAAACGAAGTGACGTGAGTTTGACTGATATGCACTTACAGATATAACACACTGATCCTGCCAAACACAATCAAGTTTGATTCAGTGCAAAATGATTTTACCCAGGAGACATCAGCACCCTCTACTGACCGGCTCTGACCCGCTGGGGCATTTCAACCCAATTTAGGGTCACTGTTAATGCCAATCTAATCACATACACTTCTGCTTCAACACACACAGTCCTTCCTTATATTTAGCCTCAAGTCCTTCATTAAATATAGGACATGTATAGAAATAAAGCGGGTGCAGAATTAACTCAATACTCCACAAGCATTGACAGTAATGCAACTTTTACTACAGTGAATATTTACAGTGGTTTAAGCCTTTTGTCTGTGTGAGTCCATGATCCAATCATTCAAATGCATTACAAGCATGTCACGTATATACATCTATAAAGATTATATAAGATAAGATATATATACAGAGACAATCCTAGACTTCTGGGGGCCCTACGCATGACTTTGTCGGGGGGGATCGAGTGGTTAAGAACGAATTAATGAAACGCATTTGTCCGCGTTTCACTCCGCCCTGAATCACGCTCGCGGAAAGCGCTCGAGAAACAGTGTCTCTTCCGCGGCTCTCGCTATGCTTTCAGCTCGTTTTTTTTTTTTTCGCTCTCAGCAACGCTTTACGACATTCACGTTAAATTATTTTAACTGTTTTTCACGTAGAAAGGGCGACAGCACCACATTACAATAAATTATCATTCATGTTTTCATAGCCGCTGCTGGCCAAATTCAAAAACGAAACTAATTAAAACATCTTTGAGAGCAAAGGGCCCCCCTTGTGTTTCGAGGGCCCTACGCTGCTTCGTATTCTGCGTATAGGGTGGACGGCTCTGGATATATATGTACAGATAGAAAACCGTACACACAGCAGAGATGATCTCAAGACCTCCAGAGACAGATCGGTCCATTCTCTCTCACACATGTCATCACAAGTGTTTGATTGAGTACAGAGGAGTTCATCCACACATCTGTACAGAGCATCCATCTCTGTCATACCTGGATCATGATGAATGAAGCCATGTGAGTGTTTGAAGCGCAATAAGTATTCAGCAAGCTTTAACGTGGTAATTTGATATCAAAATATAACATTATATTATTAAATATAATTAAACAACTTAACTATTATAATGTAATAGTTATGCCAAATTATGTATAAATAAATGTATACAAATGTATAAAAAAAAAAATTAAAAAAAAAATTATATGATATACATTTAAATATATGATATGCCCATAGTGTGTAAAATAACTTAAATATTACAATTATTTAAATATTATAGTTATTACATGTCCATTACATTATATAATGTTAAAAGTTAAAACATGAAAATGTTTTACTTCATGTTACTGTAACTGTAGTTAATGATTAATTAATTAATAAAATGTGGAAATGAGTATTGTGACATTTACATTTATGCATTTAGCAGATGCTTTTATCCAAAGCGACTTACAGTGCATTCAGGCTATATATTTTGTCAGCATGTGTGTTCCCTAGGAATCGGACCCACAACCTTTTGCACTGCAAACGCAATGCTCTACCACTGAGCCACAGGAACACTATACCAACGAAGACCCCACCAACACAGTTACCGCTGTGTGTACCCTCCGTTTTAGTTTTCCGGGTTTTCCCAGTGTTTTTTTTTTGTTTGTTTCCTGATGTATTCCATGGACCCAGTGCCCAGCCCACCATCTGCCCGCTACACGGAGCGCATGTCCAAGCCCACCGCTGATGGAGAGCCGGAGCCTGCTGCGACCCACGAGCCATCGCCGCACGGAGCGAAACTGCTGAGGATTGCAGCGGAGACAGAGCCACTGATGACGACAGTCAAGGTGTGTGAGCCAGCAGCAATGACTGCCGCGTGGGTGAAAGCCGTGGACGTGTGGAGCTACGCCCCCTGCACCGCGGCTGAGCTGAGTATGGCGTGTGGACTATGCCACAGCAAGGGAGAGAGGGCTCCTGATCCCCAGTTAAGCCCAGGAAGGGCTCCAGTTCCCGAGTTTAGCCCACGGAGGGCTCCAGTGCCCGCTCCCTGAAAGCGTCCTCCAGAGCCCGCACCTCCAGTGTCGGCTCCTGTTCCGGAGTTCAGCCCTGGAAGCCCGGAGGCTTACAAATGCCAGCCCTCCCACCCGCTCCTGCCTCCTCGTCTGGCAGCCCCTCAGCTCACTATTAATGCAGTGCGAGCTCCACGGGACTGCCATCCTCCAGCGTCGCCGTGGTCGGAGTTTTCCTCGACTCCGCCTACAACCTTCGAGGCTCGGACTCCACCTCGGCGCGTTGACCTGCCGGCTCCACCATGGCTCCTAGCTCCCTCCTCTCCGCCGTGGCCCATCTGTCCACTTGCTCCGCCAGGCTCCCTCATCCATCCAGCTCCACCTTGGTCTGGCATCGACCATCCTGCGCCTCGAGACTCCACTCCTCCGGCTGCGCCTCGTCCCTTTGTCCCTCTGGCTCCGTCAGACTATTTAGCTCCGGCTCCACCGCGGCCCTCTGGATCCCTGCCTCCGCCTCAGTCGCCGGCACCATCTGCTCCACCGTGGCCCTCCGGATCCTTCCCGTCGCCCTTGCTCTTCGGCTCTCTGCCTCGGGCTCCTCCACCACCTGCTCCGCCACCGTTGGTCAGCCCCCTGGAGTCAGCGGCCATTCATCCTCCATGACTCCTCCCTCCGTCGGCTCCACCGTGGGCCACCGTTATGGCTGTGGCCTGGGTCCCGCCAGGGTCCTCCTGTTCCAGCTCCCTCCTTCCTTCATCGCATCCCTGGACCCTGTCTGCCCGCTCCCCCCTCCCTGGGAGTATTGTTACGGCGTGGGACGTGCCTTCTGGGAGGGGGGAGTAATGTCACACCCCAGGATTTTTTGTTGTGTTTTTGCTCACCATGTATTCTGTGACCCAGTTTCTCCCTTGTGTGATTGTTGATATGAAAAGCCCCTGTCCTTTCGTCTCTCGTTATCCTGTCTTTAAAAGCCCCTATCCTTTCGGTTCTTGTTTGTCGTGGTCTACTTGTTGCTACGTGTGTGAATGTGTTTCTCCCATTGTGTATTATCTCCTGAGCTCCTTGATTAAAGACGTTTCCTCGACTCCTGCGTGTTCCTGCATCAGCAGCGTATTGTGACACTGCCAGTTTAGATGTGTTGATTTAAATATAAAAGAGAAATAATTTGAAAAACCATCATCATTAAAAAAGCACTGTTTTTCATATCTGACAAGAATTATCAAACATAATATCCCCCACATAACATACTAAAGACATAACATTTTTGCATTTGATGCAATTTCTGTTAATTAAAAAGTAGTCATCCTGTTGACTTTTGAATGCTAATGATACGACGCCATAACCTTGATGACAGAGTAGAAATCATTTAGATTAATCCTGTCATAGATTCAGAACGCAAACAATAGCATGTTATTATTATTATAAAGATAGCACAATACAATTTATCAGCACTTAAAGAAACCCTTTGTCAGACAGAATGCTTAACATCAGAAATGCAACCTTCTAAAATGAAAAAGGCGTCCAGGCCCAAATAGCGGTAATCATAACACAGCAGGTTTGTGGACATCGATAATTTCCATCTTATTTCCCTATCAGGCACAGCCACACGTCACCATAGAAACGCTCGACCAGCAGTCGCAGTCGAACCCGAGCCAACACACAGCTTGCATAATCAGGCTTACATTCATACTGTATATTCATCATGTGTCACAGTAGCAGTCTAAGCGTGCATATTCACAGAATCAGCAGCATATGTGCTCCATAATGCAGCAGTTTTAACCTCGGCTCACCTCATCTGCCGTCTATGTGATCAGAAACATTGCACATGCATTCATCATCAGACCTGCTGTCATTCTGAAAGAACACGCTGCCCTTTATTTCTGTCTGTCGAGGTGATGCTCACGCCGACTAAACAACCTCAACTCAATCGATTTCAATCAAAGTTGCATTGCATTGAAAAGTGCACTATGAGCATCCAGCCAAAGGCTATTTAGTCATTTAACTCAACTAAAACACATTTCATGACTCCAAAATACTCATATAAAAATGCCACAAATTAATTAGAATTTTGAATGCACGGTATATTATAAATCTTGAAACATTTACAACCCTCCATCAACCAGCAATAACAGCAAACAAACTCAGGAAATTACTAAAATATACTTTTTAAATTATAGTGTATCATAGTTTCCACAAATATGTTGTTCAGAAAAACTGAACAACATTGATAATAATCAGAAATGTTTCTTGATCATAAATCAGCATAGTATTATGATTTCTGAAGATCATGTGACACTGAAGACTATAGTAATGATGCTGAAAATACAGCTGCGCATCACAGAAATAAATAGCATTTTATCAGAAATTCACATAATTTTAAATTATAATAATATTTCACAATTTTTGTGTATTTTTGTGTATCAAATAAATGAGCAGAAGAGACTTACACAAATTAATTTGAGTTTTTTGAACATTTAAAACTTGCCTGTATTAAACGTGAACAAATGCCATTAGTTATCAATAGCACTAAACTAAAGTAAATAAATAAATAAATAACACTGTTCACCAACCTTAAACATACAAAAGTCTGAAAATTCAACTAAAACAAACAAACAAATAAATAGAGTCAAATTTAATGAAAAACTTAATTTGGAAAGCCAATGCAAAACTAATTGAATGGCATTTCTTATATGTAAATGAGTAATATATCATATGACGCATCATGCATTTCACAAATTTGCATACAAATGCTTTGCTCGGTTCATTTCTAGCATCAATAAACTTCTTGTCCACACAGAACAACTTGTTTTGTTTGATTTTCAAAAGCTATGGCCAGTTCCACAGCCCACTGACAAGCAAGTAACCTCCAGCGGTCAGAGTGAACGAGGCACAGCTATAGTCACGCGATGCTTTATCATGTAGCATCTGGTCAGAAAACATTGACTGCAGTATACACTTCCCCAGCACAGTCCACAGGCATGAAGCCCTGACCTTCACGAGCGGAAAAACACAGCTAGAGCGCTTAGATCTCAAATAATACGTGTTACTTCACTCGCATTTCTATCTTTTCCATCTTCATCCAAGTGGATGCTGCACACTGGTGGAGGTTTAGGAGAGACCCCCCCCCCCCCCCACACACATGATTGTAAAGTGCTTTGGCTGTACAGCAATACACAATAAAATGCATCATTCATTCATTCATTCATTCTATCTGTATGCTGGATTTGGTGAAAACGTGTATTTACAGAAGAGTTAGGATAAACTGTTACATTTCCATTCCTATTAAATATGACAAATTACTAATAAACATTTAATAAATAATACATGAATGATAAAAAGCATTACTGGTATCAATATTAGCAATATAGGTCTTTAAAGTTCTCGGTATCAGAAGAAAAATATTTCAATAATTTGTATTACATTAATGTTATTTTTTTAATTTACTATTCAAATTATTATATTTAATACATTATTATTAACATAGTTAACTATATTAATACAAATTAAATTTAAATAAAAACTAACACTAAACAAACACCAAAATTACTAATTGTTTTTAATTAAAATAATAACAGAACATAAAAATCTAATTAACAAATATTAATATTAACTCTCATTCTCACTCTCACTTTCAGAGTGTGAGAGTGAGTGTGAGTGTGAGAATGAGAGTGAGTGTGAGAATGAGAGTGAGTGTTAAAGTGAGAATGAGTGAGAGTGAGAGTGTGAGTGAGAGTGAGAGTGTGAGTGTGAGAGAGTGTGAGAGTGAGAATGAGAGTGTGATTTGGAGAGAGCGTGTGAGTTGGAGAGTGAGAGTGTGAGTTGGAGAGTGTGAGTGTGAGAGTGAGAGAGAGTGTGAGTTGGAGTGAGAGTGTGAGTTGGAGAGTGTGAGTGTGAGAGTGAGAATGAGAGTGAGGTGAGAGTGAGAGAGAGAGTGTGAGTTGGAGAGAGAGTGTGAGTTGGAGAGTGAGAGTGTGAGTTGGAGAGTGTGTGGTGTGAGTTGGAGAGTGTGTGAGTGAGAGTGAGTTGGAGAGTGATAGTGTGAGTTGGAGAGTGTGAGTTGGAGAGTGTGAGTGTGAGAGTGAGAATGAGAGTGAGTGTGAGAGTGAGTTGGAGAGTGAAAGTGTGAGTGTTAATATCCGAATATTAACAATAAAAATATTAATGATACTAGAATAATACGGATAAATATCTCATATATACGCCTATAAAAGAAAACCGTTTGTGATATTTGTTAAAATTAAAATGATAACAGAATATACAAATCTAATTCTATTTGATTTTTTTATATATATTTTGTGGTATTTGGTAATTGTACACAAATAACCACATCCACTCAGTTTTGATAACATGCATCACTGGGAATTCATCTCTCATCTTCAGGGGCTTATGATAAGAGAATCATAATACCTCAATAATTGCACTGACTGATTACTCAAGATCTGGCATCTCAAGATCCCTCGGTTTAATTAAAAACACGATAAATATGATTGGACTGGTTTCCTGTAATCTCTGTGAAAGGGCCACAGACACAGAATCACATTGTAGAGCTGTAACAGGTGCTCTCCGTCAGAGACACAAGCTCGGCTGTCTATCAGGCTGTCTAATGGATAGAGCGTTGGACTTGAAACCCGAGGTAACCCAAGATTGTGGGTTCGAATCCCGGCTCTGGCAGGAAGTGTCCACGACCCTTGAGCGCGGCACCGAACCCCAACTGCTCCCCGGGCAATGTCGGCTGCCCACTGCTCCACTTGGATGGGTTAAATGCAGAGAACACATTTCACTCCTCATTATACTCTGTATAATTGTGTATGTGACAAATAAAGCTCATCATCTGAGGCCAGCTCTGTCCTCGAGCACCTGAATCACCTCGGTCCTGTGGGGGAGGAATACTGCTATGAGCATCACAACCACACACGCCATTCACATCGATACACTTCTGGTCAAACACTTGTTTAGAAAACAAAGAGGATTTCAAAAGGCCAACTATCAACTTCCTGAGCAAATTTCATCAGAATCTCAAAAGCTCATTTCCCTTAAAACTCGTCATCAACTCAAGTGTTAAATCTAAGCACAGCACATTTGACAACATGGTTAAACTGCTAATACAAGAAAGGAAAGAAGGTGATATTCTTCATGAAGGATTTAGAATCAACACTAAACTCGACCCTAAACCTACACACCAGTGTTAACAAAGGCAAACGTGAGATAAAAACACATTTACTGAAGCAACCACGTCATTTTATCTTACTTCTACTAGTGTTTGAACTCTTTTATCATGACTCGGGTTTCACCGGAGCGCTTCACATCACAAGTGCAATGCTGCACCGAGCAAGTTTACTGTATCAGGAAAGACAACGGAGCTGGTGATGTGACGTAAAAATCAAAATATATTTGTTTACAAATCATGCACTACAGTAAGTGCTCATAGCATAGTAATGGGCAAGAAATTAAGTCGTCATTCATCTATAATCCGTTCCTGTAATCATAATTTGTGTGAAAATGAATACATTTGTTCATGATGTTTTGGAGTTATGCACGAGCCACGAGTCTGTGTTGAATGTTTTCCAGGTTAGTGTCAAAACACTGGCGTTTTTTGGGGCATTTAGCCTAACATGTAAACAAGATATCAGCCGTGAAATGTCAAGCACACATTCAGAGAGAGGAAATTAGAATAAATCCCTAAAACAAGCAAGCAGAAGTCTCTCACCGGCTCACGATCTGTGAGACATTCGGGACTGGTTTAGAGCGCACATATTTTAACATAATGTGAAGGACATGAAGGAGAATGAATTATTAAATGACTGAGCAGCATAACAAACAGTACAAGTAAGCATCTACAGTGTTAACGGAATAGAGATAGTAACTATAGAGTTTATGCAATAATATTCTGAATAACTTATGAAGACACCACCAGTGAATATGGTTAACAATTACTTAGATAGATATTTGATTAATTACAATAATAATTACAGTATGTAGTACTGGAAATGTTATGTTGTGAATATGAAAATGAGGTTTTATCTAGTTAAATATGCATCCATTTCCAAATCATTGGATAAAGACAGGTTTTAAATAGTTTTATTATGAATATGATTTATTAGAGTTAAATGTTTTTATGGATTTCTCTATTTTTCATTCCATAAATCAGAAAAATCTGTCGACAGTCAGAAAAAAATTATAAAATAATAATTGCAATGTTTTTAGATATTACGAAAAATGGTTTAAAATAGGCCATTTATATATGAAAAAAAAAACTCTGTAAAAACAGTAAAGTTTGGACTAAGTGCCGATGAAAGAGATTTTTGACTCATTTTGAGAAAACAGCCTTTAAAAGACAAGTATTCTGATTTAAATTGAACTGATAAAGTGCAGAAAAACACTTAAATGTATATTTTTGATTTTTTATTATTATTTTTTCCACTAGTCTGAAACAACGAGTTATAAAAAGCAAAATAGCTCAAACTGCCAGAGCAATACTTCTTCCTGCAACACACTGAACTAAAAGCTGCTTGACTTTGGCAAGTAGGATATATATATGTTTTCATCATCCGATCAGATTTTAGGTTATGCCTGGAGTTATTAACACTACGTTTGACAGGAAAAGTGTTCCGGGTCCATCCAGCAACACACGCTCTACTCTGCACCTCGTTCTGTCTCACCTTGCAGCATTCATGATGATTGTGTGTGTTTCCAAACAGCGCCGCGCCGTGCCGGCCGGAGCCCTGCTGCTGCTGTAATGTGAAAGATGCAGCGATGCTCGGACGGGCTCAGCGCGCGCTGCTCAGATTCTGCTGCTGAAACCTCCGTGATGGAGGAGAGAATGAGTGATAATACCCGTCTATGGAGGCCTGCTGTGTTCCCTGGCAAAAGCTCGGCTGATGAGCGCCGCCTCCTTCCAGGAGAATAAACAGCAAATACTCCACATTATAAAAACTCATGCAGAGAAAAAAAAGAGAGGAGTTGCAAACACAGATAGCGTGAAGAGCTTAAATATTTTTTTTTGCATCAAATCAGATGCAATTTAGTTTTCTATAATCCCCTTTCGCTGACCATTAGAAGTAAACCGACTGTTTTGTGCTGCCGTGCCTTTAATATTTCAGCTGCGTGTAAACACATTCTTCACATTTGGATAGAGGAATGGGGCTTTGGTTATTATGGGCTGCTGGTTTGCTGTCAGATTCAATTGAATTTTTAACAGCTACAGTAAGATATTCAATAACAGCCTCTTTGATTCTGAAAGACACAGCACAAGTATGTTTTTCCTGAAGAAGAGAGCTCAGTTTAACTGTTCAGAACAAACACGGGACTCCTGAACAACCATCACAAAACAAAAAACAGCCGTAGATCATCCAGGTAACCACGCAGTAGTAAGATCCACGGGGTCACAAACTTTTGAAGGGTCTTATTTGAATAATTTCAGCGAGTTTTTTTGTCTTGTGGAATAAATGTAAACATCTTTTGTGTAAAATATCTTACTCAGAACAGTACTAAATAAAAAAAACATGCATTTTGTATGATCTCTTATTTTGTTACAATTATTCACATTTTCACAGATTCTGCAAGCAGCACTGTATATTATAACATTTATATATATATATATATATATATATATATATATATATATATTATACTATATATTATTATTATTATTATTAATGCATTTGCTTGTCTTATTTCTGCTAGTAAATTTGTATTCCTCCTGTCTTTTAAATAAACATTTAAAATTAGCATATTCTTTTTCTTAAATTGTTATGCATTTGCTGAATGCTTTATTTGTCATTCAACATTTTTTTATGTAACTGGACAATTCATCAGATGGGTTAAACCACGGCAAACTTTTGCCTAAAACACATGACAAGCAAAGGCAAAATGACACTATAGTAAGTGAAACTACATGCATGCATCATATTTGTCAGAGCAGATAAAGCACCGTGTGTGTCAGTCACAACTAAACCTGCAACACTTTACACAAAAAACACATGCATTTGCATCGGTTTTATCTCTATGTGATATAAAAAAAGAAAGGCAAACTGACATCTTCACGTATACACCCCACATTTCTCTCTCTAGTTCTGATCGTGACTGATGGAGTACAGTGATAGCTGAAAGGAAAAACACCCAAAGAAAATCATATCATACAAAGCAGTTTTATGATAACACTTTCTATGAAGCCTCTATATGAAAATACATTATAAAGGTATTACTAAAGCAACCCGAATGCATTTTAAATAAGTGTAACCACAGTTATAATAAATTATACTTCATTCCAGTTTTTTGGTAAACAGTAAAAACTAATTGAAACAAATGAACAGTATTAATTTCCTATTTCATATAATATATTATTTACTTATAAAACCTTTCCCAAAGTCACAGCTGGTGGTTATTGTTTTATTTATTGTTATTGCTGAACAATAAATAAACATAAAACAAAAATTACGAACTTGTTTAGAAAAGACACAATGTTCTTTAAAATAGTCATACATGCAATATGTATCTAAATATATATCTTGTATAGTGCAATAATAAGTAAATGCAGTATTACATACATTTCTCCCACTAGAGGCCATTGATCTGGCTTTCATGCATTGGATTAAAAAAATAAATTTTGCTGCTTAAAGTTTAAATTAAATATTGTATTAATTGAAAATATAATGAAATCATTTAAAAATAAATTAAAGAACAAATATTAAATAATAAATATGAATAGTATTACTAATTATTATTAGAGTTTAAAATATAGTTAATTGAACGTGCGTCTGTGTGTGTGTGTGTGTGTGTGTGTGTGTGTGTGTGTGTGTGTGTGTGTGTGTGTGTGGTTCAGGTATACCCTACGTTATGGGGACAAAATGTCCCCACAACGATGGCAATATCCAAAATCCTTGTCCGTGTGGGGACATTTTTTGGTCCCCATGAGGAAACCAGCTTATAAATCAGACTAAGTGATGTTTTTTGAAAATGTAAAATTACAGAATGTCTCCTGTGATGGTTAGGTTTAGGGATAGGGGCAGTGTAAGGGGATAGAATATACAGTTTGTACAGTATAAAAACCATTACGTCTATGGAAAGTCCCCATAAAACATGGAAACCCAACATGTGTGTGTGTGTGTGTGTGTGTGTGTGTGTGTGTGTGTGTGTGTGTGTGTGTGTGTGTGTGTGTGTGTGTGTGTGTGTGTGTGTGTGTGTGTGTGAGAGAGAGAGAGAGTGAGAGAGAGAGAGTGAGTTGGAGAGTGAGAGTGAGTGTGAGAATGAGAGTGAGTGTGAGAGTGAGAATGAGTGAGAGTGTGAGTGTGAGAGAGAGTGTGAGTGTGAGTTGGAGAGTGAGAGTGTGAGTTGGAGAGTGAGAGTGTGAGTGTGAGAGTGAGAGTGTGAGTTGGAGTGTGAGAGTGAGTGTGAGAATGAGAGTGAGTGTGAGTGTGAGAATGAGTGTGAGAGTGAGAATGAGAGAGAGAATGAGAGTGAGAGAGAGTGAGAGTGAGAGAGAGAGAGTGAGAGAGAGTTGGAGAGAGAGTGTGAGTTGGAGAGTGAGAGAGTGAGAGTGAGTGTGAGAGAGTGTGTGTGTGTGTGTGTGTGTGTGTGTGTGTGTGTGTGTGTGTGTGTGTGTGTGTGTGTGTGTGTGTGTGTGTGTGTGTGTGTGTGTGTGTGTGTGTGTGTGTGTGTGAGAATGAGAGCAAGAGTGTGAGTGTGAGAGTGAGTGTGAGAGTGTGAGTTGGAGAGTGAGAGTGTGAGAGCGAGTGTGTGAGTGTGAGTGTGAGTTGGAGAGTGAGAGTGTGAGTTGGAGAGTGAGAGTTTGAGAGTGAGAGTGTGAGTTGGAGAGTGAGAGTGTGAGTTGGAGAGTGACTGTGAGAGTGAGTGTGAGTTGGAGAGTGAGAGTGTGAGAGTGAGAGCGAGTGTGCGAGTGATAGTGAGTTGGAGAGTTAGAGTGTGAGTTGGAGAGTGAGAGTTGGAGAGTGTGAGTTGGAGTGAGAGTGTGAGTTGGAGAGTGAGAGTGTGAGTTGGAGAGTGAGAGTGTGAGAGTGAGTGTGAGTTGGAGAGTGAGAGTGTGAGAGCGAGAGTGAGTGAGTGTGAGTGAGAGAGTGAGAGTGTGAGAGCGATAGTGAGAGCGAGTTGGAGAGTGAGAGTATGAGTTGGAGAGTGAGAGTTGGAGAGTGAGAGTGTGAGTTGGAGTGAGAGTGTGAGTTTGAGAGTGAGTGTGAGTTGGAGAGTGAGAGTGTGAGAGTGAGTGTGAGTTGGAGAGTGAGAGTGCGAGAGTGAGTGTGAGTTGGAGAGTGAGAGTGAGTGTGATTTTGAGAGTGAGAGTGTGAGTTGGAGAGTGAGTGTGAGTGTGAGTTGGAGAGTGAGAGTGTGAGAGTGATAGTGAGTGTGAGTTGGAGAGTGAGAGTGAGTGTGAGTTTTGAGAGTGAGAGTGTGAGTTGGAGAGTGAGAGTGAGTTGGAGAGTGAGTTGGAGAGTGAGAGTGAGAGTGAGTTGTAGAGTGAGAGTGAGTTGTAGAGTGAGAGTGTGAGTTGGAGAGTGAGTGTGAGTGTGAGTTGGAGAGTGTGAGTTGGAGAGTGAGTGTGAGTTGAAGAGTGAGAGTGTGAGTTGGAGAGTGAGAGTGATTGTGAGAGTGTGAGTTGGAGAGTGAGAGTGAGTGTGAGTTGGAGAGTAAAAGTTGGAGAGTGAGAGTGAGTTGTAGAGTGAGAGTGTGAGTTGGAGAGTGAGTGTGAGTTGGAAAGTGAGAGTCTGAGTGAGTGAGTGTGCGTGAGTGTGCGTCTGAGCGCGTGCGTGTGTGTGTGTGTGCGTCTGAGCGCGCACGCGCGTGTGTGTGATAAGGTATATTTAATACCTTTATAAAACATTGCATAAATAGGCTTCATGGAAACTGTTAACTGATTTATTTCTGTTGGAGATCAATCAATCAGATTTGAGAGAAAGCAGTCAATCACGCTCTTGCAGTAGCAGCACAGGAGCAAGCAGAAGATAAGAACGCTTTGTCAGTCCCTTATCTTTCCCTCAGACCCTTTGTGTGATCGTGTGCAAACAGAATATTTGCAAAGCTGAGGGTGTATTTACAAGCAGTCTTACCCAACACATAATGAAGAAACAGCACAAAAACACACGCAGCTCTCTGTAAGTGTGTGAGGTGGTCGCCGCTCTCGGCCGCATTCACTCACATCACCACACACACACACCTGAGACTCTCCCTCACTCACACTGATCTGAGACCAGCACCAGCTCTGAGCTCTGATAACTACTGCAAACTGGCATCTTTATTTGTGTGTTGTTGTCTGTACACCAAGATGGACATCTGATATTAAATAAAAAGGTTGAATGTTTGAGTTTAACTAAAATACATAAATTAATAAATAATATGTATTAATTTGTTTACTTTAATTAACCAAATGAATTAACCAAAATAAATTATTGAAATTTATATTTTTTCTTGTTTTGATGTTCACATAGTTACTTAAAAATAATTAAATAAAATAAATGCTAAATTATAAAAACACTGAATTAGAAGAAAACACTCAAAACAATAAATAAATAAATAAATAAATAGCAGAGATTTCAGGGGGGTTGCAGCCCCCACAATGCAAAATCTATATAACTATAAAGCAATAAAGCTATAAAGTAATAAATATATACATATTTTCATACTGTACATGAAAAAACTTTTTAAATGTTTTATATTTACTTGTATACTATTTTTAAATACACAGCACATTTTAATTTATTCCATGCATTTTTTTAAATATAAATATTATACACTTGTTTACCACACATTATATATAAATACAAACACACAGACACACACACAAACACACACACACACACACACACACACACACGTCACACAGGCATGCACAGACACACGTCACACAGGCACACACACACACACACACACACACACACACACACACACACCCCACACACACACGCACACGCACATTCACACGCACACGCACATGCACATCCACACACACACACACACATCCACACGCACACGCACACACACACACACACACACACACACACACACACACACACACTAAAGCTAGATCTCTCTTGAGTTCAGCAAATGTCTGATCTGCCTGTGCTCTTTCCATGCTGTTACATTGCAAAAGTTACACTGCAATATTTCCATAAATATTGCATTAAGCACCGCTTGAGAAATCCATATGATCCTCCTGCGCTCTATTCAAGCCAAAGCAATAAAAAGAGACCCACCACCAGCCCTCGATAGTGCACACTACAGTAAAGAGACTTAGAGCCCCAGTCCTGTCTCAGAAGAGCAGATTCCCAGGAAATGAAGGACAGAGAGACTGGACACTGATTAACCGCCGTAAGACCAGAATACAGAGGAAAGAGAAGAAAACCCAAGTGTGTATTTGTCAGAGAGTCTGAAACACTGTCGCAAAACCTAGTGAACTTCATCTTCAGAAGAGCATCATTATGACACGCAGAGATCAAGGAATAATTCATCTGGAAATTAAAATAATATCATCATTTACTCTCGCTCCAAACCCCATCAGACTTCGGTTCATCAGATGAGACATTTTTTATATTCTCTCATAATTTTTTTTTTTTACATTTATTGAAAGTTCACATAATCACCATTTTCAAGCTTCAAAAAACACTCAATAATCAAACACGCCTGAAGTCATATTTGATCTTCCAGTTCTCAGAAGCTGTACTTTATATAAGTGGCACGTTGATTACTTTAATAGTGCTTTATGATGCACATTTAATTTTATTTTACATTATTTCATTTTGTTTTTGTTTTTATTAGATTTTTCTGCGAATTACCTTTGTATAAAATAATAGTGTAATTCTCAATAAATTGACCCTTTGTGTTCTACACATAACACAACACATAGATAATGTCTGGAGTGAAGTTAAATGAGAGTAAATGATGACAGACTTTCATTTTGGGGGTAAATTATCTCATTAATGAAATATTTATTATATATTTAATAAAATCTTCCTCATATCCAGCTGTCATTGAGACATGCATTTTGTAACTTATCAGTCTTTGGGGAAAGATTAAATTTTCTATAAGAAATTCATAATTGTATTCACCAAGGCTGCATTCAATTGATCAAAAGTGGCAGTAAAGACATTAATTATGCAACAGAAGATTTATATTTCAAATAAATGCTGTTCTTTTGAACTTTATATTCATCTGTGAATCCTGAAAGATTAAATGTATCACAGTCACCCCAAAAATATTGTGCAGCACAACTGTTTCCAACATTGATAATAATCAGAAATATGTCTTGAGCAGCAAATCAGCATATTATTATGATTTCTGAAGATCATGTGACAATGAAGACTGCAGTAATGATGCTGAAAATACAGCTGCGCATCACAGGAATAAATTACATTTTACAATATATTCACATAGAAAACAGCTATTTTAAATTCTAATAATATTTCCAAATGTTTACAGCATTTTTGATCAAATACATGCAGCCTCAGTGAGCAGAAGAGACACTTTTTTCAAAAACTTTACAAACTTATAGAGTGTGTATAGATACATCACAAGTGCCAATAATGCCTGAACTTGTTCACTATGTTTCAAGACTGAAGGAGACGTAAGATCCTGTCCGTGACAGAAGAGGGACCCAGAGAGAGCATCAGTGCAGATCTGGAGAGCACACTGTGGGGTGTGAAGAAGAGCTTGCCTGAGTGAACTCCTGCTCTACCTATCCTGATGGACATCTCCTCCTCCTCCTCCGACAGGCCGCCCATCGAGCTCTTCTTCTTCTCTTTGGCCAGTTTGGGATCAGACGGCAGAGCCAGAGGGTCCATCCCGACCCCCTGCGGAGAACAACACACATGCAGATATAAACACACCACACCAAGAGATGCAACTGAACGATCTCAATGTTTGCCAGTCAGATCATATTTATGTGTGTATTTATTAAATCATTCATTTACTGATACCTGTCCACTTATTCATTATTTAGTTTAGTAATGTTTGATGTTCATACACACTTACATGTATAAATAAATACTCTTAATTGTATTAGTTAATTATTAGATTGATTTATTCATTTGTTTTTAATTAATAAATAATGATAAGTTGTTACTTAATGACTTAGTTTTATTTCCTGAAATTAATTAATATAGTAATGTATTTTAGCATTGTTCACACGTCTACTTGAATAAAGAAAAAATGATAATTCTAATTATTCATTAATTAATTTATATTTATTTTATATGTACTTGTTCACTTAAAGTAACAGTAATTTATTTAGTGAAATAAATTAATACATTATTTTTCTATTGATTTGATGTTCATGCACGGTTACTTTAATTAATAAATCAGTGTATTTTTTATTTTTTTTTAGTTAAAGTAACAAGAATTTATTCATTGATATAAATTAATCAATTTCTTTAGGTATGATTTTGATGATCATACATGGTTAAAGAAATGAATGAAAAAAATACTTACATTTTATTTATTTACTTAAAAGTAACTAATTTGTTTATTGAAAAATTAATACATGCTTTTAATACTCTTTCATGCACAATTAATAAACAAACAATCAAATGAATAACTACATACATGCACAAAACACACAATATGACCACGCAACATGATTACTTATTTTATTCAATTAATAATTAAAACATATTTGACTGTACTCTTTCTCTTTTACATGACATCAACTAACTGCTTGATTTCAGTCATATGCACATCAACTTGAGATAGCCACCGCTGATAATAAGCTATTATTAAATATGATTTAGAAACTGTAATTTTCTGTGAAGCTGCTTTGCATGATTTGCATATACAAATAAACTTGATGAATCAGACCAATCAGAATCAAGTATCCCAGAGAGTCATTTAATAACAGAAAACCGTCAGCTGAGCCGCTGCATTGACATGAATGTTATTCAGTGGGATCTCATCTTTAATAAAGCTCAAATCTGCTGCATCACACACAGTGAAAGCCTTGAAAAGCCTCGCAGCTTGTGTTTGTCATTTGATGAAGACGTCACCCAAGAGAATATCTACACAAACCAAACGCCATCGGCTTCAGTCACTGATATCAACCCATATATTTGCTTTCTTTAAAAAAACATGAGCTTTTGAACACACAAGCACGGCATCCATTTCAGAGCTGCCATTAATAACGTTCCTCGGGCTGTTGCATTCGCTCTGAATAATACACACACAGAGAGACAGAGAGAGAGATGTGACAAGTCACATTACCACAGGCTAAAATCCACTACACAACTAAAATACAGCTTAATAATGAACTTGTTCATATCTGGCTCCTAAACTCTGGAATAGCCTTCCTGATAACATTCGGGGTTCAGACACACTCTCTCTGTTTAAATCACATCTCTTTAGACAAGCATTCATATATAATGCATCCCATAATCTAGTACTGCATGTATATCTGATCAAATGCACATTATTATGCTTTAGCTTGGGTTGAACTGATCATTTTTGCTTGCATGGAACAACAGCTACGCTAATTATCTCTCTATTTGTTTCTCAGTTTCTGGATTAACATCCCATAATCTAGTACTGCAGGTATATCTGATCAAACACACATTATTATGC
>CM049883.1:27513416-27610916 GCA_027474115.1 Schizopygopsis malacanthus
AATCAGTATATTATAATGATTTCTGAAGATCATATGACACTGAAGACTGCAGTAATGATGCTGAAAATACAGCTTTGATCACAGAAATTAATTACATTTAAACAGATATTCACATATAAAAATGCAGTTTTGAATAGTAAAAATATTTAATATTATTAATGCGTTTAACTTTATCTTTCAGCAAATATATGCCGGCATGGTGAGCAGAAGACACATTCAAAAAAAATAATTAAATCTTAATTATTCCAAGCTTCTGAGCAGTAGTGATTACCAGCACATTAATGGCATAAATGACCCTTCTGATTGCAGAGGGATTTTAAATCATCAAACTGTGGTCTGAGATCTTAACCCTGTTAGTATTGATGCGCATGTGAGACATAGTCTGATTTTATACCTGCAATGTGTTGCTCTTATCTAATGTCCTCTATCTCAGAGTGTTTATGATATTACCATTGCATTGTCAAAAGAAATACACACCATGTTCTCAAACAAAATCAAACGAGATTCTTTATCATTGAAATAACACGTTCAAGCAGTGTCCTTTCCTCTGTTTCCCACACATATCACATTTTCCTCGACTAATGCAAATATGCGTTCAATATGGTATCGACTGATATTCATGCATGTGAGCATACAGACAAATGTCAAGTATTGTAGAGGAACACACGTGCTTCTCTGAGGAACAGAATGAGCTCAGCCGGTGCGTCTGTGCATATGTCAGTGTGCAAGAAATGCATCATGTTTATCATCCTCTGTCCTTTGTTTGTGGGTAAGTTACGAGCGCTGATGTCCACAATCAATCCAAATGAGCAAGCCGTTAGCAGGATTTATGGAGGAAGTGATATATGATCACTGACCGCTCTTATCAGCGCTCTATGCACCAGATGACACACAGCAGCTCCCGAAGGGACATTAAACACACATGCTGCTGCTGATCTCTTAGGATACTATCATTCTTTAAGGCATCATATCATGACAAAATACATTTGCATTGAAATAATCGAGTTTCATATACCATGTAAACATACTCTAACATGCACTCCGTGGCCCACAAAAGAATTTCTACAATTTGTGGTTGTCAAATATTACTGGATCATGTTCATAGTTAATGAGATGAACAACTTGAGGAGGACTGACCTCATACATCCACCAAAATCATCTTGTATATTGATTAAAAAGCAATTGAATGCAATTGTTATGCCAATATGTGGCGCGAATGGCTGTCATTGAATCATTAATTCACTAATACTTCAGGATCAAAACAAGTTTATGTCTTTATGATTAGTACTTCTTATGAATGAGTCATTGAATCAGATAATCTGTTCAAAAACACTGATTCATTCATATAAGTCAATGTGCTGTAAGTTAATCAGCTTATATAAGCACATCCCGTCACAGAATGACGTGCTTGAAGCAGCGCACAGCTCCGGATAGAGAAGCTCAAAGCACAAAGGAAAGAGATATTGATGCGTAGCTTATTAAATCTGTGTGATAGTTTATTGAGCCTTTTCTTTTAACAGTTTTAAATGTCAGTTACTATGCACTCTTGGAGAGAGTTTCATCATCTTGGCTGTCTTAACCGAACGTGACACGCAGTTTAAACGCTGAACGGAGGATGACGGACAGACGAGTTTACGTGAACTTGAATTTAAGGACTTAAATATTCATCTGTACCTCACATTAAACTATGGAACGGCTTCAGAACACTTGGACTTTGACTTTATGGTGCTTTATAATGTTTCTGTGCTTTTGTGGGGCTAAACAATAACACAGAATAATATAGGCACAATATCGGATTTGGATCGGTCTCGTGTCACCGATACCTGATCCAGCAGAAAATGACCGTATCGTATTACACAGATCGATGCATCCCTAATTTATACACCAGGTGGAAACAAACGGCTGAGTCACTGAATCATTCACTCAACTGATGTGTTGAGAATCACTCATTCATTCAGAAACTAAACAGGTTCATCTTAATGTCTGAGTCAGTGAATCATTTATTGAACTGTTTTGTTCATTTTATTTATTGAAAAATGTTATTCAACCGGAATCAATACTGTGTCTAGAATATACTCAATATTAACTTAAAAGCTATTTTACTCACCAGTGTTCTGTTGGTCTGAATATTAACACAGGTATAATTGTGGTCTCTCACCTATGAATGAATCACAGCCTGATGTGAACTGAAAAATTCATTTGCAAAATTACATACTGAAATTCAAATTACATACTTTACTTTTGGAGCAATCAATGAAAGGATATCAATGACTACGGGGGGGTATGTAAATAAACAACAGTATTGACTGATGGACTGTTTCTTTTTGCTTTTTTATTTTGAGATAGTTGCAAGAAAACTTCACATCACATGAAAATATATTCTCACTGGTGTGAAGAAAGCAAGCGTAGAGACCGCTGGATGACTAACGCTGTCAATGATTGAAAGAGCACAGGAGCAAAGTGTGTGTGTGTGTGTGTGTGTATGTGTGTGTGTGTGTGTCTACTGCTCCAGGTGTGTGTGTGTGTGTGTGTGTGTGTGTGTGTGTGTGTGTGTCCACTGCTCCAGGTGTGTGTGTGTGTGTGTGTGTGTGTGTGTGTGTGTGTGTGTGTGTGTGTGTGTGTGTGTGTGTGTGTGTGTGTGTGTGTGTGTGTGTGTGTGTGTGAGTGTGAGTGTGTGTGTGTGTGTGTGTGTGTGTGTGTGTGTGTGTGTGTGTGAGAGACCTGGGATTTCACAAGCTCTTGCTGATCCGCTGAAGTAAAGAGGCAGAAGAAACACTTGAGAGCATGAAACTAGTGCTGTTTTATGCCTTTTAATGAACAACGGTCATCTGTTTACAGAAGCTCTTCCCTCCACTTCAATATGTGCATCCAGACGGGCCTATAATCGAAATAAGGGCTCATCACGAAGTCCTGCACCAATCAGCTCAAAGCCTCATTCATTATCTGTCCATAACGAGATCTGCTTGATTAGCGAGAGTCCACAGCTGGGCTCCTGGACTCGGACAGATGTGCACAGGAATATGAGCTCAGATTCGTGTGTGAATTATGAAAGCTTCAAAGAGAGATATCCAGCAATATTGAGATGGATTTCACATTGTTATGGATCATTACTGGTGCTCAGAATATCTGTGAGACACTATCAGACACAGATATACGGTAAAAGTGCTCACATACACCTGGGTGAAAATGCTGTGTTTTCTAATTTAATGATTTTTTTATTAATAATCGCATCATGATTAGACCGTGATCTGAGAAACCAATGGCACTTGGCTTTAAACTGCAGTGAATGCCACAAATTAGGCATTATTTCAATCTCTTATATATTCCTTCGTTTTCTTAAACTTTTTTTTCCATGTTTAAATAAGGTTTTGAATCACAAAATTCCAATTCAACCTTGAATTTCATTCCAAAAATCACAAACTAAAAATTGGTAACTTGATTTCGATAGTCCACTTTAGACATTATACTATCAGTGAGTAACTTTGCTACTACAAGTCGACTAGTATTAGTAGTCTGTCTGATTAATATCTTCTTACACTTTATTGTGATGAGTCCACGATATACAACATACTGAGAAACTTTACAAGTATATGTTAACTTATTCTACTAATCCTAAACCTACCCTAACAGTCTGCTCTGAGAGTTAATAGACATGTAGTTAATTAATGAGAAGCAGTTGACATGTAGTTACAAAGTTACTTATAGTTAGTAGAATGTCTAAAGTGGACTTTCAGATTAAAGTGTAAACTAAATGATTATTAGAATAACAATTTGAAACATAACCCTGTTATTATCCAGCATAATCTAATAATTTTGGTTTTAAATTGGGGTGATTTTAAAAAAAAAAAGTTATTTTATTTCTTGTTTACTTTATTAAACTAATCAAAACATTTTTTTTCTCTTCAGTTTTGAATTCGATTTTGAATCTCAGAATTTCAGCTCCATTGCATTAATGAGAGAATCTCCACAAAATAGCACATATTTCATATCAAAAACTAAAATCAATGATACAAAACAAACAAATCTCAAAACATTTTCTTTTAAATCAGATTTTAAATCCCAGATTTTGTATTCAATCTTTGAATGGCATTGCATTGGAGGGCCAGTATAGCTCAAATGTCACACCAAAATAAAAACTAATAAAATAATAATTTCTCAGAGATTCAGCCAAATGGATGAGCAAAAGAAAGCTCCTTCGAAGTCTTTATCCATCATTTTGACTCCACCATGGAGTCCTAAGCTAAACAGAACACCTTAGAAACCCCCCCAACAACACGAGAGCATCACGACCGGATCAGACTACATCCAGTACCTCAGATCTTCAAGATCTCTCATCCACCAGCCTGATATTAACCTCCATCCCATGTTCTCTTTCAAGACCAACCAATCTCTCCACATCACATTTCCAATCTCAAACTGAACATGCCTCCATCTGTTCTCATTTACAAAACTCCTCTCAACCTCAGAAATCTATTTCAGCGTCTATTTTTGAGTTCAACCTCTGCAGCCCCAAATAACTCAAGATACACATTTCTCAGACCTGGAAGGACTTCTAATGGATTTTGGTGACCAGAGAGACATACGACCCAGATATGATTCCTCTAATCCACACAACCGGGAATGACACGCAGATGAACTGATGATTCGGACCACCAAGACCACCGCTTTCCTTCAGTTCTCTCTCTCTCTCGCTCCACCACCTGTGGAGAGAACGTGTTTTCTCTCTAACCCTGACCCAGTAAAACTCGCTCCTGCAGGCCCTTCTGTCTCAAACACACTGTAATTGAAAGCCACTGAGGAGAAATGGAATTAAATGTAAGATGCAACCTCTTCTTTTCATGATAAGAGCTAGACACGTTTCAAAAAGCGGATCATTGATTCACAACATGAAAAGACCTTTCATATTCACAATCTGCATAATTAGACCCCTCCGCTTACAACTCTTGCATTATTCAGATTCCCAGACTGATGATCGTGAAGTGTGCATAAAGAAAACAGCAAATGCACTTCAGCCGTCTGTGAATAAATATACAGCGTTATGTCAACAACAACGTACTCGAGTAAACAAACATAGCTTTCATCACAATAATCACTGTCCGAAATATGGAGAAATATGATCTTTTGAGAAGTTTGCATCCTCTGTTAAACTGTGATATATTTAGAGTGAATGTACAAAGTGACGATGCATCTTATATTATATCAAAGAAAACAAAGGGAAGCATTTGATCGTTTAGTTATTATAACAAAATTGTAAAACACGGGGAAAGGGAACTGAGTTCATTTATGCAGAAATAAAAATACATGTAATATACATCTGTTATTTTCATCAGATTATTTATTTTACCTTTATTTTAAATTGTCTAATAATATATCAAATATTCTATTTAAATGTATTTATCTATTTATTTTTAACAGATGCAATTAAAAATATCAAATATTCTATGCAAATGTTGACTATTTAATTGAATAATGTTTAATAAATCCAATAATCACAGTATATACAGGCCTACACTTTTAACTGAAAAGACATCATAATATAAAAAAATATCAATTTATATTAAATGATTGCACTCAATTATCTTATGTATTTATTAATTATTTAACGACTTACTTAATAAACTATGAAATCAGATTGATTAACTCCACTCAATAAACATAAGTTATGTTGAATTATAAATATGTTTCAATGTAATGAATGGAAATATTAAATACAAGTTCACAAATTTTAACTTATTAAACTAAATAATAGCTATTATTATTTCATACTTATTAAACAATAACTGTATTTATTAAACACACCACTGGGATCTTTCTTTAACTATTCACTTCAAAATAAAACAACTTTAAGTTCAATTAAATGAAACATTGATAATTATTTTGAATAAATCATGTTATTATAAAAGTCTAACAATGACAAACCATACATTAGATAACCTCTTTCAGATAAAAGGTCAAGATAATAAAAGTGTTGAATGCATGTGCTGAGATCAGATGACATCTGAAGGAAATGAAAGGTGCTCGTTCCTCATCTTACACTGAGGACGACATGATAAATATAGCAGTTCCCTTAAACCTAGATGCGTTTTCTGCCTGACCTTTCCACATTAAGACGGTCATAAGTGTACAAATCAAAGCAGCGGCTGCCAAAGTACGTCAAAAACCAGACACATCTCAAGAGGAACTGCAGAAAACTTCTCCACAGACTACATGCTCAGTCTGCACTAGAGAGGAGGAAAGCGTGGTCATTTAGAGTTACTGTATGAGAGAGAGAGCAGCTGAGCACAGATCCACGTCTTGTTCAAACAGAAGAAGAGGAGACGCGGCCACAAAGCCAATGGCACAGCAGGTGTTAAACAGCACAGTAGCAACCGTTCCAGCAGCTTCGTGACGCACTGTTTTCTGCTGTTTACATGCGAGACATTTTCATGGTAATATATTCAGGACGGCTAGCACTGCTTGTGAATCATCTGTCTGTACAACAGCTGCTTGAGAAGCACTGGCAGAGGCGCAGTGTTATTGAGCAACCAATCAAAAGACAAAAATAATAATAATAAAGAGAGACAATCATGGGATTCGCACCAGATCAAGCCCCACAGCAACAATATTTCAAACAGTTTCCTGACAATTATGAAAATATGAAAATATATGCACCTGAGAACTAAACAAACAGCATCATTTTCACTGCTGCTACATCGAGCTCTTTTGTCCACTTCTATCAATAAATGAAGAGCTCTTTTCCAAAACGCTATAAATCCATTTTAATAGTTTTCATGAAAATTACATTTTTTTACCTAGACCCATACATTTTGTTAATATTCAATTTATCCTGTTAAAATGGTCTGTTGGCTCAGTCTGAACATGTTAAACAATGATTGTTAAATGAAACAACAATATTATCGATTATAAATTCAAAGTTATTTTTTATTTTTTTCAAAACGCTACAAATCCATCCTTTTTTTTATGTTGGTTTATGTATAAAAAAAAAAAGAAAAAGAAAAAAGAGAACATGCAACTTATGACATCAGGGACTCATACTATAAACCGGTCACACCAGCCTTGTGTTGATGTAACCCCCCGTTCTTTTCAGCTCATTAAAAATTAATCTTGCAGCAGCGTTCTGGATTAATTGTAGAGGTTTGATGGAACTGGCTGGAAGACCTGCCAAGAGAGCATTGCAATAGTCAAGTCTGGACAGAACAAGAGCCTGAACAAGAAGTTGTGAAGCATGTCTGAGAGAAAGGGCCTGAGCTTCTTAATGTTGAATAAAGCAAATCTACAGGACCAGGCAGTTTTAGTAATGTGGTCTGAGAAAGTGAGCTGATCAGTCAATCATAACTCCAAGGTTTCTGGCTGTTTCTGAAGGAGTTATGGTTGATGAGCCTAACTGGATGGTGAAATTGTGATGAAACGATGGGTTTGATGGAAACACAAGCAGTTCTGATTCTGTCTTCTGAGTTGAAGGTGATGGTCCTTCATCCAGCAATAAATGTCTGCTAGACGAGCTGAGATGCGAGCAGCTATCGTCAGATCATCAGGATGGTATGAGAGGTTGAGTGTCATCAGCATAGCAGTGATAAGAAAAGCCATGTTTCTGAATGACAGAACCTAGTGAAGCCATGTAGACAAGAGAAGTGGTCCAAGAACTGAGCCCTGTGGCACCCCAGGAGTTAGATGTTACGACTTGGATACCTCACCTCTCCAAGATACCTTGAAGGACCTATCTGAGAGGTAAGAGTCAAACCACTGGAGTGCGGTTCCTGAGATGCCCTTTCTCAATAGGGTTGACAGGAGGATCTGGTGGTTAACTGTGTCAAAAGCAGCGGACAGATCCAACAATATAATTATTGAAGATTAGGAATCCGCTATCGCCAGTCTTAGGGCTTCAACACTGAGAGCAAGGCAGTCTCAGCTAAATGTCCACTTCTGAAACCTGCAGTCAAGGAGGTTGTTCTGTATGAGAAAAGCATACATAATGTGTAGGTATATATATGTGTGTGTGTGTGTGTGTGTATACATATATGCATGTTTCAACCCTCTACAATACGAGTAAATCACTCGCACGTGTGACAAAATTTCACTATGGGCAACTAAAATTAGCCAATGGCTAATAAATTCGCCAGTGTGTGAGTTGGAGGCTAATTATAAGTTTAGCACAGATATATTCACTCGCAGAACACTGACTGAGCGCTTCAGTGAGAGCAGAGAGAGAGAGAGAGTCTTGCATACATGCAGAATTTATGTGCTATATGTAAACGATATTCTTTGTTGTATTTTCCTGTCAAAATAACTGAGTTCTTTTGGATTTTTTCAGCTTTTAAGAACTGCCGGGTTTTCCGGTAGTGGGCGGAACTAATGTGCAAACGTCAATCTCATTGGCCGGCGCTCACCGCGATTGATTTCAGCGAATCAGTGCGAGTGAACGCAAACAACCTGATTAAATATTCGTGAATCCAGCAGCTCGTTAATCCTTAGTGCATTTTATACTGTTCTTTTTAGCAGAATTCATATTATTATTATCATTATAATCTTATCAGTATTATTGTTAGTATTTTACCATTTTTTTTAACCAACACTGAATAACCAAAAAAAGCACCCCCACCAGTCCTAAATTCAGTTAAAATGTCTATGCATTCACACATGGTTACTAAGTTCTAATTCTACTTACTTTAATTCTAATTATCATAATGTCTTATTATAATGCTTGACCGACTGATGTTAAGAGAGTACTTCAGATATTTAAAAAGCTGTACCATATTATACAAACAAATACAGTACATTAAAGAGCATATATATATAGGCCTAGTATTATCAGTCTGGTAAGTAAAAGTAAGCCAATGGCTATTCAATTGCCAAGGTGTCCTTATAGGGTTGATGTTTGTTTGTTTGTTCTTTAAGCAATTCTGTCGTTTAACATGTAACCCTGTTTTGCAATTCTAGTGCAGTGAAGGCTGAAACTAAAAGGAGAGGATTTGTGCTGCAGGGGACAGCAGATGAGCTTTACTCAAGCATCTGATGAGGTGTCCGACCCTTCTGAACTCTGAACTTATCGTGTTAAATAAACGGGGGTGAGATTGGGTCACGCAGACCTACGGCTAATGCTGCATATCACTGATGCATGACGAGCTCAACACACACATGAACGCAGTTAAACGAGCTGCAGCCAATGACGTTTGTGATCAGCTTGACCTCTGACCCCAGGCAACCAATGAAATGAAACAGAGCTCAAATAAGCCTGTGTGCACTTGAGGAGAAAACAGCATAACAACCGACCAGTCAGTCACACTGAAAACATCCTCAGAGACCAACAGCCATGCTATTATTAATCTCAGACAGCACGCCTACCGATCGACTGATGTGTACCGCACACAAAGAAGAGGAAAGGAGTAAAAAAGATAATAATAAGGGGTAGGACTTATTAGATATGATACATCCTGACTTTTCATTCATATTCACATTTAATTTTAATCACAAAAGCCATAATATATGTAGGGATTTATTTTTTTGGTCCCCATTTCTTGGATTTAAGGGAGTTTTATCTTTAGTCACAATTAATTTCCATCCCTACCACAGAGTCATAAAAACAAATGTAAACTATGGTCATCAAATAAAGAACAATAATAACAACAAGTAGAATATTTGCACTGAATCAAGCCTAACAGCAACACTGATTTATTACTATATATTAGTGCTGTCAAACGAATAATTGCGATTAATCGCATCCAAAATAAAAGTTGGAAAAATGGACAATGGGAAAAAAATTACCCATACTATTGGTACGTGTGTTTGTGATCAATCAATGTGTGTTTCTTTTCAGATATGCAAGATTTGCAGCAAGCCTCCATTCATTTCCGACCTCGCCACGACGTCATATAAACAAATGCAAACTCTGCTCATTGACACGGCTTGTTTTCGTCCAGAATAAGACACATGGTCACTTCAACCTGCTCCATATGATGTGAAATCAGGCAGTGATGAAGGAGCGGAGTGTTTCATTAATCACCACACGACAGACTCTCTCGAGTCCCCTTAAATATGAGCATCAGGAAAACAAACCCCGTCTGGAGCGAAGCTGCCTCATGCCAGCGTGAGTCAGTCGGAGGTCTGGCACCGGATTATATAACCACAGGACATCTGCAGACATCCCAGCCGTCTGAAGACAGTCCAGCACGCGTGTCAATGCTCGATCAATGCAGCGAGATCCCTAACAAATGCTCACGGAAATCTGCCTAGAAAACCAGTCATTTCTCCCACTTTCCCGCAGCTATATTTAGCCCCGTGTGAATGAGGATTTATGAGAGTCTCGCCGCTCCTGTGGCGACAGAACCGAGTTTTGAAGATATGCAAATGCACATGCAGTTATCACCGCACGACATTTCACTTCTAATCGCCACCATTTATTCAAATATGCCGATGTTAAAGACTGTTTAAAGGGGCAGCGCAAAAAAAACAACAACTATAATCTCAGTATTTAGTTGAATATTTCTTCAAATCTGGAGCCGTTTGCCACCGAAACAATTCATTCTTAAAAATGATCAGTGAATAATGAGTTCAATTTCAGTTTATTTATCACTCAAAGGCATTATGACATTACTTTAGAGGACTTGAAATACAATGCACAAAGTCCTTTTATGATATTTTTTGTTATTTGAGAGCATGACGCAGTCCCTATTCACTTTCATTATCCAGAAAAAGTGTAGAAGACACATTCTGTGTTGCACAGAAAAAAGAAAGTCGTATGGGTTCAGAACAAAATTACTGCTTTAACTAGAAACGCACTGGTATTACAATTCTGACTTATACCAAACACAGAAGGTTTTTCATCTTATGGTTGATAGCCAATAAAAAGATATTAATTAAATGCTATATTGTCACAAATTTAAAAAAGACTTTAATAACTATGCTAGAAGTGCATTTTGTCATCACAACATTATTTACTGCATTGAAACTGATATTATTTTCTGATTTGCTAAAGATTATATTTAACAGTTATTAAATTATCAGAGTTTTTACAGATTATCTTTAAGTGAGTGTTAGATGTTAGTAAAGGTGCTTTAAATGTCAAAATAGGTTTAATAAATATACATATTTAAATATTCAATCTTAGCCTATATATCCAATACACTAATATATAAATATATATATATATATACTAATATAAAAAACACTAATATGTTCTTACCACTTTCAAAATTAATATCAGAATTCACATTTAAAATATAATAAATAATAAATAATAAATTAAAAAATTACAAATTTAATTTATTTAAATATAAATATACCTCAAATCTTTAATTCGTGGAACCATACAAAAACTAACATAACCACTAATATATATATATATATATATATATAACCTGTTTTATAGCTGAAAAACCTGCTTTATGGCTGACAGATGGTAAATATCATATATTATGTTGGGTGTCCATATTAGAGATAATCACCATGTTTAGAATGAAACCATCATATTTAAAAACATGATATTAATCATATCATAAATATCATTTGTTGTTACTATTGTAAATATATATATTGAATTATTATTGAACCTCCTTCAATACTTTCAGAATCTTTAATTATTAAAATGATTGTGTTTCTGTATTTTAAAATATATTGTTATGTTAACATTTTAATGACAGTATATTTAATGAAAAAAAAATGTATTTTATTTTTAAAATAATCAGAAATTGATTGTTTTGAACAAGTATTAGACATTATTTAATGTGTGCCACCTCAAACATTTATAAGATTTTTAAACAAAATAAACAACTTAAATTATTTATTTTCATACAAAATCTATTGCTCCGTTAATGTTTTAATGTGTTTTTGTTTTTTCTGCAACTATATATTTTAGGCGCAGTGAATAGCACATATATAAAGATGACCTTTAGCCCCGTTGTACCCTATATGTATCATAAAAATAAGAACATAATACGATTTTAAATATAATCTAAACGAAGAGTTAAATACATTGTTAGAAATATTTAAACATTATTTTTGAAATGCTCGCTTGCAAAGCTTTTATAAAAGTTAGTGTACTGACGTTCAAGATATAATGTCAAATTACCAAAACAATGAACAAAAACATGGAAATTACAAAAAGTTAAATCAATAATAAAAATGATGCATATTGATGACAACATTCTGACTGTGAAGCACAAAAGAGTTGGCCATTTTGCTAAATAAATAAATAACAATAACAATAAAAGATGAATTAATGTCCATCATAGAATAATAAGAAACACAGAATATGATTTGAGATGTGGTGGAAATGTACATAATTAAAAAAAAGATGTATTTGGCATTACTGATTATTTCATTATTGCTCATAGTTGAAGAAACAGCCTTATGAGGAAAATCAATAAATGCATTGATCACAATTATTAAGCACACATCGTCCTGCCTCTTCTCATGATTTCAGCCAAATTATTAGATTATATTTAATTTAAAACCACATGATTTGGCTCATTCGTGTTAGCAGTTAAATACCAAATCCATTACTAATAAGACGTAATATTATCCAGATAATAAAAGCGTGCCAGCAGTGGATCCACAGCATGCTCAACACTTGCTTTCCTAGACAGATGAGGACAATAACTCGTCCTCGGCCGTGCCGGAGCTGCGTGTCTCTGAGAACATCTTCAGGGTGAAGGAAGAGCGTGTCAATCACAGGTGTATCATTAACGAGGATGAGGATGATGAGGATCTATGTGCTGCTCAGAGTCCCATTAGAGCCGCACACAAACATAACAGAGTCCAATACTTCCCCGACACACGCTTCATTAACATGCACAGAGCCCAGACTGCATGTTCGGAGAGGTCTGTTACACAATGTTTTACAGTTACACTAGTGTGTGAAGATTAAGATGTTTTGGAAAGATGACTGATGAAAAAAATACAGTAAAAGCAGGAATATTATTGCATAGTTTTGTATTGTAGAGATATATAAACTGTACCGACTGGAACTCAACACGATTTCTGGGCAGCACAGCTGTTTTCAACATTGATAATAATCAGAAATGTTTCTTGAGCAGCATATTATTATGATTTCTGAAGATCATGTGACACTGGAGTAATGATGCTGGAAATACAGCTTTGATCACAGAAATAAATTACAGTTTAACATATAATCACATAGAAAACTGTTATTTTAGATTGTAATAATATTTCAGTTTTTCTTTTTCTATTTTTAATCAAATAAATGCAGCCATGTTAAGCAGAAGAGAAAGAAATCTTAATTATTACAGACTGGCAGTGTATATTTATTTGTATTATAATTAATTAATTTACTCTCTGAAGTGATGAAGACCGTAAACATCTCTTTCTTGTTTTCTTTGATTAAAACAAATGCAAAACTGCACTGAAACACACAGAGAGGTGACGAGCAGATCAGCAGCTGCTACAAACTCATACTCTGGTTAATTAGTGCACCGCCGGGACTCGATCAAATGTGTTACTGATCAACACTTCAACACAACACACTTCCTGAGCTCTAACATGAGAGAGCGGACACTAGTTAATGAGGTCCCCCCCGCACGCACACACAGACACAGACACAGAGGCATGCACAGATGCACAGACACACACACACATAGACGGACGAACGGATGGACGGACAGACAGAGACACAGACACATGCATGCACACACACACACACACACACACACACACAGACACACGCACGCACAGACACAGACGCACGCTCGCGAGCACAGACACACAGACAGACAGACACAGACACAGACACACACAGAGACACAGACGCACGCAGAGACGCACGCACAGACGCACAGACACAGACACACAGAGACACTGACACAGACAGACAGACACGCACAGACACACGCAAGCATGCACGCATGCACGCACACACACACGCACGCACACACAGACACAGACACAGACAGACAGGCATGCACAGATGCGCAGACACACACACATAGACGGACGAACGGATGGACGGACAGACACAGACACGTACACACACGCACACACACGCACACACACACACACACACACACACACACACACACACAGACACACAGACACAGACGCACGCACGCTCGCGAGCACAGACACAGACACAAAGAGACACAGACAGACAGACACAGAGACACAGAGACACAGACAGACAGACACGCACAGACACACACACACAGACACAGACACACACAGACACAGAGACAGAGACGGACGAACGGATGGACGGACAGACACAGACACACGCACGCACGCACGCACACACAGACACAGACAGAGAGACACAGACACACGCACGCACGTACACACAGACACAGACGCACGCACGCACAGACACAGACACAGACACACAGAGACACTGACACAGACAGACAGCCACGCACAGACACACGCAAGCATGCACGCATGCACGCACGCGTACACACACACACACACAGACACAGACACGCACACACACACACACACACACACACACACACACACACACAGACACGCACGCACAGACACAGACACACACACGGTCAATAATGTTAATGCTGACAGACTCTCATGGCATTTCTCAGCAACAATTACAGTCTATATTCTGCATCGTTGGGGCTCTTGTGGGTCAGTTATTAATAAAGAGCAATTAACGTGATGGAGCGCAGTATGACGTTTGAAGGAAAGTCTCTTCAGTCACACACAGACACAGACAGAGAGACACAGACACACGCACGCACGTACACACAGACACAGACGCACGCACGCACAGACGCACAGACACAGACACACAGACACACAGACAGACAGACAGACACAAACACACACACACACACACACGCACGCACGCACGCACGCACAGACACACACCACGCACAGACACACACCACACACACACACACACACACAGACAAACAGACACAGACACACGCATGCACACACACACACACACACACATACACACACACGGTCAATAATGTTAATGCTGACAGACTCTCATGGCATTTCTCAGCAACAATTACAGTCTATATTCTGCATCGTTGGGGCTCTTGTGGGTCAGTTATTAATAAAGAGCAATTAACGTGATGGAGCGCAGTATGACGTTTGAAGGAAAGTCTCTTCAGTCGTCTGCGTGTTTACGGTTTAATTGGATCCTGAGCCAGCGGTACTCAGTCAGTGGGAAGGAAAGGTACTGTTAGGAGTCTTAGAGAGAGACTGTCCCAGTTCTGCAATCCCTGCCACTTTCACACATTCAGATCTGACACGGAGAACAAATATGTGAGAAATAACACTGCTTCCACTCAATTTCCTTGCAGAAAATCAACAGCACGACTCTAGAAAACACAATTTGTATGTACTATTTTTTATGATACGTCTGTGAGCTTCCACTCATTCCCCCCAAAAATATTTTTTTATTATTAATACTTTTATTCAGCAAGCTTGCAATGAATTGTTGAAAAGTGACAGTAAAGTCAACAATGTTACTTAAGATTTCTATTTTAAATAAATGTTATTCTTTTGAACATTCTATTCATCAAAGAATCCTGAAAAAAATCAGTTTTCAACATTGATAATAATCATAAGTGTTATTATTAAAGTCAGCATATTAGAATGATTTCTGAACACTCACAGAAATAAAGGTACAAAGCTGTCACTTTTCAAAAGTTACACTTCTGTACCTATTAGGTTCAAATATGCACATTTTAAGTCATATGTACCTTTAAGGTACCAAATGGACCCTTGAGGTACAAACATGTACTTTTTGAAAAGGTACCGCCCCAGTGACAGCTTTGTACCTTTATTTCTGAGAGTGAAGGATCATATGACTCTTTAATGATGCTGAAAATTCACTTTGATCACAGAAATAAATTACATTTTACTATATGTCCAAATAGAAAACAGCTATTTTAAATATTTCAAATTTTTACTGTATTTTTGACCAAATAAATGCATCCTTGGTGAGCACAAACCACACCAACCTCAAAATGTTTAGAGCAAGCTATCAACTAATAAAATAAGTTGTATGAATTTACTTTTTGATCTTTCAAAAAATGTTTTAGATTTCTTAAGGATGCAACGATACAAAAATGATCAGGGAACATATGCAATTAAAATATTCAATAATGCTAAAAGTTAAAATCATCTAAAATCAGTTAATAACCAAATATACATTACAGTGTGACGCACTGGCTTTGAGTCGACTAGCTGTGATCATATGACTTGTGCTCTGCTGTTTATAAAGCTCATATAATGAAATTAGCTTTATACGGTAACCTATAAAAACAAATATATTTGGGATTAAGTGAAAATAAATTCAGGGTTCATATTTCTTGCAAAAACCCCTGAAACTAATCAAGTGCCGCCCACAGGTTTTGCTTCGTTTATAACAATGCAGAGCCTGAATATGAATCTGGCATCTGAGATGCTTTAGTTTCCCACCCGAATCATATTCTCTCCGCTCACGCACACACTCATCTACACATGCCAGAAACAGCGAAGCGCTGATGCTGCGTGATGAACGGAGTCAGACCGCTAAACACTGGCCTGCCAACTACTGCGGTCTCTGAACGACAAGTCCAGACGCACACATTCAAACAGAAAACGTTACGCAAGCATCGGAAGCATTACAGTGTTTGACGGACACACGCTGTGTCACACACGCCACTGGACTGTTCCAGGCTCCAACATGCATAAATATGAAAGAAGAAATGCATGGCATGTTCAATAAGTTCCCTCTGGGTTTCTCATGCAACATACTGAAAATAACGAAATATCACATCCTCCATGGAAACTCACAGCTGACCCAGAGCATGAGAACAAGACCCAGATCCACATAAAAAGGTGAGTTTGGAGCTGAAGAACATCACAGATGAGAAGGATGTTTATTTGAGACTAAGAGACACAGGGCTGCACAATCGATCCAATACAGTTTGATGCATTAAACTGATCAAAGATGACCGTAAAAACATGCATACTGGGACAAAATATTTCACATAAACGCTGTTCTTTTGAATTTAAGGAATTATCTTTATGTAATTAGGCCAATAACTTGATCACTATTTAAAATAAGTACAAATTATATATTAGTATAAAAAAGAATATTATTTTTGTAAAAACAAATAAAAAATAAAATCAATCATTTTTAATTGCTACAAGTGAATTTGCATCAAAACATTATAAAGTAAAGCACGAAAAATGGATATTCATTTTGAGATTTGCCAATTATTTAATTTAATTAGCATTTTAAATGATTTATTCATGAAACAAAACATTCATTTTAAGTAAGCCTTAGATGCCAACAAAAGACATTTAAATGCAAAAATAGAGGAAAAGAGCGTGCACAAAATATATAAGCCATTAAACTTACATAACTATAATAACAAATCAGTTCAAAATATCAGTTATAATATATTTAAGTGTCAGTAGATACCGTCAAAGGTCATTTAAATGCAAAGATAGAGGAAACAAGCATGCACGGATAAATAAATATCAACCAATAAATGTACTAAATTAATGATACTGATATTAAAAAATTATCTCAAGGATTTAAGTGTCAGTAGATACCAACAAAGCTCATTTAAATGCAAAAATAGGGGAAAATGAGCATGCACAAACATATATATATATATAAGCGGATACATTTCCAAAATTACCATTACCAATATTTTTTAAATATCTTAAGGATTTAAGAGTCAGTAGATGATGTCACATGACATTTAAATTAAAACTAGAATACAATATCAGCCAATAAATAAGCAAAAAACATTTTGAAAGCATCTTAATATTGGATTAAAAGTTGTGTTCAAAATTTGAGATGAAAAAAATATATATGTGAACACTACAACAGTAACTTTTTTTAAGACTGTTTGTTTCATCAGCATTTTATCATCATCAGTCGGCCATGATTTTGTGTACGTGTGTCCACACAGCAAGAGCCAAAACCTTTACCAAGTTTCGTACCATTCTGAGGAAATTAAAAACACTAGAAAAACTAAATGTTGGGGTCAAAAAGAGGGTAAATACAATATGATGCTAGTTCCCCAAAGTGAGATGTTAAACATGGCGTTTGATTTACACAATCCAAACCTCTCAAGGATTTAAGAGTCGCTTGAGCAGTGACACAAACGCAGAGCACCCTAAACGTCACCGGTTTATCAGTTCCTCAGACGGATGGAGAACAGCTGGACCGCAGCACTGAACAAACGAGATAAGAGACGTGAATCCAGCACGCTCTGAATACGCCTTTCTGTACGTGTCCACTTTCACACGACACTCTGCTTTCCAACGTCATCACAGACGTGCCAACACTGTTCAGCCGAGTAATGTTACTCCTATCCCACAATGCACTGTCTCTCCAGCCTCCACGCATTAAATACAGTATTCAGAAATATCTGTGAAGTAATAAACCTGCAGTGACTCTCTAGATTCACACTTCTTTAGTCGTGTCGCACCTCTCCTGTGCTGCACTGAAAAGGCTCTTAATAGCAATGCGATATCTCAATATAATTATCATACGGTCGTGCAAAACTCACGAACTAAAGTATATGGATGATGCTGCTGGTGCATTCGGCTTATGCCATCTGCGAGAGGAAGAGGCGGTTGTCATGGAACTTGTTGCCGTGAGGCTGTCGTCAAGGACACAAGTGCCTCTGTGGCCAAGCTAACGAGAATCACGTCAACACACGACCACCTGGACGAGGAAATAAAACGCTAATGGAAAGAGTTATTTTTCTGCGTAAACCGATACAGGCCTATGCTGAAGAAAAGATGAGAAGAGGGTAAAAAGATCAATAAAAACACTGCATGTTCACTGATTAATAGCCAGAACATCTGTAGGACTGATGGAGGGATTCATTTGATAATTTATCATTTGTAAAAATTATGTTTTTGAAAGAAGTCTCTTTGCTTACCAAGATGCATTCATTTGATTTTTTTTTTAAACAACTGTAAAAACAGTCATATTGTGAATTGTTGCAATTTAAAAGAACGCTTTGTTGCTCAAGAACTATTTATTATTATCATTAATAATGTTGAAAACCACTGAAAACTTACAATATTTGGAATAAAATCATATTTTTGTGCATCAAGGCTGGATCAAAATGATTAAAAGTGACAGTAAAAACATTTATAATGTTACAAACTATTTCTATTTCAAATACATTTATATTCATCTGTGATTCCTGAAAAATTTAATGTATCAGTTTCCACAAAAATATTGTGACACTGAAGACTGCAGTAATGATGCTGAAAATACAGATTTGAACACATTCACATAGAAACAGCTATTTTAAATTGTAATAATGTCTTTTGGATCAAATAAATGCATTCTTGGAGAGCTGAAGACACTTAAGTAATTACTCCAAACGTGTGCTCAGTAGTGAAGATGCGCGGGTTATCTCTCTGCTGGAAACTGTGTTGAGGGTTATTTTCAGTGACGCAGCGGGTGCAGAATGACGTGCTTCAGTGTAGCTGTGGATGCAACATTAGTTCACGGCACCCAACAGAGCTTTTCTTCTACTTCTGTAAAGCTGTCAGTTCTGGTGTCAGAGAGAACGAGACGTATAAAGTTTCAGCAACACACTGCGGCAAATAAAAGTGCTGTCCTCGTCTCTCCACAACACAAACCTGTGGCCATCTGACATCTCTAAACGTACTGTTACACAAGTCCTGCTTACTAAGAGTATTCTGCCCCTGCTGCAAGAAGCTTGCACCTCGACAGATAGTTACGTAACTGATGAGAGATGAATAACATCTGAAAATGTGCTTTGGTTGTTTGTATAATTATGAGTTACTTGTGCCTACATCTGCACATTTTCTTATTAAAACAATCAACTACCCTTTTTCATTGAGGCTTGTATTTACTTGTGTGTTTCTATGTCAGTGCACGGTTTGTGCATTTATTCTACATAGCGTCAAACCGGCTTTTTATTTTTTGCTTCTCTCTGATTGATTTTATCGGGGTCTCAGTTGGTTTTCTTGCAGTTGATTCAAGTTAGAGTTCTGCAACCCGCGGGTCCCGAAATACTTTCGGGTTTCGGGTCGGGTTTCGGGTTAATGTTTAATGGATAGCTTCGGGCTCGGGTCGGGTTCGGGTTTGTAGCTAAACCAAAACTATATGCAGAGGCTTCGCTGCTTTCATAGACGCACGCACACACATATCAGAGATCGCGCACAAACAGCACAGAAACTTTTATTAGTAAAATAGCTTCGACAGGCTACTGACTCGCAAGTCACAACATTATATTTATCTGCAATGAGGCGGCAAAATCACTGTTTTTGAAGAAACTAAGCCTCATTGCTTGTAGAGAGAGACGCGCAGACGCAGGTTCACATGCACGCGCAACATTCATCTCTCTCTCTCTCTTTCTCTCTCTCTCTCTCTCTCTCTCTGTCTCTGTCTCTGTCTCTGTCTCTGTCTCTGTCTCTGTCTCTGTCTCTGTCTCTGTCTCTGTCTCTGTCTCTGTCTCTGTCTCTCTCTCTCTCTCTCTCTCTCTCTCTCTCTCTCCCTCACTCTCTCACTCTCTCTCTCTCCCTCGCTCTCTCTCTCTCTCTCTCTCTCTCATTCAAATAAATGATTAATTCATTCAAATAAATACAATCTTATTTAAGATCTTATGTCTGATTTAAAGTAGACAGAATGCTAACGACCCTTAACTGACAAAAAAGGACCATAATTTGCACGGTCATCATCTTCTTGTCCATACAAAATTCATAAACTCGGCAGAATGTATGCGACCGCTGCACCTGATGTTCACAAACTTTCATAACTGGTAAATGTTTGTGAAATGGCAGAGCCTTGATTAATCCGTTTCTTTGCATGCAATCGTGAAATGCAGCCTTTTTTGTTGTTGTTGGCTATTCGTTGTGGGGGGGGTTTCGGGTCGGGTTCGGGCTCTAAATGTAACTGTGCCGCTCGGGTCGGGTCGGGTCGGGTCAGACGATCTCGGGTACGGGCCGGGTTCGGGCTTCAGTTTTGAGCCCGTGCAGACCTCTAATTCAAGTAGGTTGCACCTCGACAGATAGTTAAACAGGATGAGTGCTGAAGAAAAAGTCCAAACTGAAGGAATTCTTTCCAGTGTTTTACTTGAAATCTACATCGTTTTTTGTGAAACTATAATCATACATTAAGTATAAAGTATGTCTAAAAATAGTTTTTAGGAAAGAAAGTAGCACATCTAGCATCACCACGCGATATAAAAACAACGATCTTCTTATTCAAATGCACAACAATGCTTATCTCTAAATGGCATGAAATTATTGTTTTTTTAACATGGATGAAATTCAATAAACAATTCAACTTACAGACAATGGCCTCTGATCTAAATCACATGATGCATCTTAACCAGTAAAATAATCCTAGAATTAAAAGACTATTTAAACAATCAGAACAAAGAGAATTAGAGACGGTTCAGAAAGTGTTTAACAGCGCTGATCGTTAGTCTCCATAAATACACCACCGCTAGAACTATTCAACTCAACACATCTTTCCCTACATCGTTTATCTGCCAAACCGGATGAAACCAGACCCATGTTTATCAATCAAAGAGTGTATTCACCTGCATTAGAGACATTCACTTAAACCCACTATTGGCCGGTTGCATAAATGTTGTCATCATTTTTTTTCCCTCCAAGAATGGTCATAACTTTTTCAATCCAGCTACATGAAAACACAGATGGGTCTCGTTTGAATCTGACTGATTATGATTTGCTGGTTAGTCAAACTGGTTCACTATAATAAAACAGCATATATATATATATGATTCCCTGCTGTTGTACTGACCTGCCCAACTCAATCCCAGCAGCCGAGTCCTTAGACATCTTCAAGAAGCGGCTGAAAACCTCTCTTTCATCTACACTTGAGTCTAGTAAACGCCAGATACTTCAATGCTTGGACAAACCACTATAGAGTAAGAACCGGTGAATGCAGTTAACATTGGGACATTGCTTTTAACACTTGCACTCTCTAATCTATTTCTAATTGTATTTATTTATTACAAAAAAACGTGACCCTCTAACACTTGCACTATTTATTATAAAAATACCCTCTAAAACGAGCGTTCTCTATTCTATCTACTTGTTTTCTTTTTGTTTATTTTAGATATTTTCTTAGTTTTTAACTAATAAAACACCCTTGGTACTGCGTCAGGCTAACAGAGACTAGTCAGCACTTACATATTATTGCTCTTTTGCTGGTTTTGATTTCTGCTGTTGTCCTAATTTCAGTCGCTTTGGATAAAAGCATCTGCTAAATGACTAAATGTAAAAAAAAAAAATTTCATCGATGCATCACGCTTCATGTTAGTTAGGCGTTCATCAACCAGAAGCATCAGCATCATGATCAGCATTCAAAGACTGAATGATTTCGACACGTATCAGGCATAAAATGCCCTTTTGTGAACCTACTGTAAATATATCATTTATTCCTGTGATCAAATCTGTATTTTCAGCATCATTACTCCAGTTTTCAGTGTCACATGATCTTCAGAAATCATAATAATATGCTGCTCAAGAAACATTTCTGGTTATCATTAATGCTGAAAACAGTTGTGCTGCACAATATTTGTGTGGAAACTGTGACCACCGGCAGTCAACACTGAACACCAAAAACTAGTTGCAATGGTTTGTTGTTGGATCACGGCGCACTACAGGCGTTCAGTAACTTCTTGGATGCAATTTTTCATCTCCAGTTTATTCCAAACGCACCCGTTATTACTCCATAAACTCCCACTGCCTGCAAACAACGGTGTTTCCCACCTGCTCTCTCTTAATGCATATGCAATCTCAAATATTAGTTCCTCGCAGAGCATAAATCAAACAAACACACAAGCGCACAAAGCTGCTGCTTATACTTTTCGATTCTCATCTTAAGCACATGTGACTATTTTCCACCGTAAGAGCCAGAGCTCCACATCTCAAATATGCACGATGCTGGGTTTGCATTTGACAGACACACAGATGCATGATTGCCAAAGAGTGTTTGGGGTGTGTGAGATTGTGCCGAGCGAATCAATCCCAAACCACTTGAAGACAAAATCCCGATCAACCTGGAAGAGTTTGCCGGATGTGTCTTGCTCTTTCAGTCTCTCACGAGTCAAGCCGGAGTTCATTACTATTAAAGATAACAAGGAGCAGATGAGATGAGCAGATACTCGGATGATTAGCAGTGCAATATCCTCCTGTCAGCAGAGAGAGAGGAACACAGGCTTATTACCAGCCTGAGGTTTCTGCAAAACACACTCCTGAACTAACACTGGGAATAGACGTGCCTTCTTTTGTCTTGATCTTTGGCTCATATCATGCATAATAACAATAAAATGGCCAAACTGTTTTTCTTTCTAATGTATAGTTCAATCAAAGCTATATTTACAAGCAATTTAATTTAAAATATATGAATGCAATTCACATATACAGTAACTTACATTTCTTCCATCGTGGTTTTAATTTCTGATTTAAAATTAATTTTGATATTTCTTGGCATATGCATGTTAGGGTGATACTGTGCTGATATCACAATAAAAAGCTTTTTTTAAATAACATAATTATTGGAAAAAAAAAACAAGTAGCATAATCTTTTATTATTATTTATTTAAAAAAAAAGATTTTGTCCACTAAAAGTAATGTGATGCAAAGGATATACAGAAATAAGAAATAACATAATACATATGTATGATAAAAAATATTTTTATCATAAACTACAATTTAAAACTTTCTTTAAAATAATGATTTATATGAATAAGTCATATTAAATAATTTATATGTATAAAAATGCTTTTTATCTCAAGTTATGTTTAAAACGTTCCTGAAAATAATGATTTAATATTAATTAATGATATTTACAAAGCTGCTATTCATCTAAAACAATATTTAAAGTTTGTCACATTTCACAGGAGTCGAGGAACGAGGAGTTCCCAAACCAGAGTCTTTAATAACACAGACGGGGAACATAGAGCACCAGGAAGACATTCAACAACCGACGACACTCACTGAAAGGACTGGGCTTTAAAAGACCGGACAATCAAGAAACTAACGACCAGACACGCCTGGAATCAATTAACAATCAACACGAGAGAGACTGAGTCACGAAACACACAGACAGTCCAGAAGCCTGACAGCGCTCTTAATCACGTTAAGAAAGTTCATATTAACAGTTATATTTAACACTTTGTATCTCAAGCTATTAAAAACATGCTTGAAAATAATGCATTATTTTTATGAATTAATATTAATATTTGTATTAATAGGCAAGGCAAGGCAAGTTTATTTAAATAGCACATTTCATACACAGTGGTAATTCAGAGTGCTTTACATAAAAGAAAGTGAAATAATCATTCACAGCAATAAAAACAAGGAGTTAAAAATAATAAAACAAGGAGTTTTAAAATGATATAGAAATTGATTTAAAATGAGATTTAAAACAGTTAAATAGAAAAGGATTATACATAAAATAATGCAGTCAGTTCGGACGTAGCACAGCGCTCATTCAACAAATGCACAGCTAAATAGATGAGTTTTGAGACTGGATTTAAATGTGGCTAATGTTTTAGCACATCTGATCTCTTCTGGAAGCTGGTTCCAGCTGCGGGCGGCATAATAGCTTAAAGCGGACTCCCCTTGTTTTGTGTGAACCCTTGGTATTTCTAACTGACTCGATCCTAATGATCTGAGTGGTCTGTTAGGTTTATATTCAGTGAGCATATCTGACATATATTTAGGTCCTAGACCATTGAGCGACTTATAAACGAGTAGAAGTACTTTAAAATCAATCCTAAATGTAACTGGAAGCCAGTGTAAGGACCTGAGGACTGGTGTGATATGCTCAGATTTTCTGGTTCTAGTCAGAATCCTGGCAGCAGTGTTCTGGATGAGCTGCAGCTGTCTAATGGTCTTCTTTGGAAGGCCGGTGAGGAGACCATTACAATAATCCTCCCTGCTGGTGATAAAGGCAAGTTTCTCCAAGTCTTGACTGGAAACAAAACTTCTAATTCTTGCAATGTTTTTGAGATGATAGTATGCTGATTTAGTTACTGCTTTGACATGACTACTAAAACTAAGGTCTGTCTCCAGAATCACCCCAATGTTTTTGACTTGATATTTAGTTGTTTGACCCCTAGATTCAAGGTCTGCATTCACCTTGAGAATCTTTGTTTCCAAATGCAATGACTTCAGTTTTCTCCTTGTTTAACTGAAGAAAGTTTTGGCACATCCAACTGTTAATTTCATCAATGCATTGGCAGATGGAGACAATGGGGCTATAATCATTTGGAGATAAGGCTAGGTAGATCTGGGTATCATCAGCATAGCTGTGATAGGCAATTTGGTTCTTCCTCATTATCTGACTTAGTGGGAGCATATACAGGCTAAACAAGAGCGGTGCAAGAATTGAGCCTTGTGGGACTCCACATGTCATGGATGTATAGCTTTATCTCAAACCATATTTAAACTTTCTTGGAAATATTGAGTCAGATGGGTATACACACATATAAAGATGATATGAATCTTAATATGATTCAATTAATTGCATTTGTAAACAAAATGCTTTTTTATCTCAAAAACTGCATTTATAAATAATAATTCAGATGTAAACGCTCACGTGTATTTCAGAAGTAAGGAAACAGGCACTAAATGTACACTTTTCTTATAAATGGTATAAAGTGTTTGAAACTATCACGGATATAAAGCGCACTTGGTGCATGCGATTCTTCTCTTACATGTCATTCATCTCTCGGACCGTTTGCACACAAATGCCACAGTATCACTGTATATTACAGCATGAGTCACATCAGCAGCCACGGAGACGTGTTTCTCTGCATCTCTGCAGTGTTATCGGCCACAGAGATCAAGGTGAGCCACACTTGAAATGAAACGCAGTCCCAGAAAGACATCTCTCAGCGTTTCTCAGTGCGAGAGCGTCAACATTGGCCCTGCCAGCAACGCTGTAAAAAGATTCATGGACACTCGGACGTAGATCGAATGCTTGTCATGTATTTAAAGGAGCCGCAAAGCAAACAAGCACGTTGATCTTGTGCAGAATGACCACAAGTAGGGTATGTGTTAACCTAAATGTGAAAGTAAGAAATTGATAGATGGAAACTTAATTATAGTTGCATGTTTGCTAACCAAATAAAAGCCATTTGTGTGGTGTGGCGTTTGTGTTCATGGTTAATTTCAACGTGCAGTTTATAAGAGACGTTTACTAGCTTTGGTCTTTAATTAACATTAACGTTCATTTGTGCGCAGGCTACATTACAAACTGTCCTGGTTCAAGTGTAGCCTTAATGTAATTGGTCAAATCTATGTGTTTTGAGGAAATGAATATCATTCCCGCTGAAAAACTAAGTGTTCCTCTTGCGCTAAAATGCTTGGGAACTAATGCGGTCGGAACCAAAGTTTACAGGACTGCGTTCTCTGGATCCTCTCGAGCGGAGGACTTCTACGTTCTGATTGGTTGCCGCCGAACCGCGTCATAGCTCATTACCATAAAGTTGACCTGATTTCAACTCTTCTCGACGCGTTCACCGTCCGAGACTCGCCGCGCCGCACTCGCCGCCGGCTCACATTGAAAATGAATGACTTCTGGACACTTTGACGCACGCTCTCGCCGCCTGCGGTGTGAACGCAGTCAATGGCTCTGAATGCGCCGGTCATTTGATGATGACACACTGATTTCAGCAGCAAACAGAAATGAAGCTGATATTGAGCGTGTAGCACAGTGTGGCTCCTCTCTAACTAATGAAGGGAGGATCCCGCTATAAATCCATCCTAAACCCTTCAGCTCATTAACATGATGGTATTTCAGCAGAGAAAACACGAACGGTGGCCTTTACCTCGAGCAAGGAATCATTCCCATAAACACTGAATCAATCAATCACTGCTTAGAAAAAACGCAATATCAATTAACACAAGTTTTCTAACTGACAAGGAACCTTTATAAACTAGAATTATGATCATCACAGGAGCTCCTACCACCCAACCAAAAAATATAATTATAATAATAAACAGTATATGCATAGAGACTTATGCATTCTGTACAAGAAAAACTATTGTTCCAAAAATGTTAAATAACTGGCGTTTATACTAAAGTTAATTTATAAATTATCGCAAAAAATATTTACTTTTTTAATTCACTAAACTATTTGCATATTCTTTTTTATATAATCAAAATACCCGACAGATCATTTTGTATAGCTTGTTAAAATGGCCACTTTTAGGGTGTAAGCCAAAGTGCTCTGATTTTGAGTATGTTGCTTTAATGCAAATGAGCCGTTGAGAAGAGGGCGGAGCTTCAGGAACTCAAGCTCAGTGCTAGCCTTTGCAAATAAACATTCCCCTATTAGTACAAGTCTGTTATCTTTACAGAAAACATACTCGGTTTCAAAGTCAGTCTAATTGTACGGTGCTGAAATGAATGTCCACTGAAGGCGAGCGTAGTGATGAACCCAAGTGCAGTTTATTTACATGGAGAAATCCTAACATGATCCAAACAAAGACAGACTTGACCAGAGACAGACTTGGCATGGCATTTAACGAACTAGACTCACCAACAGCAGGAACAACCTTAACAATCAATACACGACCAGGAACAAGACAATGACATGGCTACTTATCACAAACAAGGAGGGTCACATGACTAGAACAAACCAATGGGGACATGACGCAATGAACATGACAACCAATCAGAACATGACACATTGAAGAAGGGAACCAATAGCAACCTGAGGGTAAAGGAAGCATGACACAAACAGGAACCATAACCAAACTTCAAAATAAAAGACATGAAAACAAGAACATGGAACAGAACCAAAAACAGACCTTACAGGTGCATAATAAATTCCCGTTTATGAATTAGACAGACGGGGAGCACAGCGTGATAAAAATAACAACATAGCTGGTCTCATGCTATCACAAACTTTATAAGTCCTACTAGTGATTACGAGCTCAACGAACTGAAGCGATCGACTCACATTGCTTTCATATGCAGCTTTTGCACCACATTCCTATTCACGATCATTCATGAAGACCGCACCAGTGAAAACAGACAGAGACAAAGGCCTCCGCGTGCCAAGAAGCTCTTTGAAAAGACAATGAAACTTAACCACAGTGTCCTCGGAGTCTATGAAGACCCTATGTTCGTTAGTGCATCCCAAACACAACACTTGAAATCCTCTTGGCGCTGACATTATGACAAGCCGTTTTAACATTTCAACCTTTGTTTTGACTATCCATGAATATCTCCAGCACTACAGCAAGTGATCAGTAATGGAGACGGACCGCAGCTTCTCACTCAGGGCAGCGTCACAAATGAGCAGGACTTTTCCTCTCGGTGACATGAACAGAGCGAGAATCTGAAACCGCTCGTTCTGAGATCATTGTTTTAGATTATTAAAAAAAAGAGTGGGTGGATTTTTACCATTACAGGCTGGTTGTATTAACACACTGTGTTCAAACACCTTATAAAAGTGATTTTTTTTGCAATAGAATAAATTCTATATAAATAAATCTAAAATAAAACTGATCATATCGTCTTTGTCAAATTTGGATCAAATCTTCATTTGTGGGCTTTTCTCAGCAAACGTTGATAAGTGATTAACTGAAATTAATAAATCAGCATACAACATTATTAATTCGATATAAAATAGATTAAAATGCATAATCAACTGGCAGCCATATTTCATTCTGTTACATCAGACACTCATCAAACATGCGACTGAAGCCTCTTCGGCCTCAAATTGCTTTCAAATTGGACAACACTTCGAAGACTTCAGCTGTTCTTCACAAGCACTTTATGCATTTCCCACCATCTCTTCTGGCCTCCAAACACACTTTAAAGCATCTTTAAAAGCTCCTGGTTTACCCTGTAGACCAGCGGTTCCCAACCTTTTTCTCATGGACCCCCCCTACGTACACATATGTATAACCCCCTGTATTATATTTATACACACCTGTAGATATGTGTAGATATATAATAAAATAGATGAAATGGATGATCCTGACTCGCCATCTCCTCATTGGACGTGCCTTTAGATAGAAATGCTCTTTACGGATTACATAATTAAAGCGTTTTTGTTTTGGATTTGAATTATTTCGTTTTGTAGTCCTTTAAATCTTTCTACAGATATAGGCTCTTCATCATGAGTGTAAGGAAAATATTGTCAGAGTTTGGGTGTATTTTTGTGAAGCGCTCCTGTTCCAGACCGACACACGATGTTTAGTTGATATCATGAGTGCACACAAATAAAAACAGACCCTTTACAAGTTCATAACGATGTGTTATTCTTAAAATGACGGCGTATTTAATTAGTTTCCACTGATGTCCTGAAGCGCGCTTCAGCTTCCACTCTCCACACAAATGATTGGATATGCGCCTAATAGCACACATTTATCCAGGTTAAATGTTTAAACTAACATTGTGCTATGCTTTAAGTATTTTATATCTATAGATTTTATCTTCAGCAAGTCGTAATTACATCGTACACAGAAAAATAAGAGTTTAAAATGGTACATTTTGGGGTACAATAGCTTGTCCCTGTAGCAGTACCTTTAAAATGACATATTTGTACCTTTTTTACCCCTCATAGGTACATATTAGCATCTTAAGGGTACGTATTAATCCTCTAAGGTACTAATATGTACCTATGAGGGGTAAAAAAGGTACAAATGTGTCCTTTTAAGGGTACTGCTACAGGGACAAGCTGTTGTACCCCAAAATGTACCATTTTAAACCCTTATTTTTCTGTGTGTATGACATCGTCTCATATGATGCTCATACGTTTATTCATATTGCATTAGTATCCGATAACACCAAATCAATAAAAGAATAAAAATTGCTCTACAACAGATTTGGCTTTTTGCACTTGCTGTTTTCCCTGCTTGAGAATTTCTCTCCCATGAATCTTAGCAAACACGTGGTTTTGTTTACAATTTCTGGTTCACTTGCAAAAAGGGCAGTGCGCAAGCGAACCGCACCAAACAAACCAAAACATCAACATTGTATTTGGTCCAAAGCGAGTGACCCAGCGGGCTTTCCTGGTGTGAATTACATTCAGACTCATAACTGATGCAGAATCATGCTGAAGCTCTAGTTGTGCTGTCGAGTCTTTGATTATATCCGCCGGGACTCTCCGGGGTGATTTATTATTCACCGTTAACTAGATTAAGCCATGATATACATCTGATTTACGGCACTCAAGTACTAGATTCGCCTTTCACTCGGTGAATAATAGATTGAGTTGGTAGTTATAATAGAGATTCAGATTAAAACGACACAGTGTTATTGCATGTGGCTTGCATAAATAAGCGTTTTAATAGGTCCTTCAAATATGATGACTGGCCTTATTAAGATATATATTTTATATATGCAAACTTACAGCGTGTGTTTAACAAATATTACTATTATTAATATTACACAATATTGGAAAATACACCAATCACATTGTAGAAATAATAAAATACCAGTAAATAAAAAAAGGAAATATTTACAAATATAATGGACACTATAAACAGGTTGTTTGTTTGTTTGTTCATTACTCCACAACAAACACTTTAATTTAATGCCATTCAAAACATGAATACAAATATACAAGTATCAAATACAAAAATTAAAGTGGAATTCATTATAAACCAAGCCGAAATGAATTTATTCAAATAGAAAGGTTAATGCCTGACTATAAATTACAGCATGTAAGCATGTTTCATATGATTCAAAACATGAAAATACATTAAGCATGATTTTATGAAAGCAACATGTTGTTTCCAAAATTAAGTAAATAGTAAAGCAAAACAAATAACACTGTAAATAAATATTTTTTTATATATATAATTAAAATAATGTACGTTTTAAATAAAACAATTGGATTATGTTTTACAAGAATAACATTTGACCTTTAAAATACATTATAAAGTCTAACCAAATATTAATTGATATGAGTTTTGCTGCATCTCAAACACATTTATATGCTCTCCAAATATCTTGATGTTTAGACATGTCCTATTAAAGCCGCATGCAAGCAGCAAAGGTTTAAAGCGTTTTAGGTTGATAGCTGGTCTTTGCTGGTGTTCAGGACACATTTGGGAAATATTAGCGTGTACACTATAAATGTGGTTTGAGTGATCGGATCACAAACCGTTCTGGACAGATCTGCGCTCGCGGTCAGAGTAAATGAGACAAACATGCACCACCATGAAACTTCTGGTCTGAGAAAGCTCACGTCCAGAGATGGGAAAGGCCATTATCATATATTACAGGAACACAACAGATCTTCATTACCCTTTAAGGCGGAGCGTCATTCTGTGGCATTTGGAACTCCGCTTATGAAAGCATGACTGACGACTGAACGTTTCCCTCAGCTCTCCAGTCATTAAATATAGATGAGCTCCTTTCTCAAGTGCTCAACGGCTCTGATGTATGACCAAACTCTGGCTAAAACTAAAAGAAGGCACACTCAAAGTTACTCTAAGGTAAAATCTCATGCACAAGCGTATTCAAAATTCAAGCTCAATGCAATGAAACCCTCGACAGATGCAGAATTAAAATGAATGCTTTTAAAGAGCGGAATCAAAATGGTCTTTCTACAAAACTTCTATGTAGTTTTTACTTCAGCTGCATTATTTTAAATGCATTTGAGCAGAACAACTTATCTATAAAGATCAAAACATAGACCAATATGCTTCAGCACATTAAGTGATCTTTTGACTCAATGTGTGTGTAACACTAGATAACACTAGATTTATTTAATAACACTAGATTTTCCCCCGAAGAGACACACACACACACACACACACACACACAGACACACAGACACACACACACAGACACACACACAGACACACAGACACACACAGACACACACACACACACACACACACACACACACACACTAACACAGACACACACACACACACACACACACACACTAACACAGACACACTAACACACACACACACACACACACACTAACACAGACACACACACACACACACACACACAGACACACAGACACACACACAGACACACACACACACACACACACACACACACACACAGACACACACACACACACACACACACACACACACACACACTAACGCACACTAACACAGATACACACACACACACACACACTAACACACACGAACACAGACACACACACAGAGACACGCACACACACAGACACACTAACACACACACACAGAGACACACACACACACACACACACAGAGACACACACACACACAGAGACACACACACACAGACACACTAACACACACACACTAACACACACACACACACACACACACACACACACACACACAGACAGACACACACACACACACACACACTGACACACACAGACACAGATACAGACACACACACACAGACACACACACACACACTGACACACACAGACACACACACACACAGACACAGATACAGACACACACACTGACACACACTGACACACACTGATGTTCAGTAACTATAAAGCACATATCAAACAGAAGATCAAAGTATGATGCTGGGTCCGATGAGATAAAAAGAGCATAGAAATCTGAAGCAGATGTATATTTCTGTAGCTCACACAGAAAATGACAAGGTCATGCTTCGAATCCGAGGGAATGCATGAAGTGATGCAATGTGTGCATCAATGCAATGCACTGTCAGCCATGGAAGAGCGTTTCCACAAAGGGTTAAAAAATAAAAAGAGAATCATATAATCATATAATGACTGTATACATCATAATTGGGATTTTTCTTGAACTTATATTAGATTTTTCTTGCAATTGTGAGTTAGAGACAGAGATTGAAAGTCATAATTGCAACATATAAACCTGCAATTCTCAGAAATAGTTGTAACTGTGAGATATAAACTCAGATCTGTGAGATTTAAAGTCAAAATGTTGATATTTAAAGAATCAACATTTAAAATTGTGAGATGTTAACTTTCTTTTAAGTTTTAATTCTCAATTGCAAGATATAAATTGTGAGATATAACATTTTCGAATGTTACAAAAAAGTGAGAATTGTGAAAAATACAGTCAGATATGAAGTTTGGATTCTAAGATGTAAAGCCAGAATTGTAAGATAAAAAGTCGAGCTTAATGTATTTATTTATGTTTAAATCTGTGGTGGGAACAAAAAAACAGAACGGTGAGATATAAACTCAAAATCAGAAGATATAAACTCAGATTTACTTTAAAAAATATGTAAAATGACTTTTTTGTTTCATCTCGTAGCAGAATCGGGCGTCCATAGTTAGTCGTTTTGGATAAAAGCATCAGCTAAAAGCATGCAAATGTAAAACTACAGGGCTAAAAGTACAGACCAGCACTGGCAAAAAGGATTTGCTGGACCTTCCTAAAAGGTTTTCCATTGATTAATCTGAATAAGTGTAATTAATCACTGAAATGGTTTTATATCATACTGTGGTTTTAGACTGTTACAATGTCTTCTCACACCTTAACGTTTTAATAATGCATGAAAGAGATGATTAGCATGTCCTAAAAGATGCAGCGGTGGGAAACAGTCCAAGCACAGAAAGCTGTGCATTATTGAGCTCGACAGACGCCAGACAGGGTCAGATCAAGATTTCATCACACTGAAAAGAACAAGAAACGGACTAAAGCCATTCTCTACCTCACACAAAGATCCTAATCAGAGGCGCTTTAGTCTCTAAAAGGAGAGAATGGCGTTCTAAGAGTCTCCACTCGAAGTCATTATGGAAGAATATGCATGAGCGGTGAGATCGAGTGTCTGCGAGCTGTGACGCTATGCAGGACTCAAGGGTTGTTATTTGAGGATGCTGTGTTCCTCCAGCCTGCTCCTGCTTTGATGCAGTCAGATGAAAGTGTTTTGATTGTGCATCTGTGAGCAGGAGTGATACGCTACACTGCAAACAGACCAATTCAGTCCGGGATGCATATTAACAGCAATAAAAGAGTGCGTCTTTATGAAAACAAGTTTGGTTTTGTTGTAGTCTTTGATTTCCCACAAAAATCTGGCTGCATTGCAAATGAACATTTTAGCCACATCTGTCAATATTGGATGAATTAAGAAAATTAGTCCGGCGTAAATACTTTTTTTTATTGGCAATGGAGCCATAATCAAACCATAACCATAAATATTAAAAGAAATATACATTAAAATATAATTGTGTATGTATTTATTATTATTATTATGTAATGTAATAGTGTATAAATATAGAATGTATACATATTATTATTAATAATTATATACATACATACATACAAAGAACACACAATCTAAATGCATATATAGATTGTATATTAACAATAAATATTCATTCAAAATATTATATATATAAAATATAATTTTATATATATATATATATTTTTTTTTTTTTTTTTTCTGTTAGGTTCAGTCACTAGGTGGTCATCTTCAAACATAAAAACAATCTTCCTTCATTCCTGGCCCTATGGATTAATAAAATGTATATGGCTACATCCATCCAATGGCTTGAGAGGAATGAAACCAGCATGTGTGTATTTTGGGAGAGACATTAAACGTGTCGCTCTGACAGCCAATCAGCAGAAACTGAGCGGCGTCCAGATCAGCACCCACCCAGCATGCCGCAGCAAATGAAGCGAAACAATAATACAGTCATTTGCATTATTATGGGACCCGTGGGGCAGACAAGAGAAAATGGTCTTTGAGACGCTAATGAGGAAAGATAAGGGCAGGTTAACACAAGTAATGAGATAAAGCACGAGTCGTCCCTTTAGCTGATACCCAGACCTGTCACTTATCATTCAAACCTCACCTATACGACTGAGAGAGAGAGAGAGAGAGAGAGAGAGAGAGAGAGAGAGAGAGAAAACACAAGGAGAAGAGGAGGAAAAAACAAGGAAAGAGAAAGAAAAGGAAGTGAAGAAGAGCAAAGGAAAGAGAAGAAGATAAAGGAAGGAAGGAAGAGGAAGAGAAGGAAGAAAGGAAGGAAGGAAGGAAAAAGAGGAGGAGAAGAAAGGAAGGAAGGGAAAAGAGGAGGAGAAGGAAGGAAGAAGAGAAAGAAGGAAGGAAGCAAGGAAGGAAGAAGAGAAAGAAAAGGGGAAAAGAGAAAATGAGAAGGAAGAATGACGAAGAGCATGAGGAAAGAAGAGAGAAAAAAGGAAGAAGGGATGGAAGGAGAGGAAAAGAAAGAGAAAAGTGAAGGTGAAGAAGGAAGGAAATGAACTGGAAGAGGAAGAGAAATGAAAATGGGAGAAGAGTATGATGAAAATAATGTTATAGAGAGAAAAGAGGGGAACAGGAAAAGGAAAAGAAGAGTGAGAGGAAGAGGAAGAGGGCAAGAGAAAGAGAAGGAAAAGAAAATATGGACAAAGTTCAAGTTCATTTATTTCTAAAGCACGTTTAAAAACAGCCACAGGACTGACCGAAGTGCTGTACATAAGAATCAAACCATAAACACAGAAAACTGAAAAGAAATGAAGTAAATAAAGAATGCAACAGCAAATCTAATCAACAATGTCTGACATTAAACGGCTTCAACATGAAGAGAATGAGCTCAATGAACACTTGGAGAAATCCTGCATTACACCTACAAGCTCAACACACACACACACAGACACACAGACACACACACAGGCGCGCACACACACACACACACACACACACACACACACACACACAGACAGACACACACACACAGGCGCGCACACACACACACACACACACAGACACACACACACACACACACACACGCACACACACACACACACACACACACCTCAGTAAACCAGTCCCCAGGAGATCCAGAGTTTCTGATGATCTCATTGTTCCCCTCAGATCAGACCCAGAGCTGCTCTCAGAACAAAACATCACACCATAAAATACCCCAAGAGCAAACGCTACTGTAACTTCACCAGAGTAAAGGGCAACTAATCAGAGTAACAGAGCAGCGAGATGTGTGTGTGTGTGTGTGTGTGTGTGTCTGTCTGTGTCTGTGCCTGTGTGTGTGTGAGACACTCAATCCTGCAGCAGTCACCCGAGCTGAGGACGAGGAGCGGGAAACAATGGAGATGTGGGAAGCGGCTCTGGAGCGGAGCCATGGTAATGACTTCGCTGGGGGTTGCTGGGTTGGCATCTCACGCTCTTTCGCTCCAACTGTTTGCCAACAGTGCCAGTAAAAGTGACTACAGCAGCTGTTCAAACACGTCCCGAGAGCACGCGCACGTATTTCACACTGATTACAATGTCACTGTATTCAACAGCACTGTGTATGTCACAGCTCACCCTGAGATGAACACTACGGCAGGATATATAGAGCATTTATTGATTGATTTATTACGTGTTAATAAATATTACAGTCTGCATATAAAATGCACTATATATTTACAAATATTAATATATAAATAAATGTGTGTGTGTGTGTGTGTAATATTTATGTATAATGCATGTAAATAAAAAATAAAAAATCTAAAACTAATTTTTTTTAAAGTGTGCATTTTCATATTAATTTGCATGCACACACACACATGTGCATGAATATATATCTATATGTGTGTGTATATTATATATGTATATATACAGTTGAAGTCATAAGTTTACATACACCTTGCAGAATCTGCAAAATGTTGATTATTTGACCAAGTAAGAGGATCATACAAAATGCATGCTATTGTTTATTTAGTACTGACCTACATTTCACTTCTATTACATTTCACTTCTAATTATACCCTGTATAACTATTATGTGACAAATAAAGAAACCTTGATAAAGAAACCTTGACCTGAATAAGATAAATCACATAAAAGATGATTACATGTAGTCCTCAGGAGAAAATAAAAGTGGAATTTATATAAATGACCCCGATCAAAAGTTTGCACACCCTTGATTCTTAACACTGTGTTGTTGTCTGAATGATCCAACAACTGAATGATAGTTGTTCATGAATCCCTTGTTTGTCCTGAACAGGTCAACCGTCTGCTGTTCTTCAGAAAAGTTATTTTGTGTATTTGAACTCTTTCCAACAATGACTGTATGATTTTGAGATCCATCTTTTCACACCGAGGACAAATGAGGGACTCATTACATCTATTACAGAAGAAACACTCACTGATGCTCCAGAAGGAGAAACCATCATTAAGAGCCGGGGCGTGACAGGGCAAGCCGTGGCCTGATGGCAGAGAGTTCGAATGGAGGGTTGCGAGTTCGAATCTCGGTCCGGCAGGGATTGTCGGTGGGGGGAGTGAATGTACAGCGCTTTTTCCTCGACGAGGTGCACTTGAGTAAGGCACCGAACCCCCAACTGCTCCCCGGGCGCCGCAACATTGTGTGTATGTGTGTGTGTGTGTGTGAGTGTGTGTGTGTGTGTGTGTGTGTGTGTGGACAAATTATTCATCACTATAATAAATGTACACAGTACATACACATATATTATGTATATATAAAAACACACACATACAGTATATATTTAGAAAATATTTACATTAATTATTATAATATTATGCATATAACAAAAATATTAAATATTCTATTACATTAATTTAAAATGTTAAAAATATAAACAAAAATAAATATAAAAATATGTGTGTATGTGTGTAATAAGTAAATATGTATTTACTATAAATAAATACACACAAATATTGTTTACTATACTAAACATTTTATAGTATAGGTATTCCTTTTGTGCTCTGTGCAAGAAAGACATTCATAACGCCGGTGAGTCCTGTGAATCTAGTGAATCTCAACAGTTTATACCAAGTGTAGAGGAACAAGCCGAAACTGATCGACGGACTAATCGATGGCACAAACAGGGAGCGAGACCCAAAGGCTCTCGAGACACCAGATTGTCACGAGTATCTCGTATTGCTGCTGTAGCATCCTCTACCCCAGATACGGCTATGACAAGACTTGTAAGCACTGATATTCTACAACCCCCTATACATCTTGAGAACAGATTTGAAGCACTGATGAATGTGGATGAGGAATCCCAAAATATGACAAAACTCGGATCGAATCAGCCAGCAGCTAACATTGCTACTAACAGGCGCTCAAGGTCGAGCAGACAGCGGCATTCAGCTCAAAGCGCAGCCGAGCCCAGGACTCTGATAGTGGGCGACTCTATTATTAGAAACGTCAGTAGCAGGACTGCTACTACCTGCTGCTTTCCTCAAGCAACCGTCTCTGACGTGAACAAGGAACTTCGGAGCATTGTGATGAAGCACAAGACTGCAAATCGAGTCATCATCCATGTGGGGAAGAATGATATTCGGAAAAGGCAGTCAGAAATGCTAAAGCAAGATTTCAGTGAACTCTTCGAAACACTTCAAAGACTTGAAGTTCAGTCGTTCATCAGTGGACCACTCCCAGCGAGGGGAACTAACATGTTTTCACGGTTGCTTGGGCTGAATACATGGCTACAAAGAACCTGCAGTACAAAAGGAGTCAACTTCATCGACAACTTCAATATTTTCTGGGGACACAGACAACTGTTTAAACTGGATGGCCTCCACCCAAACAAACTTGGTGCAAGAGTGCTAAAGGACAATTTCTATTTCTCCCTCCGTCATCCTTCAGTGGTGTGTGTCAATCCACTCACACAGTCACCTGGACAGAATATGAGTGACCACAGGACTTCATATCAGCTTCCGAGTCATTATGTGGTTGAAGAATCCCACAAGGATACTGATAACGCCACACAGCCAAAACAACCACTGCTCATGGACATCCCGGCTGAGCCCTGCTCACAGAGCTCATCACATGCAGACTGTGACGTATCACAACAGCTCCAAGACTCAGCACCCAAGGACAACTTTCTGGAAAACAGCCTGGGATGCCATGACAACACATTACAGTCACCGGAAACATCAGAGCTAGAGCCCCGCTCACCAGACACACTATCCCTCTCTCCAGCACCTGGACAGAATATGCCCCGCTCACCAGACACTCTATCCCTCTCTCCAGCATCCCCACTTCTAAGCTTTTCACAGAAAATGGAGGAATTGGTGTATGCTGGGACCAAACTCTCTGCAAGCCCACAGATATCAACTAAAAAACGGCGGGCCCCCCAACCACCAAAGACGGCAGGCTCAGCTCTCCCGCCTCCTCCTGTGAGAGCTCTCCGACCGCTGCCACAACGCAAGGGCCCAAACCCTCCTCTATCTGCTGTAGGTGAACCAAAAACAACTGATAACAGCTCTCAGTGATATGTGTCGGGTCCCCGCTATATTAGCAACAACATTCACGAACGTTTACAATACAAGCGGGAACCCAGTGTGCCTGTAGCCTTCTCTATTTCTGTTTTATCACGTGATAGAAGGTCTAAGGCCTTCAAAAGGCGTACGGCTGACCCATCTAATCTGCGGCCTGTTATGCATCAGTCTAAGATTGCTGTAGAGACAAAATTTAATTCCATCAAGTTAGCATTTTTAAACACTCGCTCACTAAAAAATAAATCATTTGTGATCAATGATTTAATAACCACAAACAACCTGGATTTTATGTTTCTAATTGAAACATGGCTAGAAGACAACTGCAGTGCAACAGTCCTCACTGAAACAGCCCCTCCTAACTTTAATTTTATAAGTGTCTGCAGGACTGTTAGGAGAGGCGGAGGTGTAGCGGCTCTGTTTAAAGATGTTTATCAATGCAAGCAAGTGTCATTTGGTCAGTACTTGTCTTTTGAATATCTAGGTATTGTGCTGAAAGGTGCCCCACGCATTCTGTTTATCATCATCTACAGGCCGCCAAAATACTCTCCAGCCTTTGTTGAAGAGTTCACAGAACTGTTATCAATGATTTCCACAGAGTTTGACTATTTTGCTATTGCAGGGGATTTTAATATTCACATAGATAATGCTGAAATCAAAACTACAAAAGAAATTATAACTGTTTTAAACACTTTTGACCTGATTCAGCATGTGCACGGACCGACACACAATCGTGGACACACTCTAGATTTACTCATCAGTAGAGGTCTAAACATTTCATCCATTGTCATTAAGGATGTAGCTCTGTCTGATCACTTCTGTATTTTCTTTGATATATTGATCTCTGTCACCACTGAATCTAGATCTGTCTCTGTCAGAAAGAGATGCATTAATGAGAACACTAGTGTGCTATTTATGAAGGCAATATCTTTAACACCGAGCATTTCTGCAGACTCTGTTGATCTTCTCCTGGATTCATTTGACTCAAAAGTTAAGAATGTTATTGATGATATTGCACCGATAAAGGTCAGCAAGAAGAATGGCAGACAAAAATCATTTTGGAGAAAATCAACAGCAGTTCAGAATATGAAAAGACAATGCAGAAAAGCTGAGCGGATGTGGCGGAAGACGAAACTAGAAATACACTATAGCATCTATAAAGACAGCCTTCATGCTTTCAATTTGGAACTAGCCACAGCTAGACAGACCTTCTTCTCAAACCTTATAAACAGTAATTTAAACAACACTCGCACTCTTTTTGCTACTGTTGAGAGACTGACAAACCCCCCAAGTCAGATTCCCAGTGAAATGCTCTCGGACAGCAAATGCAATGAGTTTGCTTCCTTCTTTTCAGAGAAGATCAGTAATATCAGGAAGGAGATTGGCACGTCTTCCTGTAATACAGGGGTCACACAGATTCGACAGCAATCTCAAAAAGAAGTGACTATGTCTGTTTTTAAAACAATTGATAGCAAAATTTTGGAAGAAATAGTACAGCATCTTAAATCGTCAACCTGCTATCTTGACACACTTCCCACATCTTTTTTCAAAAGTGTGCTTAACTGTTTAGAAGCAGATCTCTTAGAAGTGGTGAACACCTCACTTCTTTCTGGGACTTTTCCAAACTCCCTGAAAACTGCAGTTGTTAAGCCCCTTCTGAAAAAGCGCAATCTTGATAACACTGTGTTGAGCAACTATAGACCAATATCAAATCTTCCTTTCATAGGTAAGATTATTGAAAAGGTAGTTTTTAATCAGCTGAACAACTACTTAAACTCAAATGGATTCCTGGATAATTTTCAATCTGGTTTCCGCGTGCATCACAGCACAGAGACAGCACTCATTAAGATAATAAATGATATTCGCTTTAATTCTGATTCTGGCAAAATATCAGTGCTGGTACTACTAGATCTTAGTGCTGCGTTTGACACTGTCGATCATAACATACTTCTAGAGAGACTGGAAAACTGGGTCGGGCTTTCTGGGATGGCACTCAAATGGTTCAGGTCATACTTAGAAGGGAGAGGTTATTATGTGAGTATAGGAGAGCATAAGTCTAAGTGGACGTCCATGACATGTGGAGTCCCACAGGGCTCAATTCTTGCACCGCTGTTGTTTAGCCTGTATATGCTCCCACTAAGTCAGATAATGAGGAAGAACCAAATTGCCTATCACAGCTATGCTGATGATACCCAGATCTACCTAGCCTTATCTCCAAATGATTATAGCCCCATTGACTCCCTCTGCCAATGCATTGATGAAATTAACAGTTGGATGTGCCAAAACTTTCTTCAGTTAAACAAGGAGAAAACTGAAGTCATTGCATTTGGAAACAAAGATGAAGTTCTCAAGGTGAATGCATACCTTGACTCTAGGGGTCAAACAACTAAAAATCAAGTCAGAAATCTTGGGGTGATTCTGGAGACAGACCTTAGTTTTAGTAGTCATGTCAAAGCAGTAACTAAATCAGCATACTATCATCTCAAAAACATTGCAAGAATTAGATGTTTTGTTTCCAGTCATGACTTGGAGAAACTTGTTCATGCCTTTATCACCAGCAGGGTGGATTATTGTAATGGTCTCCTCACCGGCCTTCCAAAGAAGACCATTAGACAGCTGCAGCTCATCCAGAACGCTGCTGCCAGGATTCTGACCAGAACCAGAAAATCTGAGCATATCACACCAGTCCTCAGGTCCTTACACTGGCTTCCAGTTACATTTAGGATTGATTTTAAAGTACTTCTACTCGTTTATAAGTCGCTCAATGGTCTAGGACCTAAATATATGTCAGATATGCTCACTGAATATAAACCTACCAGACCACTCAGATCATTAGGATCGAGTCAGTTAGAAATACCAAGGGTTCACACAAAACAAGGGGAGTCCGCTTTTAGCTATTATGCCGCCCGCAGCTGGAACCAGCTTCCAGAAGAGATCAAATGTGCTAAAACATTAGCCACATTTAAATCCAGTCTCAAAACTCATCTATTTAGCTGTGCATTTGTTGAATGAGCGCTGTGCTACGTCCGAACTGACTGCATTGTATTTTATGTATAATCATTTTCTATTTAACTGTTTTAAATCTCATTTTAAATCAATTTCTATATCATTTTAAATTTCCTTATTTTATTATTTTTAACTCCTTGTTTTTATTGCTGTGAATGATTATTTCACTTTCTTTTATGTAAAGCACTTTGAATTACCAATGTGTATGAAATGTGCTATACAAATAAACTTGCCTTGCCTTGCCTTGCCTTGCCATAACAATAATAATAATTCCATCATTAGTGTGAACAACAGTTTTTTTGGTATTATTTTTGGGTGGAGTATCACTGTAAGGTTAGGGACCTGACAAGCTGGCTACGATTAGATATTCACACATGCTTAATGAAAACGAATCATTAGCTGGTTCTCATCCTCACGTCTCACACAACAGCAGGGGCTAATGGGTGTGTGTGTGTGTGTGTGTGTGTGTGTGTGTGTTAGAGAGAGAGAGTGTGTGTGCTAGTTAGAAACATTAGCTAGTTCTCATCCGCACGTCTCACACAACAGCAGGGGCTAATGGGTGTGTGTGTGTGTGTGTGTGTGTGTTAGAGAGAGAGAGTGTGTGTGCTAGTTAGAAACATCAGCTAGTTCTCATCCTCACGTCTCACACAACAGCAGGGGCTAATGGGTGTGTGTGTGTGTGTGTGTGTGTGTGTGTTAGAGAGAGAGAGAGTGTGTGTGTGTGTGTGTGTGTGTTAGAGAGAGAGAGTGTGTGTGCTAGTTAGAAACATCAGCTAGTTCTCATCCTCACGTCTCACACAACAGCAGGGGCTAATGGGTGTGTGTGTGTGTGTGTGTGTGTGTTAGAGAGAGAGAGTGTGTGTGCTAGTTAGAAACATTAGCTAGTTCTCATCCGCACGTCTCACACAACAGCAGGGGCTAATGGGTGTGTGTGTGTGTGTGTGTGTGTGTGTGTTAGAGAGAGAGAGTGTGTGTGCTAGTTAGAATCATTAGCTGGTTCTCATCCTCACGTCTCACACAACAGCAGGGGCTAATGGGTTGACAGATGCATTAATGATGGAATAATATACGCTAGTGTGAGAGATACAAGCTGTTAACCTGAGAGCCTCAACTCATGACATATACACAGTAATAAAGCGCTTTCTCTTATATCAATCACATTAGACTCTGAATCTGATGAAATATCAACAAGGTCTTGTTTTTGCTTGACAGAATCAATATCCAGCACCACGAAGGACAGAAGAGAGGCAACGAGCGTGTGATGGCATGAGAGAGACGTTAGTGAGACTGTGTGATAAATGGGATTGAAGTGGAGAGAGACGATATAGATGGAGATAAGGAAAATGACAAAACCTGAATGAAACCAGTGGAGAAAGAGTCTGTGTATGAAGTGCTGAACTTTCTGAAGGTCATCTAAGTGAACGCAAGATAGGAGGAAGAAAAAGTGCTTGAATCACGAAGCATCTCAAGTCCCTCCAATCCTCATTCATACTGCGCTGTACCTGACTGTGTGAAAAATGGGATTGAAGTGGAGAGAGACGATATAGATAGAAATAAAGAAAAAGATGAACGAGACAAAACCTGAATGAAAACAGTGTGAGCGTGTGTGTGTGTGTGTGTGAGCGTGTGTGTGTGAGAGAGAGAGTGAAAGTGTGTGCGTGTGCGCGAGTGTGTGTGTGTGTGAGCGTGTGTGTGTGAGAGAGAGTGTGTGTGTGTGTGAGAGAGTGAAAGTGTGTGTGTGTGTGTGTGTGTGTGTGTGTGTGTGTGTGTGTGAGAGAGTGAAAGTGTGCGCGTGTGCGCGAGTGTGTGTGTGTGTGTGTGTGCGTGTGAGAGAGTGAAAGTGTGTGCGTGTGCGCGAGTGTGTGTGTGCGTGTGCGTGTGTGAGTGTGTGCGTGTGTGTGTGTGTGTGTGAGAGAGTGAAAGTGTGTGCGTGTGCGCGTGTGTTGTGTGTGAGTGTGTGTGTGAATTAATGCTTTCTATGTGAATATCTGTTAAACTGTGTGATCAAATCTGTATTTTCAGCATCATTACTGCAGTCTTCAGTGTCACATGATCTTCAGAAATCATAATAATATACTGATTTACTGCTCAATAAACATTTCTGATTATTATCAATGTTGAAAGCAGTCGTGTTGCTGAATATTTTTGTGGAAACCGTGATACGTTTTATTTTTCAGGATTCACAGATAAATAGAAAGTTCAAAAGAACAATATTTATTATAAATTGAAATCTTTTGTAAGATTATTAATGTTTTTTACTGTCACTTTTGATCAATTTAATGCATTCTTGATGAATAAAAGTATTAATAAAAGTATTTGAATTAATTTTACCCCAAACTTTTGACTCGTAGTGTATCACATTTTCCACAAAAACCAGGATGATGAATGCTGGAGTAAAATTCAGATTTGATCACAGAAAAATTACATTTTTACAATATGATCACATAGAAAACAGCTATTTGAAATGGTAATAACATTTCACAGTATTACAGTTTTGACTGTATTTATTATTAAATACATGCAGCCTTGGTGAGCAGAAGACACTTCTTACAAAAACAAGCACATTTCAAAATAATACCTCAGAAGTGCAATAAATAAGAAATGACCATCTCACTGAAAATACACTTAGAGCTCATCTGACTGCATTACAGCGAGGAACAAGTCAGAAGAACCTCCATTATCTGAGATGACTGAAGGAAGAACATATTCTTAATAACCTGCTCATCATTCTCGTCTATATTGACCACTTCCATGTAATGAGCAGGGTTTAAATCGGGCCGGGACCATCCAGCACATAGACTCCAGAGCTCGACATTAACGCTTCAGTCACATGATTAATACATCACCATCCAAAAATAACTATATAAGCACCAAAACGCAAGTATAACTCTGATTTGATTACATTTAGAGTACAGTAAGTGGTGAATAGTGGATATAGCTACTGTATATAATGCATCTATTGCCAGTATAGACCCTTTTAGGACCGACGTCACAGCACGTCTCAGCACTAGCTGGAGGCAAAACAAAGCACCCATTCAACCCAGCGCAGATCAGCTACACACGGAGCTTAAAATATCATCTTGTTGTGATGTTGGGTGCCAGAATCGACATAATACAGCCTCACATTAAATAGTATACCTGCTAACACTGCCAGACAAAAACCGACGACAGCTGTGGTTAAACGAGATAAAACGAGCGGACTGCACAGAAACATCGTCAAACATGATCGCGTTTGCAGCGCACGCTTATCAGAAAATCAGAGATCAATAAAGTATTGTCTTTTGTTGTTATGGGCGCGTCTGATAAGTGTGTATGACTATACTGTGTATGAAATAATGTCTGTGCATGCGTGTAAAACAACAAACTGATGATTTATATATAATCCATTGTAATTGTTTGTACATTGTTGTGCTTAATTGTGGCTGGAATAATAACGTAGCTGTAAAAATAGTTGCCTGCTGACATTAATATATATATATATATATACATCTTCATGACTAGATAGACACGGTGAGTTTGTCTAAACTATACACGTTAGAGTCACTCGACTCCTGTCAGATCGTCCACCCTTTGAGTAAAAGCGTGTGCGGGTCGGACGATCTTTTCGTGGAGTGAGTGAGTGACCTTACATATGCCGGTAAAACCTGAATTTCTCCAGTAATTGACCAAGAACAAACTTCACCGGTAGCGTTAGTGAAGCGCTCAGGGGACTCTTTCTGCCTCCAGCTAAGCTCCGCCCACAGAAAAACCTCACTATGTTTACTAATAGAAAAGGGTTTATAAAGTCCACGCAGCATCTCCAGGAGAAATCACGAAGAAACTCAGCATACTGAGGTACAAATTCAACATGGAGAGTTTTTATATTTAAAATACATCTAGTTAGGCAACATCAGTCATAAACAGTTCAATGAGCATATACAGTAATATCAGGTCACTTACATTTCTGTCAGAGCCATCCGAGTCATTGCTGAATGATTCAGTGCTTTGAACCAATCGGTTGAGTCTGTTTCATTAGTCCATGCATAAATATCTGATGAATCTGCCGTTTGAATGAACGACTTAACGACTCGTTTATTAAACCCTCACTACTGCCACCTACTGACCGTTTACATATCATTTCCACCATCATTTCTTGTTTGAATATTCAATTTTGTTTAAGAATCTCGTAATTTAATGTAGTTGTATTTCTCAGTGTAAATGATTTAATTTGATAATGCATAGATAATAACAATCACAATACTATAGTTGAATTTATAGATGAAACCTAAGAATTTGAAATTAAAGTTAATGAGATTAGTAGGAAAATGCCCTCTATAAAAGGTTAAAAAAAGCATAAAATATAAAAACCGTGCAGATTTATAGCCTGTCACAGCTAATAGACAACAGATGAGAATATTGCATTAGAATAAATCATATTTGCAAAAACACACACACACAGTCCTCATTTGTAAGTGCTTTGAATAAAAGTGTCTGCTAAATTACTAAATATAAATGTAAAAGTATATATATATATATATATATATATATATATATATATAAGCTCGATACATAGAGCCCCCCCCCCCACATAATGCATTCCAATTTAACCCCTGGTAATGAGTATATGAATATGATAAAGATAATAAAAAACAACTAAAAAAACTATAGTTGCAATGTAAATTACACAACCTAAAATGCAGCTAAAATAATACAATAAAAAAAAACTTTATGAGACAAAAAAAAAAAAACTGTAAAAATATTAAATGTTAAATAAACACTAAAGAAAAAAATAGATAAAATTGACAATTACCAAATGATCATATGCATTTGCAATAAACTATATTTACTTGCATACCTAAACCATTTAAATTCATGCAAAGTGACTTCTGCGAACACTTTCGATTGATTACATGACTGATGAAATTGATGGCAGATTTGGGGTATTTTATTAGACTCTGTTTGTAACGCATGTTGTAGATGACTGTACGACTCACCAGAACGGGCATCATCACGTCTGCGATGTAAACGAACAGAGCACCGAGTGCGAAACCCACAGCGACAGGGAAGAAGGCAAAGTCGCCATATTTCCCAGACTCCTCGGCCATCTCGATAGCAGGAGCCAGCAGAGACCAGTAGGACGCCGCCAGCATGACCTGAGGACAGGAGCGGGAGAAGAGATCTCAGCATCCACAGCACATACTCAAACACAAAACACAAGAGCTGATCAGCACGATGCTGTTAAAGCTGCTGTCTCTGGTTCAGAGTTTAGAGCGTTTATCGAGTCAATGCTCTTTTAGTGTAACTGTACAAACGTCCAGCTTCAGGTGTCTTTTCTCTGCTGAATCTATGCTGATTATATCAAGTAAACGTCAGAATAACTGTAGTAATATCTCCAGATGAACACGTACTGAAGCAGCTCAGCTTTACTTGATTCTCCATCAATCATGTTTTAGTCTCAAATCTGATCATCAGGATCTTTTGAGGAGCGTTTGTTTCCAGAAGCTTTACTCATCATTGGATTGCATTGCATTATATGTTTGGATCATTTCAATCTCATCGTACTAAGATATATATGTGACCCTGTACCACAAAACCCCAAAATAAGGTTCAATTTTTGAAATTGAGATGTATGCATCATCTGAAAATTGAATATATAATATTTCCATTGATGTATGGTTTGTTATGATAGAACAATATTTGAAAATCTGGAATCTGAGGGTGCAAAAAAAAATTGAAATATTGAGAAAATCACCTTTAAAGTTGTCCAAATGAAGTTCTTAGCAATGCATATTACTAATCAAAAATTAAGTTGATATATTTACGGCAGGAAATTTACTAAATAACTTCATGGAACATGATCTTTACTTAATATCCTAATGATTTTTGGCATAAACGAAAAATCAATCATTTTGACTCATACAATGTATTGTTATCTATTTCTACAAATATACCCCAGCGACTTAAGACTGGTTTTGTGCTCCAGGGTCACATATCATTGGAGCTATATAGTGACAGATTATATTTATATAATTTCATGCAAGTATCTGCTCTACTGTTATAAAGATCTCATTGATTTAGCATCAGCATTGAATCATATAAATATCAGCATTTGCACCATAGTTTTGCTTATTGTGAGTCTCTGAAAACAATTCAGCTGTTTTTACATTACATTTAGTCATTTAGCAAACGTTTTTATCCAAAGCGACTTACAATGGAAGCAATCAAAACCAACAAAAGAGCAATTTTCCTTCATAATCTCACTATATGAGCCATAAAAGCCTGATTGATCAAATATGATTCAAAACATAAAACACACACAAAAGTTTCAACAAACTATTCCATTTCAAAAACATCATTTTTTCTGATGGTTATTTTATATGTCAGGGTTAGATTCTGCAGAGGAGATGTTTTTGTTCTCACGTGTGTCTTAATATTATATCTATAATATTCTCCTTGTTCTAATGAGAAGTGAAAACGAGCTCTTTGTTGGCAATGAAGAAGAGCAGCTCGGTGAGCAGAGAGAAGAAAACGCAGCATTATGAATCAAACACATCAAAGAGAAAGACTGAATATTAGATGAGGAGAAAAATCATTATCATCTGCAACAGAGAATATCTATTTCTGATGCTTTTTGAACTTTTTGCCATTCACTTTCAATTAGGATTTTTTGATGAATCACTTCAGTTTGATTTAAATCATTATTATTTTGTAAATGTGACTGATGAGAACTGGCTATATTTATTCATATACATCCTCGTACTACATGACGAGTGTGTGAGATAAAAGATAGGACACACAGAGTAATATTTTCAAATTTTATGCTTTGATTTTAGGAATAAAGTATGTTTAAACAGTGTGCAAATCTTCCAAACTCCAGCCCGCATTGGTAGACTTTTGAATTATTAATGAGTGAAACTGTGATACAAAACCCTCATGTGGGAAAGAGCAAGTTTAAAATCATCCATATTTTCTATGCTTTCCAACACATTTGGATAGATCGTGATCAAAGCCCCGTTCATTTGTCCTGTAGGCATGCTGGTAATGATATCAGGACCTGAAGGAACACAGTGTATTACATCAGAGAGGGGAGATTTTATTTCACACGCACCATCTAATGTAAGAAAAGCACAAACTGAGAGACAGTCTCTCAAAGAAACATTGCAACAATGTTCCAAGTGTTCCAAAAGTTCCAAATGTTCCAAAAGTTTCCATGTTCCAAATGTTCAGAGACAATCTCTCAAAGAAACATTGCAACAATGTTCCAAGTGTTCCAAATGTTCCAAAAGTTTCCATGTTCCAAATGTTCAGAGACAATCTCTCAAAGAAACATTTGCAACAATGTTCCAAGTGTTCCAAAGTTCCAAATGTTCCAAAAGTTTCCATGTTCCAAATGTTCAGAGACAATCTCTCAAAGAAACATTTGCAACAATGTTCCAAGTGTTCCAAATGTTCCAAAAGTTCAAAAATGTTCCAAACGTTCCAAAAGTTTCCATGTTCCAAATGTTCAGAGACAATCTCTCAAAGAAACATTGCAACAATGTTCCAAATGTTCCAAAAGTCCAAAACAGCTTGAAATCTCACGGTTTGGACTAACACTCGCACTAAATGAGATTGGAAACAGATTTGGTTCAGTTTATGCATGTTAACTCAAATTTGACAACACTTTACAAACACTGTAAACGTTTTAAAGCACCTCTGCAAAAACTCAGACGTGAGTGAAGACTTCAGGAGAGACGCATTACAAATATGATGCATTCAAATATTTTACTGATGGATTGAAAATACAAAACTTACTTCCTGGTGCATCAGATAATAACAGACGATGCTTATTTGTAGCATAATTTCTTGTAAATTAAAAGAAGTTCTGTGCATTTATTACATTATAAAAAATTTTGAAAGGAAAATAATACAAATAATTCAAGTTTGAGAATGGTTTAGCATTCGGGTACATCAAGCAAATGTGTGATTATACATCAAAACGACTACAATTATTATTATTGTTAAAATTATTACTAAATAAAAATATTAAACATAAGAAACATTTCATGGTGGATTAAAAACAATCAAGTATTAAGAAAAACGTAATAATCGTACAATACAATAGTAATATTTATTGCCGTCTTATTTTCTTAATTTTCAAAAGATAGAATATAGTGCAGTTTGAGTATTTTGGAGGAAGGTTTTATTTTGATGAATCGTGCAGAATTAAAACGTTTTAGCAGTTACAAATAAAACAAAGATTATTGAAGCATTTAATAAAATACAATTGCTGTCTTTCTTCTTCAAAATGTCATGTTTAAATGTTTTTCTTGCGGTTTCTTTATAAATAATTGTTACATTTTGTAGCATTTCTGAGTGATTTTGTATGAACGAGCTGCAACCTGTCTCTAGAAATTACACCTTTATGTCCTTAGCGGCCAGAGCTGCACTTTATGATTATTGTTATTATTATTATTATGGGAAACCTCCATTTCCTGCTCCATTTGACATGTGTTTTGTTCTCTTTGTGGGCAAAGCTGTTATTAAGATCAGGGGTGAAACGCGCAGGTTAATGCAGGACTTCTTCTATAATGACAGACTATTATGTGCCACCGTTTCACCGCAGTGAGAATAATAAACCCAACTTCACTGCACATTTCAGGTCCATTAAACACTGAGGTTTCCTTGTTCATTTTCTCTTGGGAAGGGGGTAATTATTTCCTTTTCTCGTGCACCCCTCTCCACTGAAGGAGAAGATGTCCGTTCTGGAGCGTAGACTAACGGACCTGCTCGGTTAATAGCTGATTACTGACGCTGTGAGTCCGATCGATTCACGGAGAACTCCAGACTCAATCTCACGGCTGTCCACAGGAGATAAAGATGAACTTTCCTCATGATTGGGAAGGATTCAAAGATCGTAGAGTCACACTTGCTCAAAACAGACCAGAGACAATAATAATTCTATAACAAAATCTACTATATTCTGTTCAATAGTATTTTTATGAATTATTCATTAATTTACATATTAATTATTCACCATGTATTTTTATATATTAAAAAAATATTAATGAAGCAAATGAGTTTAAAATGTAATGAATTGACACAGATTTTAAACCTAAACAGTAATATAAAAAAAAAGACAAAAGCACATAAAATAAAAAAAAACGAAATTACTAAAATTAAAAATCACATGTAATACCACTTCAAGCCTATTAAATGACAGAACTAAGACTGAAATAAAACCTAAATAGTAATATTACGAAATATTTTGACAAATAAAATACAAATACAAATGTACAAAAATTACAAAAGCACATAATACAAAAATGTAATGTAAATACTAAAATTAAATACAAAAAAATAATTACAAATATTAATAAATGAACAAGAAAATATTTAAACACTGAAATGACAAAAAAAAAATATAACTTATTTTAATTATTATTCATAAATATCATCACTTTTCATGACAGTTCTTTTTTTTTTTTATAAATTAAACCAAATAAAAAAAAATATATAAAAAAATCTAGCTTATTTTCATATAACTTCAAATAAAAAGTTGACATTGCTCAACTAATTTTGATGAGTTCATGTACGTAAGCTGCCATGACTTACAGATGATATCAGGTTTTACTCAAGTCACTATTTTACATAAATCAATAGCTGTGGAGCAATGTTGTTGAATCACAGCTCGTTCCTATCTGGAGTATGAAACCGTTGCTCTGCGGTTTGTTCTTTGGTCACGTCTCATCCGTCAGAGCGACTGTGAAGCACTTTTAAGTCAGTGTTGTACTGCAGTCCAATTATGGAGCCACAGCTAAAGCCTAATTACTTTTCAGCAGCTCAAGGAACATGTAATCCTTCTTGAAAACCCCTTTTCTGTGTAGCAGAATGAAGGAAAACTCATTAATTAGCCTGCCGTCAGGTGGAGACACTTTCTGTCTTGATCTTAACACCCTGTCAGTAAATGTGCTGTCGTGTTTCCTCTCACACTCAATTATTCTGTTTAAAGCCAATCACTGACATGAATGACAGCCTTCCTGTGTGTGTGTGTGTGTGTGTGTGTGTGTGTGTGTGTGTCTCAGTGTCTCTGTGTCTCTCTGTGTGTGTGTATGTGTGCGTGTGTGTGTGTGCGTGTGTCTCAGTGTCTCACTGTCTCTGTGTCTCTCTGTGTGTGTGTGTGTGTGTGTGTGTGTGTGTGTGTGTGTGCGTCTGTGCGTCTCTGTGTCTCAGTGTCTCTGTGTCTCTCTGTGTGTGTGTGTATGTGTGCGTGTGCGTGTGTGTGTGTGTGTGTGTGTCTGTGTGTAGTAGTAGTAGTAGTAGTAGCCCTTTATTGTCACTAGTCACAAGTACCAGCTAAATTAGCCATCAACCTGTCCATACATACACAACATACATATGACAAGGGGGTAGACAGAACAGGAAGACAGGGAATTGAAGAAAATACAGCATTTACATGAGGAAAGTGAGGAGAGAAAAAAAAAATAACCCCCAGACTATGCTCCTTAGGGAGTACAGTGTGAGAACAGGAAAAAAACACCTCAGCACAAAAAGCACATACACCATAAACACACGACTCTTGCAACAGGGGAAAACAAATCCAGCTCTGGCAAGCAGCCATCCGGTTCAGCAGCCATTTGTTTCGGCGCTGGTCACAGACCCGCCCGTCAGGCTGGCGGGTTCAAAGCGAACGGAGGCGAGGGATGGGGGGAGGGGAAGTATTTGTGTGTGTGTGTAATAGTTTATAATCAATGTCTGTAGAATGGGGGAGGGAGCAAGAGCGTCTCACTGCAGTGTTCTTTCCCAGGGATAAATTTCCAACAACGACCTTGCCGGGCAGTGCTGGTACGGGGGAGCCAGAAAAGATAAGATTGTGATTTGTTTAGGCGAGTAGCCGTATTCCAATTCCACAGCTACTCTCTCTGTCCATTCTGATCCCGAATATCATCAATTTTCCTCTGCAAAGCCGAGAGCTTCTCCATGATAGAGTCCATATTGCGGTTAATAGTCTCAGTCTCAATGCTGACCGCTCTTCCCACTGCTTCAATCATGACGGGCAGCCTTGTGAGGCTTTGTACAGCTGTTCCCGTCTTCTGAATTTTCCGATAACCCAGGGCAAAGCCTAATCCAATCAGCAGAAGACCTGTTATCATGGTTCCGAATAGGTAGATATCTTCAATGTCCTCCACGGAAAGAGCCGCAAGACACACGATTCGCCACCTCTCCCACACGTCCATCATATAGCCCGCTGCGAATGTCCCGTCAGGACAGACAGGTTCCCCGGAACCCAATTTTCTAGTCGAAAAGATGGTGTCAATAGCGTTGAGGGACCAGTTGGTCAAATCCATAATTTCTCAGTTCGAAGAGCAGTGCAGTGGGAGTCTCTCAATAGATCAGACAATACTGGAGAGCAAGCAGGGAAAATAAGGGAGGACGGGGAGTGAAAAATGCGACCGCCTCCGTTGAGTGCCAAAGAAGAAGACTGTCTGTGTGTCTGTGCATCTGTGTGTGTGTCTGTGTCTGTCTGTCTGTGTGTGTGTGTGTGAGTGTGTGTGTGTGTGTGTCTGTGTGTGTGTCTGTCTGTCTGTGTGAGTGTGAGTGTGTGTCTGTGTGTCTGTGTGTGTGTCTGTGTCTGTGTCTGTGTCTGTGTGTGAGTGTGAGTGTGAGTGTGAGTGTGTGTGTGTGTGTGTGTGTGTGTGTGTGCTTGCGTGTGCGTGTGTGTGTGTGTGTATGTGTCTGTGTCTGTGTCTGTGTCTGTGTGTGTGAGTGTGAGTGTGAGTGTGTGTGTCTGTGTCTGTGTGTGTGTGTCTGTGTCTGTGTGTGTGAGTGTGAGTGTGAGTGTGTGTCTGTGTGTGTGTGTGTGTGTGTCTGTGTGTGTGTGTGTGTGTGTCTGTGTGTGTGTGTGTCTGTGTGTGTGTGAGTGTGTGTGCTTGCGTGTGTGTGCGTGTGTGTGCTTGCGTGTGCGTGTGTGTGCGTGTGTGTTTGAGTGTGCGTGCGTGCGTGCGTGCGTGCTTGCGTGCGTGCTTGCGTGCGTGCGCTAGTTTTTTTATGTGGTTTACATGTAATTTGAAAGATTCAAAAAAGGGGACAAATGGAGTAATAACGTAATAATAACAACACGGTAACATTGAAAACATTCACTCATTAATAAGAAGATGCTGCTCATATACCATATGGTTTTAGTTGAAAAATATTAAGTTATGAAAATATAAGTTATAAACCACGAAATAACGTTTTTAGGTTATAAATAACAATTTAAATTGGACCACAAATGGACCACATATTTTGAAAACCGGCTAAATATTACTAGTGTCTGGTTTCCATCATAATATGGGTTATAAAAGATTATTATGGAAACATCAAACCCCAGTGACCCCGGCTCTGACTGACTGCATGTCTTGGAAATAATACACTGCTCAGAGTAAGACGACACAAACGTTTGCTGAAGGTGCTGCAAGTGATTTCAAGCATTTGACCAACGAGCAAACGCGCTCGGCCTGAGATCTCACGCTTCAGAGACGCGCCGGTAAACCTGAATATAATCAATGCCTGACCGAGTCATACAGACGCTCCTGATCACATCGCTATTAGATAAATAAATGCATTCAACAAAAATAAATACAAGCTTGATTTGATTAAGAAATGCATATATGTATTAAATAAATATTGCATCAAATACATAAATAAAATGCATTAAATAAATGAGTGAATGTAAAAAATGTATTAAATGAATTTAATATGTAACTTCATTTATTTATTCAATCATTAAATTAAAGCTTTAATAAAATGTCTACACTAAATAAAAATATATAAATTAATAAATACACATAATAAACAAATAACGGTTACATAAATAAAAAAGTATTAAACATTAAAATTTAATTAATTACATTAATAAATTTAATGAATTTAATATGTAACTACATTTATTTATTCAATAATTAAATTAAAGCTTTAATAAGATGTATACATTAAAAAATAATAAATAAATTAATAAATACACTTAATAAACAAATAAAAAGTTACATAAATAAAAAAGTATTAAGAATTAAAATTTAATTAATTAAATTAATAAATTAAATGAATTGAATAAATATGTAACTACATTTATTTATTCAATAATTAAATTAAAGCTTTAATAAAATGTATACACTAAATAAAAAATTGATAAATACACTTAAGTATTAAAAATGTAAATAAATCAATCCAAACAAATAAATCAATAAAATATTTAGTACAGAAATGTACTACATACATATATTTAATAAATAAAAGTTATTAATACAAAATATATTAACAAACTATATTAATAAATGTTTATTAATAAACTAAATGTTTTAATAAATAAGAAAATAAAAGGATAGTAAACATTTCAATCCAAATATTGAAGCTGAAATAAGCTGATGTTTTTGATATTCAACTGTAAAATAGATTATTAAATAATAAACCGGCACAGTGTCATTAACTCCACCACAACAAATATGAGTTTCTAAAAACTGTTCTATCACCACACAAACCCCTGAACACAACCGTCTGAAGAACTACAAACCGAACCAGACTTTACTCCACCTCGCCGAACAAGGTCCAGAGCAAATACTAAAGCTCCCCAGCAGGTCACATGTACTCCAAACACTACTTCATACAGGTCTCAGTGTTAATGAAACAGATCTGAAACTCAACACAAACGAGGGAGAATGAATCATTCAGACTACCGTGAACAGAAACCAGACAAAAACGAAGAAAGAAATCATAACCTGAAGCTTTCAAATCATGCCGTGCACAAGCACATAACAGCATTAGCACACACATGATACAGTATGATTATCTTACTTCTCACACAGATGTTCAATAATTACAAACCTCGTCACAGTAATGACATTCAGAGCGAGAGCAGCTGCGAGTAGATATAGTTCATCATGGCCATATTCAATTTTCCTGTAAATATAATAATCCCGGGCATGTCTATAAATAATAAAGCATGTCATTTATGAACTTAAATAATGTTTTCACATAGGTTCCATTGTTTCAATTTCTTAATTTATTCTAATAAATAGAATAGATCACCAACTAAAAATTACAATTAAAATATAAAAATGTTAATGTCTGGTGTCCATATTACGACAGGTTTTAACATCATACAGAAAATTATATATATATATATATATATGTGCACTGAAATTATTAAAAATCATTTATATTGTTACAATGGACTAAAATATGATAAGTATTTGTAGAACAATGTCTCCTGCAAAGAGGTCAATCTAAATGATCATCAATTAAAAGGATTAAACGAATATAAATCATGTAAATCTTTTCATGGCAATCAAAGAAGAAAATATCACAGTAATTATGGCCTCAGGATGACTATAAAGAACTCCAATTAAAACATTATTAGAAGACAAATAGGTGAAGTCCATAAAACTGTATTAGTACATTGTATGATATTTGCAATATTTATCTCTTCACGTTTTTGCTACAGTGTTTTGAAAATGTTATCTTAAAAAATCTAAATAAATTATTATTAATATATTCAAATAATTAATTTTAATCCTAAAAAGAATAATGATTAAATCAATAATTAATCACTAATAATCAATAACCACCATCTTCAATCAAATAATAATTTCATGAATATAATCAGCGTTGTTATGATTGCAGCAGAGATTTTGAGATTATGTGATAAAGCTTGTATACAGTGGGGCAAAAAAGTATTTAGTCAGCCACCAATTGCGCAAGTTCTCCCACTTAAAAAGATGAGAGAGGCCTGTAATTTTCATCATAGGTATACCTCAACTATGAGAGACAAAATAAGAAAAGAAAAAAATCCAGAAAATCACATTGTAGGATTTTTAAAGAATTTATTTGCAAATTATGGTGGAAAATAAGTATTTGGTCAATTACTAAATGTCATCTCAATACTTTGTTATATACCCTTTGTTGGCAATGACAGAGGTCAAACGTTTTCTGTAAGTCTTCACAAGGTTTTCACACACTGTTGCTGGTATTTTGGCCCATTCCTCCATGCAGATCTCCTCTAGAGCAGTGATGATTTGGGACTTTCAACTCCCTCCAAAGATTTTCTATGGGGTTGAGATCTGGAGACTGGCTAAGCCACTCCAGGACCTTGAAATGCTTCTTACGAAGCCACTCCTTCGTTGCCCGGGCGGTGTGTTTGGGATCATTGTCATGCTGAAAGACCCAGCCACGTTTCATCTTCAATGCCCTTGCTGATGGAAGGAGGTTTTCACTCAAAATCTCACGATACATTCTTTCCTTTACACAGATCAGTCGTCCTGGTCCCTTTGCAGAAAAACAGCCCCAAAGCATGATGTTTCCACCCCCATGCTTCACAGTAGGTATGGTGTTATTTGGATGCAACTCAGCATTCTTTCTCCTCCAAACACGACACGTTGAGTTTTTACCAAAAAGTTCTATTTTGGTTTCATCTGACCATATGACATTCTCCCAATCCTCTTCTGGATCATCCAAATGCTCTCTAGCAAACTTCAGACGGGCCTGGACATGTACTGGCTTAAGCAGGGGGACACGTCTGGCACTGCAGGATTTGAGTCCCTGGCGGCGCAGTGTGTTACTGATGGTAGCCTTTGTTACTTTGGTCTCAGCTCTCTGCAGGTCATTCACTAGGTCCCTCGTGTGGTTCTGGGATTTTTGCTCACAGTTCTTGTGATCATTTTGACCCCACGGGGTGAGATCTTGCGTGGAGCCCCAGATCGAGGGAGATTATCAGTGGTCTTGTATGTCTTCCATTTTCTAATAATTGCTCCCACAGTTGATTTCTTCACACCAAGCTGCTTACCTATTGCAGATTCAGTCTTCCCAGTCTGGTGCAGGTCTACAATTTTGTTTCTGGTGTCCTTTGACAGCTCTTTGGTCTTGGCCATAGTGGAGTTTGGAGTGTGACTGTTTGAGGTTGTGGACAGGTGTCTTTTATACTGATAACGAGTTCAAACAGATGCCATTAATACAGGTAACGAGTGGAGGACAGAGGAGCCTCTTAAAGAAGAAGTTACAGGTCTGTGAGAGCCAGCAATCTTGCTTGTTTGTAGGTGACCAAATACTTATTTTCCACCATAATTTGCAAATAAATTCTTTACAAATCCTACAATGTGATTTTCTGGATTTTTTTTTCTTATTTTGTCTCTCATAGTTGAGGTATACCTATGATGAAAATTACAGGCCTCTCTCATCTTTTTAAGTGGGATAACTTGCACAATTGGTGGCTGACTAAATACTTTTTTTGCCCCACTGTATGTAGCATTCTTACTGAAGCACCTTTTCCCTTCAGAGATGATAATAATTCATATAATTATAAATCATCTGCCAGTTAAGCATCTAATCTAATAGCCAATCAAATCAAACTGATTTTAAAATCACCAGAGGAAATGATTAGAAATCCAATGCATGCAAAATTTACATCAGAATTAAGAGTGACCTGATATAAAGATGAATAATAATTACAAATGAATGAATAAACGGTTTCAGACCGAATCCAATTCAGCCATCGAAGTGTTTATTACCAATTAAAGAGTAATTGATTTTCTCATGTCTAATAGAGTTAGTTATTTCTCCATCCTGACCTCACTGAACTCTATTGACTGGTAATCAGCTCCAGTGATGGAGATGGAGAGCTCGAGTCCTGCGTAAAGTCTACATCCCGACTATTGAACCCCATCCACATATACACAGCATGGTTCAAGTGATCTTATCCTCCCATGTGACGCAGATCGGATCTGGCCCACGACCGCGTAAGCAGAAAAAGTCACATGGATTGCGATCGGTTTCATTCATGTGGAAATAAATCAGATATGAATCGGATTTGTGCATTTGCACCGCCGTGTAAGCGGACACATCAGATATTCTCCTGTGAATGCGACTCCTACGTCATCGAAAAGTGAGTTTTTGAAAGATTTCGTGGTACAGACATACCTGTAACAAATGACACATCTCTAGTAGAGAATTCACTTCATTCGTTTGTGTTAAATAAAAGGCGATCTGACGTTTTATTGCTTTTGAAATCACGCGGAGTGCCCGCTTCTGCCCTTTCGTTCCATTGAAACCTCAAAATAAAATGCACACACACATGCCCATGATATACAATCACTGATGAACGCATTTGGTTTTAATAACACAAAACACCAAGTAGATGTGACATGCTTAACAATATCTACCACCTGAGTATTATTCCACTTAAGCTTTCAGCGGAGATGAGGATCATCACTGTCCTGAAGAGTTTGTTCTAGGCTATATCGTTATTTTGATGTATAGATGCAACTAATTATATGCTATTTTTGGCTTGTTTCACCAAATGCACACATCGGATACGAGTCGCTTTTAAAAGAAATGTAAGCATGTCATCCAAAAAAATGTATATAGTCACAAAATCAGAATTGGTCATCAAGACCTGCAGTGTAAACGCAGCCTCAGAGGACTCGATGTGCCACTCATTCCAGCTTCAAGGCCTATACTCTGTCCTTTCTTGATTTCACAGTGAACAGCTAATATAGAGCGAAACACTGAATCAGTTTGAGAAGCACGTCTCCTGTAAGTCTGCTTCCAGAAGCACACGAGCATCTACTGCCTCGTTTACATACATTATCAGTGCACTGCTTTTCACTTTCAGCCTTCAAATATACATTGTAATTATTAGAAAGTGCTTTATTTTTATTAGACCATGGATCTCATTTATAAAGAAAACACCAATCCACCCCCCCCAAAAAAGACCTTTCTAAAGGCGTCCAAACTGCAGTTGATGAATGTAATGTGAAGCGCATTAAAAAAATATAAATTAATTATTAATCAAAATATATAGTGTCTAGCTTTTAACCTAAATTGTGATTTAAAGAAATTCTATGGATCATTTATAAAGCCATCCACAGAATGATACTAAATGTGAACGTACAACAATTTCCAGAATGCTCCAAATAATTATTTATAAAACATCCAAACGCACTTATTTAAATTCTAACTAAATCACACTTTAGAAAAAAATGTAACTACAATATGAACAAGCACACCAGCTCTACCGACAGATATAGAGATAAAGGCCACGTACACACTGCAGCTAAATTCGGTTGTCAGTTCACCTTTTACTCCTTAATCACGTTCTGTACACACACAATTCACTAAAATACGGGAGTGACAACCGCATTCGACAACCGCATTAACTCCCGAAAAATACGGGTAGTGACAACCGCATTTACAGAAATTCTACGCAGTGTGTACAGAACCGAACAACTAGTTGTCAATGACGTATTTGACCGTGCATCGTGTATTCGTCTGTATGTGAGATGTAAGAAAACAACAGTGAATGAAGTCTTAACTTAGCACAGGGCTAGCTGCGCTCATGAGCCGTGCGGTAAAGTGTCAGTGTTGCCAGATCTTCACAGAAAAAAACAAGAAACAAGGACAGGCACAAAAAACACTAAAACATGAAAATGCTTTGTTTTATAACACCAAAATAAACATTAATATATCTCATATCTGCGACAGACCACTTTATTAACTCCATCATAAAGTGCCTGTCTTTATGAGCTAAGACTAAACAACATGCCTGAAAGCGCTTGTAAACATGAGGATATGGCAACCCTGCAAGACAGAAGAAGCCTCCCGAGCATAACCACAACACCGCACGTCTATTAGTGGTAGTTTAGTTCAAATCTACGGACAAACACAGTCTTTAGTCAAAAAATGGCACATAACGAACGGCTAAACGTTTATTCACTCCTGCAAGACGACAGATATTGCTGTGGTTACTAATGCGGGAGTGAGTTGTTCTGTACACACATGGAACGGTAATTTACTGGACTCACTCCCGCATTTAAATGCAGTTGTCTCTCCTGAAACTTGCAGTGTGTACGTGGCCATACAGTATTCACATTTGAGACACAATATTGTCTGATTTTGCTCTACTTCAGTGCTGTGGCCTTTTGTTCCAGAGTCGCTTGTGTTTCTGAATGAATCAGTGATTCTAGAGTCACTTGTGTTTCTGAATAAATCAGTGTTTCTGAATGAATCAGTGATTCTAGAGTCGCTTGTGTTCCTGAATGAATCAGTGATTCTAGAGTCGCTTGAGTTCCTGAATTAATCAGTGTTTCTGAATGAATCAGTGATTCTAGAGTCGCTTGTGTTCCTGAATGAATCAGTGATTCTAGAGTCGCTTGTGTTCCTGAATGAATCAGTGATTCTAGAGTCGCTTGTGTTCCTGAATGAATCAGTGTTTCTGAACAAATCAGTGATTCTAGAGTCGCTTGTGTTCCTGAATGAATCAGTGATTCTAGAGTCACTTGTGTTCCTGAATGAATCAGTGATTCTAGAGTCACTTGTGTTCCTGAATGAATCAGTGATTCTAGAGTCACTTGTGTTCCTGAATGAATCAGTGTTTCTGAACAAATCAGTGATTCTAGAGTCGCTTGTGTTCCTGAATGAATCAGTGATTCTAGAGTCACTTGTGTTTCTGAATAAATCAGTGATTCTAGAGTCGCTTGTGTTCCTGAATGAATCAGTGATTCTAGAGTCGCTTGTGTTCCTGAATGAATCAGTGATTCTAGAGTCGCTTGTGTTCCTGAATGAATCAGTGATTCTAGAGTCGCTTGTGTTTCTGAATAAATCAGTGATTCTAGAGTCGCTTGTGTTCCTGAATGAATCAGTGATTCTAGAGTCGCTTGTGTTCCTGAATGAATCAGTGATTCTAGAGTCACTTGTGTTCCTGAATGAATCAGTGATTCTAGAGTCGCTTGTGTTCCTGAATGAATCAGTGTTTATGAACAAATCAATGATTCTAGAGTCGCTTGTGTTCCTGAATAAAGCAACCGCTCCAACAAATCAGCTGCACGAATGATTCAACGACTCACTCGTTAAGACTTCATCTTGCCCCCATCTATACGGTCAACATTAGTTTCACAATTAAAGTATCATTTCAGATTTTGTTATTCAAATGATTATATTTAAAACACTGTTTAAACATTGAAAACATTATCATGCAATTGTAAACATTATGTAAATGTTCCACTTCTACGGTACAAAAAATGCATTTTGTTGATCCTGATTTCATTTGATTTGATTGGTAACAGCCTGTCAAAGAGTCTATAACATAATTTATGTATCTTTACATCAAATCATTTGAGGGAAAATGCACTGGAAATCAATTTAAACTGGCAAATATTACCCCTTAATGGAAAAGTTAATCATCACAGAGAGATTATGACAGGCCGAACCCAGTCAATCTACCAAAATATTGTCTAATTATCCTAATCCACAAAATCCAAGACAATATTATTTTTGTCAATATCGCACACTGCTAATAGGATGCTCAGATAATTGGCCAGCCAAGTGGCAGTCAGTTAATAATGAGACCAATCAAAACGCCAGGAGGAAAAAGCAGTCCTGGGAAAATATTGAAAATGAAACTAAATTGTTTTTGCTGAAAGAAACTTCAAGTACATTATAAGTGAACCTCATAATAGAAATATTGTTCTTTTAAAAGAGTAATCTGTTGTCAGTGTTGTGGAACAGCAGTAGATTTGGGTTTGGACTGCTTTACACAATTACCTTCAGTCACTCTTCACTTTCTGTCAAACAAAACACACACACACACACACACACACACACACACACGACTACAACTTCCAGTGATTACAGCCATTAATCTCCAGTGGAAAACAACATGCCTCCACTAAACACATTTATTCCTGGTGACGACTATTGTTGAAAACATCACCCAGCTCGTCGAGTTATAATTGACCACACAAATCAGACTAACAGCCCTTCAGCGTTTCTAACAAACAGCCTGTCGCCATTCCTTCGCTGTAGAACCAGAGAATGATCTTCGGGAATATTTGCTCTTAGCAAAGTCATGATGCCAGATGCTGCGGGTTTCAGAAACACAGACGCTTGACCAGCAAACTAAAGGACCATCCATACAACAGCAGACGATGAAGATGAAGTAATAAACTGCTGTAATCAATGTTTTCATACATATTTACGGTCATCATTTTCATATATATTTACGGTAGCTAATTTCCTACCGTAAATATATGAACTTTAAATTTGATTTTCTAAATAGACTTAATTTTTTTTGCACGCTCAGATTCCAGATGTTCAAATAGTTGTATCTCAGCCAGACATTGTCCTAATTTAGCTAATTTACTTTTAGTCATTAGCAGACGCTTTTATCCAAAGCGACTTACAAATAAGAAAAAGTAACTAAAGTTAAAAGTTAAACCTACAAATATGATATATACACATTTAAGAAGATAAAGAAATGAAATAATAATCACAAATGCATACAACAACATTTCAAAACAGTATCAAACTTAATTAGTAAATTAGTAACAAGTCCTGCAATATCTGTGTACCACAATTAATGCAATTAATCGAAATTCAGTTTTGGTTTCGGCCTCCACCGATTATGAAATTACAGTAATCGATATTAAACGGTTATTGCGCCCCCTTTCCAGCAGTGCGCTTTCACTCCTCCATAAAAGCCCAATTTCACGTGCAAATCAATCACAAGACACTTGCTTGATTTGAAGTTGATTAGATGTATTAATGTTTTAAAAGCATGAAAGAGAACTGTTCCTCGGGATGATTTCTGTGTATGCGCTCAGAGACAGAACACAACACGGACATGTAAAGTCATCTTTTAGTGCCTAAACGCTCAAATACACGCGAAAATGTGTCAAAATGCAGCGCTTAGTGATTATTCACGTAAACCCTCGTCGGTTATGTAATAAATGAACATAAAGAGTTGAGAATGAAAATACATGTGTAGCGGTTAATTGGATTCGTGCGGCTCTTAAAGAGACAGCGCGCTAATATTCCTGTGTGCTTTATATTAATAATCAAACAACAGAAGACAAATTAAAAATCACTCTCTGCGCTTGACTGAAGGACTTTTGTAGCTTTAATAAGAAACAAAGGAAGTTTAATTCTTACAGTGAAGACTGTGCTGTTTTATTTCTACATTAGGTTATTGAATTTCTATGGTAGGCTGTTAACTGAATACTTTAGACTTGCATTACTTGCACAGTTTGTTTCATTTGCATGTTTTTTGTATTCTATAATATTCTTTTGCTTTTTATTACTGGCCGTTTTCAATAATTTTGAGTACATTTTTTGTTTTATTGTTAACTAATATTAGTTACTCTGGTATTCTGCTGTTTTATTGAGAATCGTGACATTTCACTGGTCTCTAAAATGTAGATTTACAACCTTATTTACAGAAAATATATGTCCATATCTTTAAACAAATCTTTAATTTATAGTTTTGGCCATATGGCCCATTAATACTCGTGATTACAATATTGCTCAAAATAATCGTGATTATGATTTTTGTCATAATCGAGCAACTCTAGCACCTGCAAAGCTACAGTCTTGTTAAAAGCTTTAGGCACTTGTGTAAAAATGCTGTCAACAAAATTATATATATATGTATGTACAATGTATATACTGTATGTACTGTATGCATATATGCATGTATAAACAAAGCACTGTGTGTATATGTTTCTTTCTTTTTTAGGGTAGTATGGTTTTAAATGTCAATGTTTTATGAAGATTATTCTAAGAAGAAGAAGAAAAAGCCTTTTCAAATGCAGTCCATATATTAGGGACAATAACACACAATCTGTCAACTGAAAGTAGGCTCTTAATATGAATTTGATTAAATATTAGCATAACCTGCAAAATATGAAAGCAAGAAACTGATTTGACAAAGTTGGAACTGCCAAGAGAGAGCCATTTAACCTTTGCATACCGATTACATACACTAATTACTTTAATCACACCGTGGTAAACGATGAAGCATCTGCCGAGATCAAACACCAGCATAAATATCACAGAAGTCTAGAACAGAAGGAGCAACTCGTTTCTAATTAGCAACCAGAAAAGACATAACTCGAATCCCGTTTGTAGATTAATGTGCTCTTTAAAAGACAAACGGTCATCAAGTACAATCATATTAAAACACTCTCGATCTCTGCACCCCGAGCAGAGCAATACAATCACGCTAGACGACACGGAGAAGTGAGTATCATTATACAAGCTCTCATTATGTATGTTTTTGTAATGACTCAAACGTCTAGAACATGGGGCTGAAAAAAAACACCTAAACCATTTATTAGTTTGCTGGATTTTCAATTCCAATCTACAAAACATGCATATTTAATGTCATGGAAATTATTTATTTCAAGCATTTTTCACAGCCCTTCAGGCGAGTACAGAAGAGGAACTGTTGTTCCTGAACATTTGATAGGGATTCGGTAAACCCCGTGTTGCCTTCAAATACTGTAGATAATCAAAACGGGACAGTGTAATTAACTCTGGGTCTCATAAATAAATTAAAACAAAACATCTATTCCTTTTTAAGCCTTACTGACAGCCAAACGTGCTCCTGCCTGCCCTCGCTGAATGAATATTTCATTGTGGGAAGAAAAAGAGATGTGATGCAAACACACCATGGCAAAAATGGGAAGAAATGATGGACATATAAAAGCAAAGAAGGAAAAAGTAGGGTTGAGAGTTTCTTACCCCTGCGGCAAAACCCAGACTGCCATCCAAGACCCACTTCTGTGAGGAAACAAGAAATACACGATCAAATCAACAACAGCACAAAAAAAATCATATTTACCATAAAATACAGAACCAACAGTTTAGGTTTTACAGACGGAAATTACATTTACAGTACATCTCGTGTGTTTTATTAACTGATATAATGTTAATATACCAACCCAATGACCTAGTGAAATACAACATGTGACACTAAAAAATTCTGTAATAAACATTCACACAACTTATATCCAAAAATTAAGAAAACGCATTCTCAAATAAACAAAAAACTAAGTTAGTTGTCTTTTTTACTGTAAATTATAATTTAAGATAACTTGTTATTTTTAACTTCAAAATGTTTTAAATGTAACAGTATTTTACTCAATTTTTTTTTTTTTTACTTTAACAGTATTTTACGTGAAATATTCTGTTAGATCACATTTTTTTACTGTATATAGTAAGGGACCAAAGCATATTTATAGTCGTTTACTAATAAAATTACAGTTAAACACTCAAATCTTCATTCACCTTGATTTTTCTTGAAATAACAAATAATATTAAATTATAAAATGTAAAAAAAAAAAAAAGTTAAAAAAATAATAATTCTATTTTTTATAAACATTTTCATTATTTAATGTTAAGCCAAACCTATTTTATGACTCTTCTTGAAATAACAAATAATATTAAATTATAATATAAAAAAAATTTAAAAAAAATGTAAAATAATAATTCTATTTTTTATAAAATTTATAAACATTATTTAATGTTAAGCCAAACCTATTTTATGACTCTTCTTGAAATAACAAAAAATATTAAATTATAATATTTGAAAAAAAAAAAGTTTAAAAAATAATAATTCTATTTTTTTATAAACATTTTAATTATTTAATGTTAAGCCAAACCTATTTTATGACTCTTCTTGAAATAACAAATAATATTAAATTATAATATATATTTTTAAAAGTTTAAAAAATAATAATTCAATTTTTTATAAACATTTTCATTATTTAATGTTAAGGCAAACCTATTTTATGACTCTTCTTGAAATAAGAAATAATATTAAATTATAATATTTTTTTTTTAAAGTAAAAAAAAAAGAATAATTCTTTTTTATAAACATTTTCATTATTTAATGTTAAGCCAAACCTATTTTATGACTCTTCTTGAAATAACAAATAATATTAAATTATAATATTAAAAAAAAAGTAAAAAAAAAAAAAGAATAATTCTTTTTTATAAACATTTTCATTTAATTTAACATTTAATGTTAAGCCAAACCTATTTTATGACTCTTCTTGAAATAACAAATAATATTAAATTATAATATATTTTTTTTTAAGTTTAAAAAATAATAATTATATTTTTTTATAAACATTTTCAGTATTTAATGTTAAGCCAAACATATTTTATGACTCTTCTTGAAATAACAAATAATATTAAATTATAATATATAAAAAAAAAAGTTAAATAATAATTCTATTTTTCATAAACATTTTCATTATTTAATGTTAAGCCAAACCTATTTTACTTGAAGAAATATGAACTAAAATTTCCACCTAAAAATGAATGAAGTTATAATTGAATAACTTTCATGTTGTAAACCTGTTCCTCCTGTTGAACATGAAACAAGATCATTTGAGGAATGTGTTTCTGGTACCCATTGACTTTTACAGTATGGCTAATAATACTATGGAAGTCTATCAACAACTATTCTTTAACGTTCATTACATGGAAAACAGTGGTCAGTACATTCTTCACAATATCTTCTTCTGTGGATATGACTTGACTATCCCTTTAAGCTTCTCTCTATTGCATGACTGCTGTAACCCGTCTCACCTGTCTGCTGGAGAAGACGAAGACGAGAGCGGCTCCAGCTGCGGTGAGGGCCCAGGTGAACAGGGTCCCCAGCAGGGCCTGAAGCACAGGACTGACTCCAGCGATCATGATGCCTGTGCAAATCAAACACAGTTAATACCTCACGCAGACGGGTGTGAACCGAATCCTGTTCATCCAGGATATCTGCAAACACTGAGCTCTGTGCATTAAAACAAGCCTGTGTGAAACCATCAGGTTCAGTTCATGACAAGCTCAGCGTATGTAGTTTATAATTACGGTACTGGAGCACAAAACCAGTCATAAGCAGCACATGTATATTTGTAGCGATAGCCAACAATACACTGTATGGGTCAAAATTATACATTTTTATTTTATGCCAAAAATCATGTTCCATGAAGATATTTTGTATATTTCCTACTGTAAATATATCAATTTTAAATGCTATTTTTTCAACAACAAAAAAATGTCCTGATGTTCAAATAGCTGTATCTCAGCCCAATATTGTCCTATCATAACAAACCACACATCAATGCAAAGCCTATTTATTAAATCGACCCTTATGACTGGTTTTGTGGTCCAGAATCACATTTATGTTACAATATATGTAGACTGGATATATGTGTCAGCTCTGAGTGAGTGTAACAGCTGTCATAACTCATAATGCATGAATCAAACAATTAAAGATTAACTAGCACTGCACTTCCTACAGAAACAGTGTTTATTAGCAGTTAAAACTTATATAATAAAGAAAATACAGCGCTATTTAATGAAATAACAGACTGAAAGACTCCTACAAAGTTCATCTGTCAACTTATGCTGCATGTAAATATGCCAGTATTTCAGAAACACTAAATAAACGCGTCGATAGCAGATTTGTGCTTTTTTCCATTGATTTAATTCATTTTACTCCCGCAAAATACTCAACTCTCTATTGAATAAGTCAGTACTTACTGTTTACAGACACCAACTGAACAGCTTCACTTCCTGCTTCTCTGTGTACACGTGTCTGTGTTACGCCCGAAGCCCCGCCTCTCTCGAGCTCCTATTGGTTCCTTTCACACGCAACGGTTTTAAAGTGACCACGTCAGCTACGTTCCAACAGGTTATCATGTAGATTCAGATTAACCTGGCTGGACATGGACAGAGTTTACAGCTGAATAATGTTGAGAACTTGTAGATTAGAAAAAAACATCACTATTTATATCTTTTTTCTCCATGCAAGATTATTCTGGAAGGATTTGGAAACGTATTAGGATAAATAAAGTAATGTGTCAAACTTGGAGGGGGTAATAACTAATTATAAACATAAAAAAATAAATATAAATACATAAAATTGTAATTTACTTCTTGATATGGTGATCTGCTGCTGTATACTGTAATATATATATATATATATATATATATATATATATATATATATATATATATGTATGTATGTATGTATATATTATTATTTATTATTATGTAAATAAAATTAAGAATATTTGAGCATTTATTTACAATAAAATATAATTTCAGTCTTTCAACTTTTCATTTAAATGTGTTAGCTGACTTTTTTCTAAATTATTTTTACAATTTAGAAGCAATTTCTGAGCGAAAATAGTTTCAACGTAAAAATATGTTTCAACTTAAAAAAGAATAATAATACTAAGAAAAGAATAATAAATTAAATTAAATTAAGTAAAATAAAATACAATTAATAATATAAGTAAATAAAATATTTATAAATACAATTAAAAGTAATGAAAAATATTGAATTATTAATTTTGTGACATTTTATTTAATATTTTTTTACAATTATACCCCCCCCCCTCGACTGTATTATTCTGTGTAAATAGTATGTGCTTTGATACATTCACGCTGCTTTATATTTAAATTATATTCCAAACCCACCAATGATACACTTATAAAATGTAATACTTTTTATATTGCATTATTTCTCTAATCAGCCTGTTCTTATCTCTAGTCCTGTGTGGTGTGTGTCATGTGTTTCCCTCTAGCATGCCCTTATTTGGTTTGTTTCCTGTCCTCGTCTAGTGTCATGATTAGTTCATTATGTCTCAGCTGTGTTTTATTATGTGAGTGATTTTATCCTGTTTTTAAGTTCCTATCTGTTTACTTTGTGGGGTCTGGTCTACTCGTTACTCCCGTTGTTCCTGTCTGTGTCAGCCTTGTCTTGTCCTGCCTTGTTTATATTAAAGACTGTTATTTTGAGTTTACTCCTCATTTCCGTGTTCCTCCCCGTTGTGTGCACGTGACAGAAGACCTGACCATATAACCGTAAGCGGCGCCGACTCACCTTATTTTTGTTTTCTCAGTTGTTTATTTTTAAAAGTCTCTTGTTTTTCTGTTTTGTTCGGTTTGTGTTTTCGCAGCATGGAAGTCGGCACTCGTCATCCCGCCCTAGCCAGCTGTTAGTCGGCGTCGGAGTTCGGCGGGATCGCAGCGAGTCCGCTGGCCGCGAGTCCCTCGTGCCCGCCGCCGTCCGCGGGGAAATCAACGTCCCCGTTGATTGTGGATCCAGTACCCCTGTTTCCGGCCAAGAGTGTCCCATAGAGACATGGTTTTAAGTCTTGTCCTCAGGAACGGTTGTGTTTTTTGTCTTGTCTGTCCATGGAGACTCATCTGGGGCATGCGGCTCCTCTGGTTATGGCCACGGAGGCCATTATTCCCATCCACCCTGCCTCTCCTGTCACAGATATGGAAGCGGTTGCTGAGGGACCCCGTGAGGGCCCCTGACTCCACGTAATGCCCAGTGAAGGCCTCAACTTCCAAGCCTAGCGCAGAACGGGCTCCTGTTCCTGAGGATATATCCTCCTCCTGCTACCCCGTAAGTTGCCCCATGGATTTTGTTTTGGGGGGGGGGGGGGTTGTTAGAGCTCTGGCTGTAGTGGCCGGGCCGAGGTCATGACCACATTGACCACCCGCCATGGCCTCCAGAGCTCCCAGCTCCACCATAGTCTCCGATCTGTCTGGTCTGCCCCCCCTCCCAGTGGTACTGTTACGGCGCGGGTCGCACCTTCCGGGTGTGGGGGGGGGGGGGGGAGTTATGTCAGTCCTGTGTCGTGTCTCATGTGTTTTCCTCTTGCATGCCCTTATTTGGTTTGTTTCCTGTCCTCGACTAGTGTGATTATTAGTTAATTATGTCTCAGCTGTGTTTTATTATGTTAGTGATTTTATCCTGTGTTTTTAAGTTCCTGTCTGTTTAGGTTGTGGGGTCTGGTCCACTCGTGTTCCTGTCTGTGTCAGTCTTGTCTTGTTTATACTAAAGACTGTTATTCTGAGTTTACTCCTCATCTTTATGTTCCTCTTCCTCCCCGTTCTGTGCACCGTGACAAGTCCTTTATCGTTTTATTTTTGTCATGTGCACTCTTTAATTAGTTCCTTTATATTTGCTCTTCAGTTATTACTCTCCTTTTATCTCTTTTCTCATTCATTTGATCTAATATCTTGTTTGATAACGACAGCTTTCTTAGAAGCGCATCTGGTTATGTCTCCTGCTTCTCGTCTCCTTTATGTTGCGCAGACTGTTGTTTCTTTCATGACAATGGGATTCACTAAGCATATGAACTTCTGATGTATGTTCGTCTTTCGTCTGTTCATTGAAGTTTAAATTAGCAGGGGACCACAAATATAAAAATTAATTCCATAACATAGAACATGACTATTATATTTGTGACAGATTATATCGGATTTCTCTTTAGGAACTCTTACCAGAAAAAAATTAAAATTGAAAAATAAAGCATCACTCAACTTTACATGTGCATTTGTGATTTGTAATTTGGATTAAGATGAACGATGAGCCATAAGAAATGAGATCAGAGATGAAAGATAAAAGGGGAGTAACTTCAGTAAAATTGAAAACAGAAATAATGGAACTAATTAAAGACACATGCAAATGAAAGACAAAGAAAAAACTCGGAAGACAAAGGAATAAAGAGATGCACAGATGAGACCAGGAACGTGCATTAAAGTTTCTCAGAGCATTTTTATTCTTCTTTCCCAAACAGTTACAATTCTTAGAAACCACAACGTGCTATTTGTAAAACCGGTATGTTCCTTGTTAAGAGATGCAAGAAAACGCAAGCCCAGAACAGTGAAACCAAACGCCGACCATGGAGATTTATTGGAGAGGATACCTGTCTTCAAGTCACTCAATGTCCTTATTAAAGTCAAAGCATGTCCAAGTTTAGAGTAACATGCCAATGGAAAGATCCAAATTCTAGGAATGATTTCATGGAATTGGGAGTAGAGCGATCACCAAAACAATCTGCAAATTATGGGACGTTGAACATATGGGAAGTTCACTGTGAGACTTGAGTTATTCCAACTATGCGTGTCAGATGAGGAACAGGACTAAGGAGATCGCTCATGACTCTTGCCCTTTTATCTGCGACCGTTTCCACCCACCGAGGCCTTGTGCGTGATAAATGATGCACTGACCAACAAACAAAGACAATCGGCGAGAAATATAACCACTGAAGGGGGAACGCAGCACATTAAAACAAGCAGAGGGAGACAGGCCAGATTCATCACTCATCCTTTGGGGACGTATTTGGAGAGTGGTTGGCCCTGAGGGGAAGCTGGGGGTTTAATGACCCCCCACTGAACTGCGAGAAAAGGGAGGAAAGGGGTGGAGAGAAGGAGGAAAATGAGAGGGAGTGTGAAAGAAAGAGGCTGGATGGACCTTCTGACAAGGGTGTTTAGTTATGAAAACAAAAGTATTGTAACAGATGGCACCCTGGAAACCTCTGAACAGCGGATTGGAACGAGCTTATCGGAGTCAAGGGATGTCTTTAGACACACACACACTCTCTGGGCGCCGCTGGGGGGATATATAAGATCTCACTAGGAGGGTCATACACACACTAGACTTCTGCTTTGGAGTCTGGAGCGTTCAACAAATATCCTACCAGTCGTTTCAGTGCCAGTTCTTTTGGGTGAAGCTTGTTTTTCACTCCAAGAAATTTCTTCAAAGAGCAACTGGGGAAGCTCTCGGTAAATAAACAGCTTCAAGGACAAGGTGAATGCAAACCTGTGGAGATCAAGAACACATTTTGGCAAGATCTGATACGTTTGAACTTGGAAGGATTGCGAGGACTACAAACTGGTTTTGACCAGAACATTCGTCAAGTTCAAATTTGATTGAACTTCTGCAAGGATTCAAAACCATTTTTGACCAAACATTTTGGCAAGTTCTAATACATTTGAACTTCTGTAAAGACTACAAACCATTTTCTTCCAGACATTTTGGTGATTTCTAATACATTTGTACTACAAACCATCTTCCAGCATTTTGGTGATTTCTAATACATTTGTACTTCTGCAAGGACTACAAACCATATCTTTCCAGAGAGTTCAGCAAGTTATACAACTTAATCAATTTAAGCTTCTTCTGCAAGGACTTCAACCCATTTTTTACCAGAAATTGTCAAGATCTAATACATTTTAACTTCTCCTGTACCGACTACAAACCATTTTTTACATTTCATCAAGATCTAATAGATCCGGTCTTCTCCTCCAAGAGCTACAAACCGTTTCTGACCAGAAATGGAAACCTCAAAACCTTTGGAAATGTTTTATGACAACGCGTCGATCGTAGATCTGGACAGCTCTGCGATAAACAACGTCTACATTCAGAAAGACTTCGATGCTTTCAGCGTCACCTTGGCCGTCTTGTACCTGGCCGTGTGCATTGTGGGATTGGCCGGGAACTCGCTGGTCATCGTCACCATTCTGAAACTGGACAAAATGTCTTCGGCGACCACCGTCTACATTTTCAACTTGGCTCTGGCGGATGGTCTCTTCATGGTAGGACTCCCATTCATCGCCATCCAAAACTTCCAGGACCAGTGGATCTTCGGAGATGCCGTTTGTAAGCTAGTTATGGTTCTGGATGGCATCAATCAATTCACAAGCGTGTTCTGCTTAACGGTGATGAGTGTTGACCGCTATATGGCTCTGGTAGACCCGTTACGCTTCGCTCGCTGGCGGACACCACGACGGGCGAAGATCATTGCCACATTAATGTGGTTTATTTCTCTGTTTCCGGTTATTCCAATGGCTATTCACTTTTCTGCCAGCTATGGTTTGTGCACCGTCGACCCTCATGTTGCATCTGACACTTGGTGGTTGGCCTTTCTTAGCTACACATTCGTACTGGGCTTCGCCTTGCCGTTCACCGTAATGATCGTGTTTTACACAGCACTTATAGTGGCTTTGAGACAGCAAACATCTTCACTGGAAAGTCACAGGTTTGAGAAACAGGTTACTAAGATGGTAGTGGCGGTCGTTTTGGTGTTTGGCATCTGCTGGCTGCCGTTCTACGTCTTCAACTTTTGCTCTCTGTACCAAATAGACCTGATGCTCGATTTCACGCGTGGCTTTGAGTTTGTGGTGCTGCTGTCGTACTCATGGAGCTGCGCCAATCCAATACTGTACGCGTGTTTGTCGGAAACCTTTCGAAGGCATTTCCACGCCCTCCTCTGCCCTCACAAGAGCTCACGGACACACTGCGACAGAGACACCGAGGGCTTTGTATTGCACGACACCAACGTACAAAGCGTGCTAGCTTAGTATGAATTTAGAAGGGTTTGTGTTGCAATGCATAACAGACAATCTTTGCTCGCCACACTTTGATATAGTACAGTCTCTGATGAGAGTGCGTTTGCTTCTGTGCAACAGAGAAGAAGACATGAGCAGACTGAGGCGTAATCAGTGGAAGTCAATAACTCACTATTTGCTGCAGCAATGTTATTTCACCACAGAAGCAAAGTTGCTTGGTTTCAAAGGAAAGGTTGTGTTGTAAGGATGATTATGCGATGTCTGCCCTCCTGTACCAGTGCTGTCATACTGATTGTGGACTTCGGATGATGTCATGGTTGTCATGGTATCCAGCTTGGACCAAATATTTGAGGATTTCTGTGAGACTGTTACCGAATGACACATGAACAGTTGATAAATATGATGTTAATGACCAACATTTGTTTAAATAACCATGTGTTATTATATAATCTACACAGGGTAATGTATATTTTTATTACTTGATTTTTTTAAATATATGTTTTTAGATTTTTTCATATATATTTTGCTATTTTTTTTGGGGGGGGGGGGGTTGCTTTTTTTTCTTTGAAGTAATTATGCTTTGTAAGAACTGATTAATGATTAGAAACTATTTTATGCTTCTGCTTTGATGCCAATGTTTTACTTTATTGGATATATTGAATATTTACATATAATCATCCAAAAAAAAAAAAATGGGGGGAGGGGGGGGTATATTACTTTCAACGTATGTAATTTATCATTGTTCATAAACATTAAAATTCACAGCTAACGACAAAGTGTGTAATTCTATTCCTTCAAGTAAAGGGAATTAATTATTAAAACATTTATGAATCTCTGAGCACCTCCTTGCCAAAGTTTTTAGTGGAAGTAGTCAAAAGAGCAAGTTTCCAGATTAAAGTTTAAAGACACACAAACATGCGTTCAGTTTGAGCTGTTTCTACTTCAAATGTAGAAATATATAACCACTTGCAGATAAAACAAATCTATCATCTAGGCTACTTTAAGTTTGACTCAGGCCGTGTCGGGGAAAGTTTTAAAAGTAATGCGTTACAATATTGCGTTACATTCTAAAAAAGTTACTAATTACGTTACTTAGTTACTTTTTATGGAAAGTAATGCGTTACGTTACTTTTGCGTTACTTTTTAAATATGAGCAGGGCTTGATTGTTTGTTTTTAATATAATAAGTTATATTTATAGCAAATATAAAAGCTTTCACATCAAAAAGTGTCCTGAATAAACCTCAGACTGAAGGACGAGTAAATCACGTCTGTACAGAAGAACACAGGAGAAGTTCAACACTCTTCAGCAATTAAAAAAACACAATGATAGTTTATCTAAAGTCATTTTTGATTATTATTATGATTGAACTCATCATCAAAGGTCAGCAGCAAACACATCGGTTAATAAAATGAGATTAGATATATTTGTGTTGTTTAACATATTTAATTATTGCAGGTTTGCGTCATATTCTGAGTTTCACTGTTTTAATTCATTTTGATGAACACTGAATCTGTTTTTTGCGAGTGTGATGAATTAATACACATTCATATTTAGTCTAGATTAGATCTACAGTAAGATCATGTTCACACGGCGCTCTGTCATCAATAAATGGAGAAAAATATATTTTCTAGTAAATTAAAAAGTAATGCGTTACTTCACTAGTTACTTGAAAAAGTAATATTATTACGTAACTCGCGTCACTTGTAATGCGTTACCCCCCCGACACTGGACTTGTTTTTATACATCGACAGCTTGAAGACGTGGAACGGAGAAATGCTTGAGAAAATGGTCCACTGCACTTCTTTGTCTCACATCTGGCCCTCATTTGAAATGTTATAACGTATGTTTTTGCAGCAGTTTTATAGACATTCAATGTGCAATACAAGCCCATAACATACCTTTCCTTAATCAGCATTCATGACTAAAGGGGAACCTGCGCATAAACTTTTCTCATCAAAATAAGGGTACGAACACACATGTATAAACGCACACTCACACTTTTCTTAAAATGACCGTTGCTGCCTGTCATCCTGTTAAAAATAAATAAATGTTAATGTATCAGACAGGACTTGGTGGGAGACAGTACACTTAGATCAGAACACTTTAAATGCTTCATTCCCATGTACAAATGTCAAAGAAGAGTATCCCATGGCTCCATGACGAATTAGTTTTTGTCACGATTGTCAAAAATGTATACCTCTGACATGAAGCAGATGCAATGTAAGCTCATCATATCTTCCAAAAATATGATTTAGATACAAAATTAGAAGGTTAGCGATAGCTCTCACGCACATTATGTACCAAAACAATTTTAAATAACATCTCTCGGGAGGTTATGGGATCACGTCCCTCATTACTCTGAGCAAAGGGCAGCGTCTACTATTGTGTCATCAGCATCTAAACAGAACATTACTCATTCAGAATTAACATTAAAGTATGAAATACTAATAAATCTCATGACAAGATATAGCAAATATAATACACATATTATGTAAAACTCCATCTAGAATAAAAAATAAAATCCTAAAATGATGCATATTAGCAACTCTAATTGAAATGCATGTTGACTAATTTAATTTGATTCATAGTATTCTGTATTTTTGAGTCATTATTGTCCAGAAACGTTTCACTTTAACCCTGTCATTATATATCCAGTTGATAGTTCAACATACTCTAGTTTACACTATTTGACCGTTTTTAACTGTCTAAAAGGATTCATTTATCGCTCCCCAACCTTTGGCTTTGCGCCTCAGAAAACATGCTTTTAAACTCCTAGCTTGGCTATTTGACTATCTATCATTATCACTACATACACTGACCAAAGCTTTTAATCAGACCCTTGGGCATCACATGTCCGGTGCAGACCTATAATGTATAGATTTATGACATATTATAAAAATAATTAATAGTTTAATTATCCTGAGGCACTTATACAGGGCAGTAAGAGAGCTGTATGCCGTTTATTAAAACGCCAGTAATAAACTGCCTCATGTTGCAATCATATTTGACCTTATTTCTTTACAACAAATTGGCAATAAAAACAAACGTTAAAGTTGATGTGACTCAAAACTATTTCTTAATGACTCTGTGACAATCAAACAAGCTCGCTAAGGAAGGATACAGGCTATTTGGCTTTTATACTTACATGCATTGTGAACATTATACTTACATGCATTATGAACATTATACTTACATGCATTGTGAACATTATACTTACATGCATTGTTTATTGTGAACATTATACTTACATGCATTGTTTATTGTGAACATTATACTTACATGCATTGTTTATTGTGAACATTATACTTACATGCATTGTTTATTGTGAACATAATGAAATAAACGTTTAAATAGTTATCCACGCATTTATTACTTCACGTCTTGATTTCTGTAATTCACTCTATTATGGGCAAATCAATCATCTATTAGTCGTCTTCAAAAGTACAAAATGCTGCAGCTAGGCTGACTGATAGTAGAAATGTCATCGTATTTCTCTCATTTTAACCTCTCTGCATTGGCTTCCAGTAAAACTGAGAATAGAATTTAAAAATCTTGTTATTGTTTCTAAAGCATTACACTGTGTGTTCCTGTGTCTCAGTGGTAGAGCATTGTGTTAGCAGCGGAAAAGATCATGGGTTCGATTCCCAGGGAACACACATACTTACAAAATACGTATCTGAATGCTCTGTAAGTCTCTTTGGATAAAAGCATCTGCTAAATGTAAATTACACGGCCTAGCACCAACGTCTGACATTTGACAGTATCATAATCCTTCTAGATCACTTAGACCAGGTGGATTGCTCTCTGTTTGTAGATCGAGGTTAAAACATCGTGGAGACCGAGCTTTTCCAAACTCTGGATAGCCGACCGGTATTCAAATCAAAACTTAAAACTCATTTTCTTAGCTTGGGCTTCTAATGTATTATTCTAGTGTTTTTGTTTGCTGTTTGAGAGACTGTCATTTGTCATAAAGCACCAGCAAATCAAGAAAACATCTTCATCAGCTTGACAGCAGATGGTGAAAATGCTCACAACACAACCAAATACATTTTATTTGCAGCGCGTTTCTATTTTTTGCTTGTGTTGTGAGCATTTGTAGCGTGTGTGTTGTCAAATTGAGGAAGTTATTTTCATAATTTGCAGGTGTTTTTTCTATTTGCAGCGTGTTGAGCTCTCTCGGCCACCGTACCTGGGTTGTTTTTAAATGTGCTTAATTAATGAATGAACATAATGGAAAGATAACACTTTATTTCAATAGTCCACTTTAGACATTCTACTAACAGTGAGTAACTTTGCTACTACAAGTCGACTAGCAGTCATTATAGTATTAGTAGACTGTCTTAATATCTTCTTAAACTTTATTGTGATGAGTCCACGACATATACTGACAAGTATATGTCAACTTATTCGACTAACCCTAAACCTACCCTAACAGTCTACTCTGAGAGTTGCAAATGAATGAGAAATAGTTGACATGTAGTTACAAACGTATAGTTAGTAGAATGTGTAGAGTGGACTATCAGAATAAAGGGTAATCAATGGGAATGTGAAATGAACGCTCACTCGTTTTAAGGCTGGAATACACTACATGACTTTTACAATCTGAACAGATCTGTAAAACACTGTGCATCATACACTACTTGAGTGTAGATCATACACTACCAGACTTTAAAGATGTTCTGATAACAACGAACTCACGCAGAAACGTGCGCCTTGTTGCTAGGAGACGCATGACAAATGAAAACATACGTGTTATAAATATCAAACATGTTTGATATCCTCCGACTGGATAGAATCAAAGTCTGAAGCTAAAAAATATGAGTCTGTGACCGTAATACACTTCGAGATTTTCTGTGTAATCTGTAAACTGTAATCTACAGACTGGCTCTGTCTTTCCTCAACTTGTTCAGACTGTACAATCCTGGGGAAATAATCACGTAGTGTATTCCAGGCTTTACTTGACGGTGTTGATCCAGTGGCGTTGCGATACAGTTCTCCGATTAGCCTAATAGTGTCTAAAGCCTGCGATTTGAAGATTAAACATGTTTCTCTGAATCAATAACGTCTCGTTAGGTTTACTTTATCAGTGAATGAAGTCATGATAGACCCGGCTGCACTGCTTTTAATCTGTTTTTCTATATAAACAGGCGCGAAACGGACGTCTTTCGGCAGTTTTGCCGCCTCCGAGCACTGTTTAAAATGGCGGGCGAAGTAAAAAACGTTTTTTATTATTTTACTTCAGTGCGAATCACATAAATATATTCTGTCTGAACAGCCTACTAGTAGTAGCCTACTACCGCCCATTTCAAGCCCTCGTTATAGGTGGCCTGTCATATAGACAACTACCTGTTCAGACCTGTAGGTGGCACTGTAACAGTGAAAACATCCATCACCTAAACACCTAAACACGAAGCAGCAGACAGAGCAGCAATGATCATGTATTCACCCTGTCAGAGGACGACGTTCGGAGGGAACTAAAGAGAGTGAACGTCAGAAAAGCAGCAGGACCTGATGGGATTACTGGCCGCGTTCTGAGGTCCTGTGCTGATCAGCTTGCTGGTTTGTTTACTTCCATATTTAATGAGTCCCTCGCTACACCTCTGTTGTTCCCACCCCCTTTAAAAAATCTGTCATAATCCCTGTGCCTAAGAACAGTAAACCCTCTTTCCTGAATGACTATCGTCCAGTTGCCCTCACATCGACAGTCATTAAGGTTTTTGAGAGACTTTTAAAGAAACACATTTGCTCCTCCATCCCTGCTACTTTGGACCCTCTTCAGTTTGCCTATCGGCCAAATAGGTCTACTAATGATGCCATCTCTCAGGTACTGCACTCCTCCCTCACTCACATCGACAGCAAAAATGGCAACTATGTCAGGCTGCTATTCATAGACTACAGCTCGGCTTTCAACACTATAGTCCCCACCAAGCTAGCTGTCAAACTCTCAGACCTCGGCCTAAACACTTCACTTTGTGACTGGATTCAAGATTTCCTCACCGCCAGACCACAAGTGGTGAAAGTCGGCCAGTTCACCTCCAACTCCATTACCCTGAACATAGGAGCCCCACAGGGCTGTGTCCTGAGCCCCCTGCTCTACTCTCTCTACACACACGACTGCGTGTCCTCACACAGCTCCACTTCACACTCCACTGTCTCTCTCTGAACGTGAGCAAAACCAAAGAGCTGATCGTGGACTTCAGGAAGAGACAGCAGCGGCCCTACACTCCTCTTATGATCAGTGGGACCCCTGCGAAAGAAGAGTATCCCATGGCTCCATGACGAATTTGTTTTTGTCACGATTGTCAAAAATGTATACCTCTGACATGAAGCAGATGCAATCTAAGCTCATCATATCTTCCAAAAATATGATTTAGATACAAAATTAGAAGGTTAGCGATAGCTCTCACGCACATTATGTACCAAAACAATTTTAAATAACATCTCTCGGGAGGTTATGGGATCACGTCCCTCATTACTCTGAGCAAAGGGCAGCGTCTACTATTGTGTCATCAGCATCTAAACAGAACATTACTCATTCAGAATTAACATTAAAATATGAAATACAAATAAATCTCATGACAAAATATAGCAAATATAATACACATATTATGTAAAATTCCATCTAGAATTAAAAAAAATCCTAAAATGATGCGTATTAGCAACTCTAATTGAAATGCACGTTGACTAATTTAATTTGGTACATAATGAGCGGCCCTACACTCCTCTTATGATCAGTGGGACCCCTGTGGAGAGGATGAGCAGCTTTAAGTACCTCGGTGTAAACATCTCCGAGGACCTGACTTGGACTGCACACATTCAGACTCAGGTTAAGAAAGCCAGGCAAAGACTGTACCAGAGGTGGAAAGAGTACAAAAATATTCTACTCAAGTAAAAGTACCATTACATTACTGAAATTTTACTTAAGTACAAGTAAAAGTACCAGTCTAAAAATCTACTCAAGTAAAAGTAAAAAGTAGCTCATTTAAAATTTACTCAGAGTAAAAAGTACTTAGTTACATTTTAACAATGAGAGGGAGGAAAAAATGGGATCGACCAAAGGTGTCAAACTCAGTACCTGGAGGACCACAGCCCTACACAGTGTAGATATTATAACCCTAATTAAACACATCTGATACAGCTAAACTAATCATTTAGGCTTATTTGAAAACTACATGGTGTGTGTGTTGGAGCAGGGTTGGAACTAAACTCTTTAGGGCTGTGGCCCTCCAGGAACTGAGTTTGACACACCTGGGATATGGGCCTATAAATCTCAAACTTGGTGTTTTTAATTAAATGAATCGGTTAATTAGAATAATAAGACATTTGGGCTGTTACCAGGCAAATTAAATCAGTATCAACAAAATGCATCTTTGCAATGCAGAGGAAACACAGAAGCTTCATCTGAAGTGGCATAGATGTATTACACACTGACATTGAATGCATTTAGCCTCAGTTACAAATGCAGAAATAATGTTTTGATAAATAAGACATAAAATGTGAACCTGAACCACAAAACCATAAGGGTCCATTTTCCTAAATTGCGATTTATACATCATCTGAAAGCTGAATAAATATTTCCATTGATGTATGGTTTGTTATGATCGGACAATATTTTAAAATCTGGAATCTAAGTATGCAAAAAATCCAAATATTGAGAAAATCTCCTTTAAAGTTGTTCAAATTAAGCTCTTAGTTTTGATATATTTACAGTAGGAAATTTACAAAATATATTAATGGAACATGATCTTTACTTAATATGCTAATGATTTTTTGGCATAAAAGAAAAATGTATAATTTTAACCCATACAATATATTGTTGGCTATTGTTTCTACAAGCATATACACTGTGTGTTCCAGCGACTCTAAGACTGGTAGAGCATTGTGTTAGCAGCGGAAAAGATCCATGGGTTCGATTCCCAGGGAACACAAATGTTAAAAAGTAGTCATTTGAAATACTCTGTAAAAATCAAAAGCATACTGCTAAATGTTAAATTAGAACCACCAGGCCTAGGTGTCAGCCAACGTCACTCATAAGTGAGTCATTGCGATTGAACAGAATCATTTAAACGGTTAATTCAAGGAATGAAACACGTCATTGCTCAGAGTCAGAGACGCAAAACTGTGTATGGATTGCTCTCTGTTTGGTATTATTTTTGTTGTCGAAATAGAGCAAAAACAGGCAATATGGTGTCTAAAATGCCGAGTCTCTTAATCCAAACTTCTTGTTTTTTGAACTGTTGTAAAAAGCAAAACTACAGGCCTATGTCAAATCATGGTGATTTTTTTTGCGAACTTAAAACGGCATTCTTCATGTGATGTTGACTTGGGCTTCTAATGTTCACACTTGGCATCTTTTTTGACTAGAAAAAGTTGACAAGAGCGCTTTTTTCATGAAAAACAAAGCTGGCCGCGTTGCTGTTACAAATAGCAGCCGAGAGCTGGCTTTTGTTGCCATAGCAACAGCTGCAACAGTAGCCTAGCGCTGTGTGCTGCAGAAATGTCAAGAAAGAGTAAAAAGTTGGCATCTTCATCAGCGTTGACAGCTTTTGAAGTTAACGGTGAAAGAAAAGGTCGATTCACAACGACGTATCATATATCATTTTACAGCTCCTTGTGCTCCGAAACTAGAACGATCAGTCTATCTACCGGCACCTTCTCCATTTTTTTTCTTGTTGTTATGGAAACGACAGATCTCGCTACTCGCTTGTCATTGGTCAGCTTGTCAAAAAGGCGCTTGACGTGGGGCAAGTTATTTTCAGAAAAGTTTGCAGGTGTTTTTTCAACTCGAAAAAAACGCTCAGAGCTGCAGAAAAAGACGCTGGCGGTGGCGTTTTAAAAAGCGCTCAGGACTTTTTTGAAAACACTCCATAGGATTGTAATGTAAAACAGACGCCGGCAGCTTCAAAAAAGACGCCAAGTGTGAACACCGCCTTACTATATTAAATTATATACATTTTCTGCTTCTATATCTTCAACTTTGTGATCATTCTAAACGCATTTTAACACTGAATCACGCAGTGAAAGAAAGCACTCCATATGCACGCGGATTAGTCTAGTCTAACGTAACTAGATTTCACGGCACACTGTTTAGAGTGATTTGTTTTTTTTGGCAAAATACTGATAATGTCAAATCGCACATCGTTAAAACAACAATTACTATATTATCTCAGATGATATTGCACACCCTGCACCACTGTCTTTTTGGCTCATTTGTGCAAAACCTTATTCGACTAAACCGTCAAAGCTTCATTTTAACCTACCAATGCTAACGATGCAAGTATTTACGTTACCTCTGACATGTTTGCGAAGGGCGATGAATCGAGAAATAGTTATAAGACATGCTAGTTCGGTCTCCCGAGGCAAACGTACAGCTTACACTGCATAATAGAGCATGAATATGGCCAGGGGTTCACTTCATTTCCTTCGAGTTCAACTTCAGCAGAATACGACGGGTTTGGTTTTCAGCTGGGTCTGCACCATTAACGCCTGTCTTGTCCCTCTGCATCTTTCTTGTGATTTTAGCGCCAGTTTCTTCTTCTGCCCATTATTTGAATACACTGCAGTTGTTTCCACGGAGCGATTTTTTTTTACAATCAGTGAACGAATGTGTTTTAAAATGTAGCGAAGTACAATACTTCCCACAAAATATACTTAAGTAAAAGTAAATCATACACTACCAGATTAAAAAAATTACTTAAAAAAGTACAAGTACACAAAAAAGCTACTCAATTACAGTAACGCGAGTAAATGTAATTCGTTACTTTCCACCTCTGGACTGTACGCATCTGCGACAAATGAGGAAATGCATACGGGTCTCTCCAGCTATCCTGAAAACTTTCTATTCAGGGGCCATAGAAAGTGTTTTGACTCAGTGCATCTCAGACTGGTATAATAATGCCACAAACCAGTCTGCAAAGCTCTGCAGAAAAATATGAGTCTGTGACCGCTTAGCTGAGCGCATCTCAGGGTAATCTGTACTCTCCAGACTGGCTCTGCAGCACATCTACCTCAAACGCTTGTAAAAGCAGAACTGCTAAAATCCTGGGGAAAGATTCAACTCACCCCGGTAGTGTATTCCAGGCTCTTTTCTGTTTACTGCCATCTGGCAGGCGCTTCAGGAGCATGATGGCAAAAACTGAGAGACTGAGGAGAAGCTTCTTCCCTCAGGCCATCAGCTCCTAAACACAAACTCAGTTTCATAAAGCACTTACAAGATTGTTAACTGTAAAACATGTCATATTCTCTGAATCACGTCTCGTTAGGTTTACTGCTTATCAGTGTACATACCCTGAAGTCATGATAGACCCGTTTGCACATTCCTCTTTAAACTGTTCATATTACTATGTATTAAGTCCCAGTATACTGTTTTTTGCACATCTTATTGTTTAAAATGGCGGGCGAATTAAAAACTTTTTATTCTATTGCACATTTTACTCTTATTTCTCTTTTTTTTACCATATATATGCTCTTGTGTTGTGTTACTTTATATAATTTTTTTTAATTCTTTTGCACTGTCCACTGAGCGGACCTGATTTGATCTACATTTCACTTCTGATTATACCCTGTATAATTTATTATGTGACAAATAAAGAAACCTTAAACCTTGACCTTAGCATCTTAGAAATGGCATTTTAAGCTTTTTTGGGAATACAATGCCATTATTTTGAATACAATTTTAGCATTTTATGTATCCTAAATAAACGCTACCAATATTCAAAATTTAAATAATTCAACAAAATGTACATTTACACATTTCAGAATGATAAATGTTTGTCTGGGATAAGCTTAAAATATTAAAATACATAAATGGAGTTTGAAAAGTATAAATGACGAAGGCATGGTAAAAAGTTTCCGATACATTTTTAATGAAACCTTCACATAACAAAAAGAAAAAAAAGTTTCAATCTGTTTTATTAAAAATCAACAAGAGGGACATAAAAGTGCCCAAAGTGAAAGAAACACAGAAATGCTTAGCTTTCTCATTACTAATGCATGATCCTCTCTCTTTCCCCCCCACACACCGTCCTAACAACCCTATCTGATTTTCCCATCGCTTCTTTGTCAGCTTGAAAACAATGGATCCTCTCACTCTTGCCCTTTTCTTGAAACCTGAATTCAATTTAAAACAGTACTTCAGAGAGCAATGCAAATATCCATTTGTGAATGCAGGCTAAAGCCTCAAAACCTAATTATGAGATAACAAGCATCAAAGTTTGATTTCTACCATTAATTTCACTTTAATTTCAATCTTTGACATGATATTACTCAGTCAATATTAACTACATAAAGGTTACATTTTCACAGAATGTTCTTTATCATAAGAAGGATGATGTTTTGTAGAAAACAGCAAATCACAAAAAAAATAGAAATTTGAGCTTCATAACACTTTGATACCCAAAGTGTGAAAATAAATGGCTCATTATTTCAATCTCTTATTAATTATACTGGATACTTTCTGTTTCCATAAATATTTCAGTTTAATCGTTTATCATTTTGACTTATTTTACCCTTTATTTAAGCAGCGTCTGTTTATTGTCATTACCACAGTTTACCTTTCATCAAGGCTTTTCATGGCTTATCTGTCATTGACCTTTAACCCCATATATTCTCAGTTTCTGCTCTCGTTGACTGAGTGCTGTCAGAGGTGAAGGCCCACTGGTGTGTTAGAATGACCAATCTCAGTTCTGTTAAAGCAGAAGCTACTGTTACTAACCTCAGTATTCATGCAGACTCAATTTCTATTAAAAATTACTTGACTTGAAACCATTTTACATAGGCCCACTGCCTGCAAGAGTCAAAGAGAAGATTGTGTGTGTGTGTGTGTGTGTGTGTGTGTGTGTGTGTGTGTGTGTGTGTGTGTGTGTGTGTGTGTGTGTGTGTGTGTGCGTGCGTGTGCGTGCGTGCGTGCGTGCGTGTTGTGTGTGTCAAACTGTTTGGTTTTTGAACAATTTATGTTGTTGTTGTTGTTGTTTGTTTTGTCACTTCAAGAAACACACCTCTCACATGAATGTGAACTCTCGTGTGCTGTAGCCTGTTTGTTTGTTTGTTTGTCTGTTTGGTTAGCTTCATTCAGTTTCAACCATTCAGTTATCTTATTGTTTACATGATTTACCCTATTTGCTGCCTTTGATAAGTGATTGTCATGTGACTGTTCCTGGATCTGTACCCATGAGCAAAGATATACCGGTTGCATAATACAAATTTGTTTTATTTAGGACATTTTATGTATTGGCCCAATTCTTATTAACTAGTACTGCTTGTTCCCTGTTGAAACTGCTGTGTTAAGTATGTTTTGAAGCATGCTGGTCATTATGGTTTTGAGCAGCAGGAGCTGTATGACCAGCTGGACCAGCTAGTGAGTAAGGACCAGCTAGTGACCAGCTGCTCCACAAAAAGAACCAGATAAACCAGCTGAAGGAAAAATCCATAAGAACCAGATTAAACCAGCTATGACCAGCTAAGGACCAGCTTAAACCAGCTCACAGCTTAAACCAGTGAACCAGCTTGACCAGCTAAGGACCAGCTACATTGACCAGCTAAGGACCAGCTTAAACCAGTGACCAGCTAAGGACCAGCTTAAACCAGCTAAGTTAAACCAGCTACAGCTTAAACCAGGACCAGCTAAGAACCAGCTAGAATAAGGACCAGCTTAAACCAGCTGGAAGAACCAGATAAACCAGCTCATCCTTAAACCAGCTCATGCAGAAAATTAAACCAGACTAGCACCTTGACCAGCTAAGGACCAGCTCAGTGACCAGCTTGACCAGCTCTACATAAGAACCAGATTAAACCAGCTTGACCAGCTAAGGACCAGCTCTTACGCTAAGAACCAGATTAAACCAGTACCTAACTTAAACCAGAACAAAGAAACAGATAAACCAGCTTATAAGGACCAGCTACAAGCCAAAGGACCAGCTAACATGCTGAACCAGATAAACCAGCTCATAAAAGGACCCGCTGTGATGAAAACATTAAAACATAGAGCAAGGGGGTTGGTGTTTCGGTGGCCCTACGCAGCTTGACCAAGGGAGGATTGCTATTTCCAGAACAAGCCACTAGCAACTTAATGTGATTGCGTTTGTGTTGGCTCTCGATTTGAGCATTTGAACCATGTTTGTACAGCGACTCTTTCTCCTCCTTCAGTCTATATGTGTTAAACTCGCCGGTCAACTCTACAGCGACATCTCTGTACTGCCAGAGCATTGGCTGTTCTTAATAGCTAAATGCTTTTCAAATAATTTTTTTGTTCAATTATTTCTTTACGGGCCGAGGCGTTTCCGCGCGCACGCGCAGCTTAGAGGGAACTTTTTGTGTAACAACTTCAGAAGAAATCATATGAGTGTGAAAAGGGTCCAGCAGAGGTTTTCGCCATGAGGAAGTTCATGCCACAGGAGCTTGAGTCACTTTAGAAAAGTTTCTAAAAGTTGCCAATTTTTTTTTAAATAGCTAAATTTATTGATAGGTGCTTTTTGAAAAAAAAACGTTGCTAGGGTAGATTGTAAAAGTTGCTAAATCCAGCAACAAAATGGCTAAATTGGCAACACTGGGATGCAGATGAGACCGGAAGCTTGACCCATCGAATTTACAAATGGCCGCGCCCACCATTACAAGAAGACAAAGTGGATAGGCCAACGCTCAATGCGTTCATATGTCTCATAACATCTCAATGCCTACATATTTTACGAGGTGGCTAATTCGTACAAATTCATACGACCTCACTCGTACGATTTAGTGTAGTTCATCATACGAATGGGCTCTATGCACGCATTACTTCCGCGTTAGGCACAAGGCCGCCCTTCAGTTTCCGGTTCGGAGGTAAACGTAAATATGTAGGCTATATCTATATAAATCAAACAAGTATAAAAAAAAATATCCAAAGCTGTTTTAGCGACTAGCGTTGCTGTAGCGAATCTGAGACAATCATTTTAAGATCAAAAGTAAGAATTGTGAGATTAAAAGTCGCAGTTACCTTTTTGTATTCAGTGGCGGGAAGAGTAATACATATTTCACCGTATTTTTAATCAATTAAAAGCCATTTGTAGCCTGCAGAGCTTCAGGTGTCACTCATAACAGTTATTTTAGCTGTACAAAAACAGTTCGTTTTGATGCTTGATATAACTGGCATTTGTTAACATATTTTAATTCATTATAAGAATCATAAACACTGGTTTAGAGCATTTTAGCCGTTTTGTTATTCCTTTAGTTATGCTACCAATAGCTGCTAACTGAAGTAGAAAAGTTTCGCACATTAAAAGAAAATAACTTCGGTTATGTCCCTCTGTTTAATGTAGTTGAAGAGGTTAAAGAGTCATTTTTATATCTTGGTTTCAATAAATGGTTTGAGAGAAGAGCACAATGTAACACTTTTTGACCTTCTCAGTTTGTATCCACATGTAGAATATATTTTTTTATCCACAGTAATTTCACACTTGTCTAGTACAAATATGTCTATTTGTTTCATAATTACAGTGTATATGTTTTTCTTTACTTACCCTCAAAAACGATCTCTCTCAGTGAAATGTGACAACATGCCCCGCAGGTGGTGTACATTAAAACATCTGAACACACACATACACATATATACACATATATATATAAAAGTAGGCTATAGGACATCATCCTCTTTTTCTCAAATAATGTAGGGAAGACGGATTCTCATGATATGACTCATTTAAAGTTTACGAATCTATTCCCTCGTGCATTTATTTTGACCCAATCTAATTTTAATCATTAGGGGATTTATATAAATAATAATTTGGACCCCTGCCATACTTCCGTATCCTTCCTTATCGAGACCACACAGCAATAACAACTGAATATAGCCCTTCACGTCATTTAGATTTATGCATCTCGCGCGCGGAGCGGGATATATCAAGGAGCGCGGGAAGCGCGCGCTCGGCGGATCCGCGTGCACGAGGACTGAAAATACCAAAGGAATTCGACAGCTGCCCCCGAAATCTCGTTTTCATGTCTTGATTGAATGTTATTTTTTGAAAAGTTTAAGTGTTTGGAAATGTTTTATGTTAAAACACATGTGTTTTAGTTTATGTCCTGCAGAAATAACGACCGTTTGTTATCTGAGGAGAAATGCCGGTGTCCTGACGCACGCACGAACGGACGCGCGCGCGCGAGCTTATCAGGGGGCGTCCAGTCCGAGCGCCGTTTATTCTCGAGTTGGATATCGCGCTTGAGCGAACGGTTGTGCGGTAATATTACGGTGATCCGTGGAAGCATGTGAAGCTGTCATATCCAAGGAATGGATCTACAAAGGTTTCCTAAAACTACAGGTACATCATTTAAATGAAACACATCGGTGCGGTGTTTAAAATTGGTCATGTTTGCAACATACCAACTCACATGGCATGTAGTTGTAAACATATAATTTAAGATTGAACTTTTTCGTTTGAAATTAAAAACATACGCTATAATTATGCAAATTAGTAATAGCCGTTTTGGGGTAAAAACAGTTATGGGCTAGTCAGGTGGCTGCATGTTTTAGTTAATTTCTAAATAATTGTGTATCCTGTTTTCTATAATAATCCATTATTTGATACAATTTATGTCGTGTATAGCTTACAAACGCAGTAAAGAGAAAGAAATGTTGGGATGTTTAATTGGTAGGCTATCTTTTTGAATTGCCTGCTTAAATACATTTAAGCGGACTGCTCTTTTTAAGTGAACTCCAGGGTTTGATTTGATCTCAGCTGGGTTTCTGTAGTGCTCAGTTTGCTCAGTTTGAGATGCTGTGGTACTCTGTGTGGGATGAAGTGAAGACAGACACGATTTGGATGTGTCTCTGTCATCTACACGGCAGAACAACACTGCAGGACTTCACTTTTATATTCATTCATTCATCTAAGCGTTGGACAGCTAACGTTAAATCAACTCTGCATCGTAGAGGATCTCTTCGAGACCAAATAGTTGTGCTGTTTGCTCAATAAAAATCAATTAAACCAATATTTGTTTGGGCAAAAGTCAATGAGCTGTAGAAACCAGACAGACAAGGTAAAGTCCTTGTTTATCCAAGATTTGTATACAGAATTGACAATCCAGCTGCGCGTGACCTTAAAATCACTGGGCAAGTAATACGCATGACTTTGGATTCATAATCAGTTTTGATAAAAAGTCTGTTTACATTTAATAATTTAATGCATTTTGAGTAAAGCACATTCTATTTTCACTTGGCCACATTTTATTTTGTATATTGCTGCTTTTATGTGTACGTGCTTCAGGAGAACAGATATAAACCCAGTCTAATGTTCTCTCACAATATGCAAACATATCAGAATTCACATTTTCTGTTGCATGCTCCATATAGCAATTATTGTTTGAGATTTGTGATTGCTCTATCCGTGTGTCTTATCCATGATTGATGTGGGTTGTGGGATTCCCAAACGTTTGTATGCTGACGTAAACCCATTAGGGGCATGTTATTAACCATTTACACTTGTATTTGTCTCAAATGCATGAACTGACCAAATTAAAAACACTATTGATTTTACGAGTATACATCACATAATATTTAAAATGCCAATTTTGCATTGAACTGTCATGTTAACATTGAGTCTGAATTCAGTTAGTTTATTCTAATGTGGAAATCAGGGCTACAATCCACCATTAATACACCCAAAACAAGTCTACAATTATTAATTATACAAACTGACACTCGCATGGTGTTTCTTTGATTAGGTTTTACTTCAACCAAGACAAAAAAAAAGGCAGGTTTAGATATGACAAGCTTGATTGATAACTCATATTTCCTTGTTTTTATCAACGCACACAGATTTCTCATTAAACTCCAGACTCTATCTTCATAAGCCTTTTCCCGGTGGCTAAACACTACAAAACACTGCCAAAATGGACACAAAATGGACGTTTATGCCCAGTTCCAACATGTCCCTCGCTGACCGCCTGCTCAATGATAGTTTCTTCCCCGGGAACGAGTCTGACTTTGGTCTGGAGATTTACCCTCACAATAGCACCCACCTTGACTTCAACCAAACCAGCTCAGCAGTCATCACGTTTGTGTATTTTGTCGTCTGCGCGGTGGGGCTCTGTGGGAACGCCCTGGTCATTTACGTCATCCTGCGCTACGCCAAGATGAAGACCGTGACGAACATCTACATTCTGAACCTGGCCGTGGCGGATGTCCTGTGCATGTTGAGCTTGCCTTTCATTGCCATTCAGCTCTCGCTGCTCCACTGGCCCTTTGGATCCGCGATATGCCGCATCGTCCTAACCGTGGACTCCATGAACCAGTTCACCAGCATCTTCTTTCTGACGGTCATGAGCTTCGATCGATACTTGGCTGTGGTGCATCCGATCAAATCCACCAAATGGCGAAAGCCGCGCATGGCCAAAATCATCAGTCTGGCCATGTGGGGCATTTCTTTGCTGGTTAACCTACCGATTATGATCTACAGCGGCGTGAACATCAAAAGGAACGAGGCTCGGACTTGTACCATGTTGTGGCCGGAGCCACAGAGCACCTACTACACCGCTTTCATCTTCTACACCTTCTTCTTGGGGTTTTTCTTACCACTGATAATCATCTCCATGTGCTATCTGCTGATCGTAATAAAGGTGAAATCCTCCGGCATGCGAGTCGGCTCCACCAAACGAAAGCGTTCTGAGCGGAAAGTCACCCGTATGGTGTCTATCGTAGTAGTGGTGTTCGTCTTATGCTGGTTACCTTTCTACGTATTCAACGTGACGTCTGTGACCGGAACCGTTCCCACCACAACTGTGCTGAAGAGCACCTTTGATTTCGTCGTGGTGCTGGGTTACGCCAACAGCTGCGCCAACCCCATCCTCTACGCCTTCTTGTCGGACAACTTCAAGAAGAGCTTCCAAAATGTCCTGTGTCTTAAAAGAGTCGGCGGCTTGGATGAGATCGAGCGCAGCGACAGTCGACAGGACAGGACTCGAATGGTCAACGACGTCATGACGGAAACGCATAACGCCGCGCTGCTCAACGGAGACCTTCAGACCAGCATCTGAGAAGAAGAGAAAAGTCTGAGATTAGATGTTACATGGTCCATTCAAATTCTCCGATTACCTCCGATTCACCGAACAACAAACACAACCCAAACCACATTTTTAAGGACATCTGTATGTGTGCTTTTGGGTGAGCTCGATCTGACTAATATATTTAAGCGATGAGCAAACGAATGTCATTTACTGTAAATAACTCTGTTTTGTGTTACTGTCTGAAGAAATTCTAAAGCTGTTGTGTTTATTACGAGTGTATGTTCACTTCAGTGCCAAATTTGTCTTTAAAGTTCAAAGATAAGTCGTTAGATAAACATGATTTCAGTCTGTTTGTGGAAACACAAGACCCAGCTTGTTAGAGGCTTGTTATTATTCAAGGCTTTTTGTGATGATGAATACAATATGAGTGTGTGATGCTAGACAAGGCCACATTGCTGAATAGAAAATGTCTCAAAAATCAAAACAAAGACGCATATTTATTTGTTGTTATACTTAGAATATCTTGTTTACATTTAAAAACCTTCCCTCGTAATATCCCTCGCATCTTGTTCCCAGTAGGGAAGATGAAATGTACAATAATGTGAAAAGGGGGGGGGGGGGGGGGGGGGTGTAGATGGGCTCTGTTACAAAACTTAGTAAACGTCCTACCTAAACAACATTTTCAGGCTGCTCCAAAACGTGTAGGCTGTACCATTTAAGATACCTCCGTCTTGGCCAGATTTATAAGGCAGTATTTATACAGTATCCTTCGTGAAAAAGGCAATCCTAAAATGCACAGTGAAAAAGAATTACATTAAAATAGACTACTTAATCCATATTTTGCGTGTTATGTGTTTTTATGCTTATTAGAGGATTGTTGTTTCCAGTGTAACAGTGTACAGTGTACACACTGCAAGTTTCAGGAGTGACAACCGCATTTAAATGCAGGAGTGAGTCCCGTAAATTATCGTTCCATGTGTCGCCTTGCAGGAGTGAATAAACGTTTAGCAGTTCGTTATGTGTCATTTCTTTTGACTAAAGACTGTTTTGTCCGTCGATTTTAACTTAACTACCGCTGATAGACGTGCAGTGTTGTGGTCATGCTCGGGAGGCTGCTTCTGTCTTGCAGGGTTGCCATATCCTCATATTTAAAGCGCTTTCATGCATGTTGTTTGGTCGTAGCTCATAAAGACAGAGTTAATAAAGTGGTCTGTCGCGGATATGAGATATATGAAATCTTATGTTGGTGTTATAAAACAAAGCATGTTGGAGTTGTAGTGTTTTTTGTGATTATCCTCGTTTATTGTTGTTGTTTTTCTGTGAAGATCTGGCAACACTGACACTTTACCGCACGGCTCATGAGTGCAGCTAGCCCTGTGCTAAATTAAAACTTCTTTCACTGTTATTCTCTTGCATCTCACATACAGACGAATGCACGTTCAAATTAGTAATTAACAATTAGTTGTTCAGTTCCGTACACACTGCGTAGAATTTCTGTAAATACGGTGGTCACTCCCGTATTTTAGTGAGTTGTGTGTGTACAGAACGCGATTAAGGAATAAAAGGTGAACTGACGACTGAATTTAGCTGCAGTGTGTACGTGGGCACTGTAATGTGATCTCATGACCAATTGTGATTACCTCACTGATTTTGTACGATTTGTCTAGACCCCCAACGCTATCTCACGACCAATTCGTTCGTATTTTACGAGGTGGCTAATTCGTATGATTTGTCTACACCCCAGTGATGGGTACGTTTAGGTGTAGGTCATTCATACGAATTGTGCAACTCGTAAAATATATATGATTTAGCAAAAAAGGTTGCATGAATGGCGAGTGAGGTCATTTGGAATTCATATGAATTAGCCACTTCGTAAAATATGTATGAATTGGCATGAGATCAGGCCGAGACCTTAAGTTTAGAGCGGGGTAGGTCATTTGTATGAATTCATATGAATTGGGGAACTCGTAAAATATGTACCATTTTAGCCATGGATTAGCCGCCTCATTAAATATGTTCGAATTATTGAGAGATCAGGTTGGATTTCTACAGGAATCAGGAGTTATGTCTTTAAATGTTTTGAAACCGAGCTGTAGTCTAATCTTTAGTTTAGTTTAGAGCGTAATCGTTATCTGACCTGGAGAAAGTTTCTTATTATGTTCTAATTGTGCAAATGAAGTATGAAGTAACATATGGCCATTGGCCGTACTAAATTAACATGTATCAGCCGGCAAATGAGATGCAAAGAAATCCTGGTCCCTGCTGTTACACAAACACCTTGCTCACTGACCTCAGTCATAGCAATGAGAGAGACGGACGAGGATGACCGAGGGCATGCAGTTCACTCGTCAAAAATATACCTCATTATAAAACACAAGATCCATGATTGTGACGAATGCATCACTGCACATGGACGACGAAAGCACCACAGCAGCCGCTTTACATTTGCATTGCTTGGAGAACTTTAAAAACTATTATTTATTCTAGCAAAGCTGATAAAACGACGCGGCAAGTGCCTTAAATAATCCCTCAAATAATCCCCGTGTGCATTCATTCACAGAGCTTTAACAATAAACCCAACACCTGAATGTACAATCAATTCATCTACTGTTATATGCTTGTAAATAAGATGCTGATTGAAAACCGCTAGCTGTATGATGTGTATATATTGAGCTGGCATTAACAGAACGTATTCAGCTCTTTGAGGGGTTTAGATCATTTTAACATTTGTGAAGGGCTAAAACTGAACTTGTTTACGTCAGTCTGTCTGATTTACATGCGCCAGAATCAGATCTGTCATGATGCAAGTGTTGTAAAGTGAATGAGTTCATGTTTAGAAGTGTACACAGTTTTTTCTAGCATGGAAACAAACATATTTGAATCCTGGGAAAGTATTGATGACAGCAAAGAGTTATCGCAGTATTCGTCAAGTACTTTGAATTCAGTTCAATGACCACCAGGCAGAAACGTGTGTGTTAGTGTGTCATGTTTTAGTGTTGCATCTTATGTCAGCTTGCCTAGAGTCCCTTGTCTGATGGTGTGGGTACAATATAGCATTACCTTTATATTGATAACTAATTTCAAAGATGTCCATCATTCATCATACCATGTGTTATAAAAAAAAAACAGTTCACCCAAAAATGAATATTTCCAAGATGAAGATGAGTTTGTTTCTTCATCAGATTTGGAGAAATGTAGCATTGCATCAGTGTCTCAGCAATGGATGCTCTGCAGTGAATGGGTGCCGTCAGAATAAGAGTCCAAACAGCTGATCACAAGTAATCCACACCATCAGTTAACATCTGGAGAAGACAAAAGCTGAACCAAATCCATCATTAAGACGTTTCAACTTCAAACCATTGCCTGTGGCTAAACAGTGTTCTGGTCTGAATCAGGAGAGAAATCTGCAAAGATCAAGTCTTAAACAGCTCTAAACTAATATGTGGCGTGTGTGTGTGTGTGTGTGTGAGAGTAACAGCAGTGGTGCGTGCGAGTGTGTGTGTGTGTGTGTGTGTCTGTACATGTGTGTGTGTGTGTGTGTGTGTGTGTGTGTGTGTGTGTGTGTGTGTGTCTGTGTGTGTGTGTGTGTGTGTGTGTGTCTGTGTCTGTGTCTGTGTCTGTGTCTGTGCTGTGTGTGTGTGTGTGTGTGTGTGTGTGTGTGTGTGTGTGTGTGTGTGTGTCTGCGTGAGTCTGCGTGTGTGTGTGTGTGTGTGTGTGTGTGTGTGTGTGTGTGTGTGTGTGTGTCTGTGTGTGTGTGTGTGTGTGCGTGTGCGTGTGCGTGTGGTGTGCGTGTGCGTGCGTGTGCGTGTGCGTGTGCGTGTGTGAGTGAGAGTGTGAGTGTGAGTGTGTGTGCGTGTGTGTGTCTGTGTCTGTGTCTGTGTCTGTGTGTGTCTGTGTGTGTGTGTGTGTGTGTCTGCGTGAGTGTGCGTGTGTGTGTGTGTGTGTGTGTGTGTGTGTCTGCGTGAGTGTGTGTGTGTGTGTGTGTGCGTGTGCGTGTGTGTTGTGCGTGTGTGTGTGTGTGTGTGTGTGTGAGTGTCATCATAAGGATGAAGCATAGCTCAATGTCAGGCTGTGCTGAGATGTGCCTGTCATTCCCCTCGTTGCTAAGCTCAATTTTCCTCAGTTATTTATTATAAAGATCCAATTTATTACAACCCACCCAAGCAGAATAATCCTCAGGTCTAATTAAACGATTCCTCAAACACTCTTACAGGTCATTTGTGGAGAAAGCACGATTGCATTTGAATTAAATTGTACAAAGGTGCAAACCCATTTTAATGCTTCTTTCTTTAAGTAGAGAAGGCCTCGTTTGTTAACAGAAGTTAATGCATTATCTAACATAGTCTAGTGATTTATTCATTAATATGTATTAATGCAGTAATAGAAACCGTTATTTGTGTTTGTGTAAGTTCACACTGCATTAACTAATGCTAACACAACTTTTAATTAAAAACATATTAGTAAACGCTAAGATTAAGTGGTATGCATTTAACATAAGAGTTGCTTTAAAACAAAATACTAAATATTACAAATGACCAAACTGTAATATTATGTCATTTGTGAGGTGCAACTAAGTGATAATTAATATTATGAAGTTAATATATGCATGCATTTGTGATTAAAAGTGACTGATGATCATGTAAAATAATCCACAGTGTATATTACTGAGAAATCAAATGTACCCTTCAGCACATAACTATAATGACACATAGGAAAATCTTGACCTATGAACATGTCTGACACAGCAAGCGCCCCTCCACTGGTCTTTCTTTATCTAACTGTTGTGAAATGTCTCCCTCTGTTGTCCAGTTCTGGTTTTGTTTGGACTGTGGACTTGTGTTCGGGCTTTGTATCGTTTGGCTTGTATATGGATTATGCATCGTGTTCATGACCTGTAATTATTGTTGAGAAACGTGATCAAGTATCCGCCAACATTTTTCAGTGTTGTTATTGACAAATAAATAAATGCATTACATTCAGTTACCACACAAATAAAGGCTAATGTGTGAACGTGCTCAGTTTGATTTGTGTGTGTGCAGTTATGCTCGAATGAAGCTCGGGACACTCGGAACAGCCTGTATGAAGGTCATTATTTATTATATCTGATCAAATTGTTAAATATTATTATAAATTCTGTGAATCTTAAAAAAAGAGTAATGTATTCCTGTGATGCGCAGCTGTATTTTCAGCATCATAACTCCAGTCTTCAGTGTCACATGATCTTCAGAAATCATAATAATATACTGCTCAATAAACATTTCTGATTATTATCAATGTTGAAAACAGTCGTGCTGCTCAATATGTTTGTGGGAAACTGCTACACTGTATATTTTTAAGGATTCACAGATCAATAAAAAGTTTTTAAAGAACAGAATTTGTTTAAATTAAAGTCGTTTGTAATTTAATGCTCAATTGATGAATAAAAATGATTAATTTTTATAAATTTAAAAACTATATTTTTTATTACTGATCCTAATGTTTTTGA
>CM049883.1:27615916-27620354 GCA_027474115.1 Schizopygopsis malacanthus
GTAATGCTCAGTGTGTGCATGTGCTGTGCAGGTGTTTATCATGTTAATGGTAATGCTCAGTGTGTGCATGGGCTGTGCAGGTGTTTATCATGTTAATGCTCAGTGTGTGCATGTGCTGTGCAGGTGTTTGTCATGTTATCATGGTTAATGCTCAGTGTGTGCATGTGCTGTGCAGGTGTTTATCATGTTAATGGTAATGCTCAGTGTGTGCATGTGCTGTGCAGGTGTTTGTCATGTTAATGGTAATGCTCAGTGTGTGCATGTGCTGTGCAGGTGTTTGTCATGTTAATGGTAATGCTCAGTGTGTGCATGGGCTGTGCAGGTGTTTATCATGTTAATGCTCAGTGTGTGCATGGGCTGTGCAGGTGTTTATCATGTTAATGGTAATGCTCAGTGTGTGCATGGGCTGTGCAGGTGTTTATCATGTTAATGGTAATGCTCAGTGTGTGCATGGGCTGTGCAGGTGTTTATCATGTTAATGGTAATGCTCAGTGTGTGCATGGGCTGTGCAGGTGTTTATCATGTTAATGGTAATGCTCAGTGTGTGCATGTGCTGTGCAGGTGTTTGTGGTGTTAATGGTAATGCTCAGTGTGTGCATGTGCTGTGCAGGTGTTTATCATGTTAATGCTCAGTGTGTGCATGTGCTGTGCAGGTGTTTATCATGTTAATGGTAATGCTCAGTGTGTGCATGGGCTGTGCAGGTGTTTATCATGTTAATGGTAATGCTCAGTGTGTGCATGGGCTGTGCAGGTGTTTATCATGTTAATGGTAATGCTCAGTGTGTGCATGGGCTGTGCAGGTGTTTATCATGTTAATGGTAATGCTCAGTGTGTGCATGGGCTGTGCAGGTGTTTATCATGTTAATGGTAATGCTCAGTGTGTGCATGGGCTGTGCAGGTGTTTATCATGTTAATGCTCAGTGTGTGCATGGGCTGTGCAGGTGTTTATCATGTTAATGCTCAGTGTGTGTATGGGCTGTGCAGGTGTTTATCATGTTAATGCTCAGTGTGTGCATGGGCTGTGCAGGTGTTTGTCATGTTAATGGTAATGCTCAGTGTGTGCATGTGCTGTGCAGGTGTTTATCATGTTAATGCTCAGTGTGTGCATGGGCTGTGCAGGTGTTTGTCATGTTAATGGTAATGCTCAGTGTGTGCATGGGCTGTGCAGGTGTTTATCATGTTAATGCTCAGTGTGTGTATGGGCTGTGCAGGTGTTTATCATGTTAATGCTCAGTGTGTGCATGGGCTGTGCAGGTGTTTATCATGTTAATGGTAATGCTCAGTGTGTGCATGGGCTGTGCAGGTGTTTGTCATGTTAATGGTAATGCTCAGTGTGTGCATGTGCTGTGCAGGTGTTTGTGGTGTTAATGGTAATGCTCAGTGTGTGCATGTGCTGTGCAGGTGCAGGCTTGAGCGATGCCACCGAGCTGTCCGGAGGGTCAGTTCATGGACCGGCTGCTGCGGGACTGTGTGTCCTGCAGCATGACCTGTCACGACGGGATTCTCACACGCTGCTCTCAATACTGCGGTAAGTTACACTGCAGTCTTCAGCTCACGCATGTCCAGAGCATGGCCTGATGAAGGACTGTGGTGTTGTGTGGCAGTGTCCTGGAGCTGTAAAGCCGTGTCCGGTCAGTTCTACGACACGCTGCTGAAGAAGTGTCTGCAGTGCTCCGAGCTGTGTGGCAGTCACCCGGAGGCCTGCGCAGACGCATGCAGGAGTGAGTCAGAGGACACGACACACATCTCACACCTGACATTTGAGCTTTTGAATGCACAAAATCACATTATGAGTATGGAAGCTGAAGTTTATATCTCTTAATTGCTAGTTGTATGGTTAAAATCATAATTCTGACCTTTCTGAGGTTACATCTCACACTTGTAACTTTGTCCAGAATTCTGGGTTTACATCTGGCAATTAAAACTTGTTTAACTCTGCATTTACATTTTACAATTTTGACCTTTTTCCTTGACATTCTGAAGGGGGGTGTCATGATTACAAGAATAAGCCTGAATTGTGAGATATACACGCAGAGCTTATTTAATTGCGAAAATTAAGTCAGAATTGTGAGATAAAAAGTTAGAAATACAGTTTTTTTTAGCAGCTCATGGTGGTAGCAAGCTTCATTAAAATACTACCAGCTGCCTATGCAGTCTAATAGTTAGAAATGAACTATGGTTTTACTATAGTAAAATAACAGTACCCATGTTTTTTGGTGTAGGCTATTGATTACAATTTGCATAACCAGTTTCACTACTACAAATACTATGGTTAATATGGTTTGTGCAGCAAAAAAACAGTCATTTTGTGGTTACTTGTGGATTAGTAACCACCAGTTTTTTTTTATTTATAGTAAAACCCCATGGTTAATTTTAGTAAGGGATGGAAATACCTACAAAAAAATTACGTAACGTACCAGGATAAATTTGAATTTAACTAATAATAAAAAAGGTCAGTTCTGCAAATAAACAAGACTTGTATGTACCTTTATGTTGGCTGTGAGCGCTGTAACTGTGATCCAGGCTCTGGAGCGGTGACGCAGAGGCCTGATGTCGGCGGCTCTGCAGTGCAGCTCGTCCCCGGCAGAGGACGCGCGCTGTCCGGATCAGCGCTGTACTCGGAGGCGCTGCTCTACTCGCTGCTAGGCCTCTGCATCATCGTGCTGATGTTCACGCTGACCGCTGCGGTCCTGCTGCTGCTCCAGAGAGCCAAACAGCAGCAACATCTGGACACCACGAAACAACAGCTCAACAAAGACGGACAGTCCTCCAAAGGTGCTTCATACTCCGCTACACTATGAGGGATCGCAAAACTATATTCAACAGCTCTACAAAAATATTCAATGTTTTTGGTTTAACTTTTGTTTCATCTATCATTTCATATTATGGCAGTGTTAACAATTGCACACACACACACAATAAAATAATAAAATTATTCAAGGTCATATTATTCATTTCTTTTTGTCATAACATTTTAGCATACAAATATTTTGAGTCCTACATAGTTCTTAAAACTTTAAACATAAAACTTTCATCTAACCTAAATTTAACTTTGTTCCTTTTGTGTTTGTATGTATAATAAACATTTACGAACAGTAGCCTACTTCTGTACACTACACCATTTAGAATTCAAACATTCCTATAGATGTCATTTGTTGTAGGCCTATATTAAAGTAATATTTCGGACTGTATTTGCTGGTTTAAATTAGATGGTCTTGATTTACTGTTGTGTCTCACACTATATTGAACGTGTGTGTGTTCTGTGTCTATGTGTGTGTCTGTGTATATGTGTCTCTCTCTGTGTGTGTGTATATGTGTGCCTCTGTGTATATGTGTGTCTGTATCTGTGTGTGTCTGTGTATATGTGTGTGTGTCTGTGTATATGTGTGTGTGTATATGTGTGCGTCTGTGTGTGTGTCTGTGTAAATGTGAACTGTGTGTGTGTGTGTCTGTGTGTGCGTCTGTGTGTGTGTCTGTGTATGTGAACTGTGTGTGTGTGTGTCTGTGTGTGTCTATGTGAACTGTGTGTGTGTGTCTGTGTGTGTGTCTGTGTAAATGTGAACTGTGTGTGTGTATATGTGTGTGTGTATATATGTGAACTGTGTGTGTGTTTCTGTGTGTGTGTCTGTGTAAATGTGAACTGTGTGTGTGTATATGTGTGTGTGTATATATGTGAACTGTGTGTGTGTCTGTGTAAATGTGAACTGTGTGTGTGCGTATATGTGTGTGTGTGTGTATATATGTGAACTGTGTGTGTGTCTGTAAATGTGAACTGTGTGTGTGTGTGTGTTTGTGTGCGTATATGTGTGTGTGTTGCAGATTCTCTGATGGCTCGTGTGGATGAAGTGGCTCAGGAGCGCCCGAGGGCCACAGAGACCTGCGTGTACTGCTTCTCGGCGCACACAGACAGTGATAGGAGCCGAGCGCTCCGGATCATCTGCTCCCCGACACAGACCAGCATGTGAACAGAGCACCGCATGTCTCCTCAATTCCTATGGAAACATTACTTCAGCTTAGTTTGAATCAATGCTGTATTTTATAGAGCATAACACTTCCAACGCCTCTTGACTCTGAAAGTACCTCTCATGCAACTTCACAACATTAGAATAAAATTAATCATTATATTATTGTGTGTGTACATACACACACACACACATATGCAAGTATAGACAAATAAATAAAACTAAACCACATAATGGAATTAGCAATGAAGGTACAATATGAAATTATTAACTATAAAGGTACAGCAATATTTGAAATGTGTTGCTGCTTCTGTCTTCTGTAAAATAAAGACGTATCTAAAACTGAAGCACTTTCTGGTTTCCACGATTACTGGACTTCTCTGATTATAGAATTATGAGTAATATACACTGATCTATACACACACATACATGCTTACTTTCCATAACAGAAATCTGAAGATTGGATCAAGTCAATT
>CM049883.1:27620454-27642954 GCA_027474115.1 Schizopygopsis malacanthus
AATAACACATGGTTATTTAAACAAATGTTGGTCATTAACATCATATTTATCAACTGTTCATGTGCCATTCGGTAACAGTCTCACAGAAATCCTCAAATATTTGGTCCAAGCTGGATGCCATGACAACCATGACATCATCCGAAGTCCACAATCAGTATGACAGCACTGGTACAGGAGGGCAGACATCACATAATCATCCTTACAACACGACCTTTCCTTTGCAATGAAACCAAGCAACTTTGCTTTTGTGGTGAAATAACATTGATGCAGCAAATAGTGAGTTATTGACTTCCACTCGCCACTGATTACGCCTCAGTCTGCTCATGTCTTCTTCTCTGTTGCACAGAAGCAAACGCACTCTCATCAGAGACTGTACTATATCAAAGTGTGGCGAGCAAAGATTGTCTGTTATGCATTGCAACACAAACCCTTCTAAATTCATTCTAAGCTAGCATGCTTTGTACGTTGGTGTCGTGCAATACAAAGCCCTCGGTGTCTCTGTCGCAGTGTGTCCGTGAGCTCTTGTGAGGGCAGAGGAGGGCGTGGAAATGCCTTCGAAAGGTTTCCGACAAACACGCGTACAGTATTGGATTGGCGCAGCTCCATGAGTACGACAGCAGCACCACAAACTCAAAGCCACGCGTGAAATCGAGCATCAGGTCTATTTGGTACAGAGAGCAAAAGTTGAAGACGTAGAACGGCAGCCAGCAGATGCCAAACACCAAAACGACCGCCACTACCATCTTAGTAACCTGTTTCTCAAACCTGTGACTTTCCAGTGAAGATGTTTGCTGTCTCAAAGCCACTATAAGTGCTGTGTAAAACACGATCATTACGGTGAACGGCAAGGCGAAGCCCAGTACGAATGTGTAGCTAAGAAAGGCCAACCACCAAGTGTCAGATGCAACATGAGGGTCGACGGTGCACAAACCATAGCTGGCAGAAAAGTGAATAGCCATTGGAATAACCGGAAACAGAGAAATAAACCACATTAATGTGGCAATGATCTTCGCCCGTCGTGGTGTCCGCCAGCTAGCGAAGCGTAACGGGTCTACCAGAGCCATATAGCGGTCAACACTCATCACCGTTAAGCAGAACACGCTTGTGAATTGATTGATGCCATCCAGAACCATAACTAGCTTACAAGCGGCATCTCCGAAGATCCACTGGTCCTGGAAGTTTTGGATGGCGATGAATGGGAGTCCTACCATGAAGAGACCATCCGCCAGAGCCAAGTTGAAAATGTAGACGGTGGTCGCCGAAGACATTTTGTCCAGTTTCAGAATGGTGACGATGACCAGCGAGTTCCCGGCCAATCCCACAATGCACACGGCCAGGTACAAGACGGCCAAGGTGACGCTGAAAGCATCGAAGTCCTCCTGAATGTAGACGTCGTTTATCGCAGAGCTGTCCAGATCTACGATCGACGCGTTGTCATAAAACATTTGCAAAGGTTTTGAGGTTTCCATTTCTGGTCAGAAATGGTTTGTAGCTCTTGGAGGAGAAGACCGGATGTATTAGATCTTGATGAATATCAAAAATGGTTTGTAGTCGGTACAGGAGAAGTTAAAATGTATTAGATCTTGACAATTTCTGGTCAAAAATGGGTTGAAGTCCTTGCAGAAGAAGCTTAAATTAATTAAGTTGTATAACTTGCTGAACTCTCTGGAAAAATATGGTTTGTAGTCCTTGCAGAAGTACAAATGTATTAGAAATCACCAAAATGTCTGGAAGAAAATGGTTTGTAGTCTTTGCAGAAGTTCAAATGTATTAGAAATCACCAAAATGTCTGGAAGAAAATGGTTTGTAGTCTTTACAGAAGTTCAAATGTATTAGAAATCACCAAAATGTCTGGAAGAAAATGGTTTGTAGTCCTTACAGAAGTTCAAATGTTTGGTCAAAAATGGTTTTGAATCCTTGCAGAAGTTCAATCAAATTTGAACTTGACGAATGTTCTGGTCAAAACCAGTTTGTAGTCCTCGCAATCCTTCCAAGTTCAAACGTATCAGATCTTGCCAAAATGTGTTCTTGATCTCCACAGGTTTGCGTTCACCTTGTCCTTGAAGCTGGTTTATTTACCGAGAGCTTCCCGAGTTGCTCTTTGAAGAAGTTTCTTGGAGGAAAAACAAGCTTCACCCAAAAGAACTGGCACTGAAACGACTGGTAGGATATTTGTTGAACGCTCTAGACTCCAAAGCAGAAGTCTAGTGTGTGTATGACCCTCCTAGTGAGATCTTATATATCCCCCCAGCGGCGCCCAGAGAGTGTGTGTGTGTCTAAAGTCATCCCTTGACTCCGATAAGCTCGTTCCAATCCGCTGTTCAGAGGTTTCCAGGGTGCCATCTGTTACAATACTTTTGTTTTCATAACTAAACACCCTTGTCAGAAGGTCCATCCAGCCTCTTTCTTTCACACTCCCTCTCATTTTCCTCCTTCTCTCCACCCCTTTCCTCCCTTTTCTCGCAGTTCAGTGGGGGGTCATTAAACCCCCAGCTTCCCCTCAGGGCCAACCACTCTCCAAATACGTCCCCAAAGGATGAGTGATGAATCTGGCCTGTCTCCCTCTGCTTGTTTTAATGTGCTGCGTTCCCCCTTCAGTGGTTATATTTCTCGCCGATTGTCTTTGTTTGTTGGTCAGCGCATCATTTATCACGCACAAGGCCTCGGTGGGTGGAAACGGCCGCAGATAAAAGGGCAAGAGTCATGAGCGATCTCCTTAGTCCTGTTCCTCATCTGACACGCATAGTTGGAATGCCTCACAGTGAACTTCCCATATGTTCAACGTCACATAATTTGCAGATTGTTTTGTCGATCGCTCTACTCCCAATTCCATGAAATCATTCCTAGAATTTGGATCTTTCCATTGGCATGTTACTCTAAACTTGGACATGCTTTGACTTTAATAAGGGCATCGAGTGACTTGAAGACAGGTATCCGGACCTCTCCAATAAATCTCCATGGTCGGCGTTTGGTTTCACTGTTCTGGGCTTGCGTTTTCTTGCATCTCTTAACAAGGAACATACCGGTTTTACAAATAGCACGATGTGGTTTCTAAGAATTGTAACTGTTTGGGAAAGAAGAATAAAAATGCTCTGAAAAACTTTAATGCACGTTCCTGGTCTCATCTCTTTATTCCTTTGTCTTCCGATGTTTTTTCTTTGTCTTTCATTTGCATGTGTCTTTAATTAGTTCCATTATTTCTGTTTTCAATTTTACTGAAGTTACTCCCCTTTTATCTTTCATCTCTGATCTCATTTCTTATGGCTCATCGTTCATCTTAATCCAAATTACAAATCTCAAATGCACATGTAAAGTTCAGTGATGCTTTATTTTTCCATTTTGAATTTTTTCTGGTAAGCGTTCCTAAAGAGAAATCCGATATAATCTGTCACAAATATAATAGTCATGTTCTATGTTATGGAATTAATTTTAATATTTGTGGTCCCCTGCTAATTTAAACTTCAATGAACATACATCAGAAGTTCATATGCTTAGTGAATCCCATTGTCGTGAAAGAAACAACAGTCTGCTCAACATAAAGGAGACGAGAAGCAGGAGACATAACCAGATGCGCTTCTAAGAAAGCTGTCGTTATCAAACAAGATATTAGATCAAATGAATGAGAAAAGAGATGAGAGATAAAAGGAGAGTAATAACTGAAGAGCAAATATAAAGGAACTAATTAAAGAGTGCACATGACAAAAATAAAAAGATAGAGGACTTGTCACGGTGCACACGATGAGGAGGAAGAGGAACATAAAGATGAGGAGTAAACTCAAAATAACAGTCTTTAATATAAACAAGACAAGACTGACACAGACAGGAACACGAGTGGACCAGACCCACAACCTAAACAGACAGGAACTTAAACATAAAATCACTAACATACTAAAACACAGCTGAGACATAATTAACTAATAATCACACTAGTCGAGGACAGAAAACAAACCAAATAAGGGCATGCAAGAGGGAAACACATGACACACACCACACAGGACTGACATAACTCCCCCCCCCCACCCGGAAGGTGCGACCGGTGCCGTAACAGTACCATTGGGAGGGGGGGCAGACCAGACAGATCGGAGACTATGGTGGAACTGGGAGCTCTGGAGGCCATGGCGGGTGGTCAATGTGGCCGTGACCTCGGCTCGGCCACTACAGCCAGAGCTCTACCAACCCCCCCCCCCCCCCCCCCCCCCAAAAAAAATCCATGGGGCAGCTTACGGGGTAGCAGGAGGAGGATATATCCTCAGGAACAGGAGCCCGTTCTGGGCTAGGCTTGGAAGTTGAGGCCTTCACTGGGCATTACGTGGAGTCAGGGGCCCTCACGGGGTCCCTCAGCAACCGCTTCCATATCTGTGACAGGAGAGGCAGGGTGGATGGGAATAATGGCCTCCGTGGCCATAACCAGAGGATCCGCATGCCACAGATGAGTCTCCATGGACAGACAAGACAAAAAACACAACCGTTCCTGAGGACAAGACTTAAAACCATGTCTCTATGGGACACTCTTGGCCGGAAACAGGGGTACTGGATCCACAATCAACGGGGACGTTGATTTCCCCGCGGATGGCGGCGGGCACGAGGGACTCGCGGCCAGCGGACTCGCTGCGATCCCGCCGAACTCCGACTAACAGCTGGCTAGGGCGGGATGACGAGTGCCGACTTCCATGCCGCGAAAACACAAACCGAACAAAACAGAAAAACAAAAGACTTTTAAAAAAACGAGGAAACAAAAATAAGGTGAGTGGGCGCCGCTTACGGTTATATGGTCAGGTCTTCTGTCTCGTGCACACAACGGGGAGGAACACGGAAATGAGGAGTAAACTCAAAAAAACAGTCTTTAATATAAACAAGGCAGGACAAGACAAGGCTGACACAGACAGGAACAACGGGAGTAACGAGTGGACCAGACCCCACAAAGTAAACAGATAGGAACTTAAAAACACAAGATAAAATCACTAACATAATAAAACACAGCTGAGACATAATTAACTAATCATGACACTAGACGAGGACAGGAAACAAACCAAATAAGGGCATGCTAGAGGGAAACACATGACACAGGACTGACAGGACTAGAGATAAGAACAGGCTGATTAGAGAAATAATACAATATAAAAAGTATTACATTTTATAAGTGTATCATTGGTGGGTTTGGAATATAATTTAAATATAAAGCAGCGTGAATGTATCAAAGCACATACTATTTACACAGAATAATACAGTCGGGGGGGGGGGGGAATAATTGTAAAAAAAATATTAAATAAAATGTCACAAAATTAATAATTCAATATTTTTCATTACTTTTAATTGTATTTATACATATTTTATTTACTTATATTATTAATTTAATTTAATTTAATTTATTATTATTTTCTTAATATTATTATATTTTTTTAAGTTGAAACATATTTTTTTACGTTGAAACAATTTTCGCTCAGAAATTGCTTCTAAATTGTAAAAATAATTAGAAAAAAGTCAGCTAACACATTTAAATGAAAAGTTGAAAGACTGAAATTATATTTTATTGTAAATAAATGCTCAAATATTCTTAATTTTATTTACATAATAATAAATAATAATATATACATACATACATATATATATATATATATTACAGTATACAGCAGCAGATCACCATATCAAGAAGTAAATTACAATTGTATGTATTTATATTAATTTTTTTATGTTTATAATTAGTTATTTCCCCCCCAAGTTTGACACATTACTTTATTTATCCTAATACGTTTCCAAATCCTTCCAGAATAATCTTGCATGGAGAAAAAATATATATAACTAGTGACGTTTTTTTCTAATCTACAAGTTCTCAACATTATTCAGCTGTAAACTCTGTCCATGTCCAGCCAGGTTAATCTGAATCTACATGATAACCTGTTGGAACGTAGCTGACGTGGTCACTTTAAAACCGTTGCGTGTGAAAGGAACCAATAGGAGCTCGAGAGAGGCGGGGCTTCGGGCGTAACACAGACACGTGTACACAGAGAAGCAGGAAGTGAAGCTGTTCAGTTGGTGTCTGTAAACAGTAAGTACTGACTTATTCAATAGAGAGTTGTGTATTCTGCGGGAGTAAAATGAATTAAATCAATGGGAAACAGCACAAATCTGCTATTATTGAGTGTTTCTGAAATACTGGCATATTTACATGCAGCATAAGTTGACAGATGAACTTTGTAGGAGTCTTTCAGTCTGTTATTTCATTAAATAGCGCTGTATTTTCTTTATTATATAAGTTTTAACTGCTAATAAACACTGTTTCTATAGGAAGTGCAGTGCTAGTTAATGTTTAATTGTTTGATTCATGCATTATGAGTTATGACAGCTGTTACACTCACTCAGAGCTGACACATATATCCAGTCTACATATATTGTAACATAAATGTGATCCTGGACCACAAAACCAGTCATAAGGGTCGATTTAATAATAGGCTTTCCATTGATGTGTGGTTTGTTATGATAGGACAATATTGGGCTGAGATACAACTATTTGAACATCAGGAAAAAAAAATTGTTGTTGAAAAAATAGCATTTAAAATTGATATATTTACAGTAGGAAATATACAAAATATCTTCATGGAACATGATTTTTGGCGTAAAATAAAAATGTATGATTTTGACACATACAGTGTATTGTTGGCTATTTGCTACAAATATATCTGTGCTGCTTATGATTGCTTATGTGCTCCAGGGTCACGTATTAAACCGTAACTATAAACTACATACGCTGAGCTTGTCATGAACTGAACCTGATGGTTTCAAACACTTGTTTTAATGCACAGAGCTCAGTGTTTGCAGATATCCTGGATGAACAGGATTCGGTTCACACCCGTCTGCGTGAGGTATTAACTGTGTTTGATTTGCACAGGCATCATGATCGCTGGAGTCAGTCCTGTGCTTCAGGCCCTGCTGGGGACCCTGTTCACCTGGGCCCTCACCGCAGCTGGAGCCGCTCTCGTCTTCGTCTTCTCCAGCAGACAGGTGAGACGGGTTACTGCAGAGAGAAGCTTAAAGGGATAGTCAAGTCATATCCTCAGAAGAAGATATTGTGAAGAATGTACTGACCACTGTTTTCCATGTAATGAACGTTAAAGAATAGTTGTTGGTAGACTTCTATAGTATTATTAGCCATACTGTAAAAGTCAATGGGTACCAGAAACACATTCCTCAAATGATCTTGTTTCACGTTTAACAGGAGCCGGTCTAGAACATATAAGTGATTAATGATGACTGAAATTATAGTTCATATTTCTTCAAGTAAAATAGGTTTGGCTTAACATTAAATAATGAAAATGTTTATAAAAAATAGAATTATTATTTTTTAAACTTAAAAAAATAATAATATATAATGTAATATTATTTGTTATTTCAAGAAGAGTCATAAAATAGGTTTGGCTTAACATTAAATAATGGAAATGTTTATAAAAAATAGAAGTATTATTTTTTTAACTTTTTTTTTTTTAATATTATAATTTAATATTATTTGTTATTTTAAGAAGAGTCATAAAATAGGTTTGGCTTAACATTAAATAATGAAAATGTTTATAAAAAATTGAATTATTATTTTTTAAACTTTTTCTTTTAAATATTATAATTTAATATTATTTCAAGAAGAGTCATAAAATAGGTTTGGCTTAACATTAAATAATGAAAATGTTTATAAAAAAATATAATTATTATTTTTTAAACTTAAAAAAAAAAATATTATAATTTAATATTATTTGTTATTTCAAGAAGAGTCATAAAATAGGTTTGGCTTAACATTAAATAATGAAAATGTTTATAAAAAATAGAATTAATATATATTTTTAACTTTTTTAAAAATATTATAATTTAATATTATTTGTTATTTCAAGAAGAGTCATAAAATAGGTTTGGCTTAACATTAAATAATGAAAATGTTTATAAAAAATAGATTTTTTTTTTTTTTTTTTTATAATTTAATATTATTTGTTATTTCAAGAAAAATCAAGGTGAATGAAGATTTGAGTGTTTAACTGTAATTTTAGTAGTAAACGACTATAAATATGTTATGGTCCCTTACTATATACAGTAAAAAAAATGTGATCTAACAGAATATTTAATATAATTTTCTGTTAAAGTAAAAAAAAAAATAATGAGTAAAATACTGTTAAATGTAAAACATTTTGAAGTTAAAAATAACAAGTTATCTTAAATTATAATTTACAGTAAAAAAGACAACTAACTTAGTTTTTTGTTTATTTGAGAATGCTTTTTATTAATTTTTGGATATAAGTTATGTGCTTTTGTTAAATGAATATTTATTACATAATTTTTTAGTGTCACGTGTTGTATTTCACTAGGTCATTGGGTTGGTATATTAACATTATATCAGTTAATAAAACACACAAGGTTTACTGTAAATGTAATTTCAGTCTGTAAAACCTAAACTGTTGGTTCTGTATTTTATGGTAAATATGATTTTTGTTGTGCTGTTGTTGATTTGATCGTGTATTTCTTGTTTCCTCACAGAAGCGGGTCTTGGATGGCAGTCTGGGTTTTGCCGCAGGGGTAAGAAACTCTCAACCCTACTTTTCACTTTCCTTCTTTGCTTTTATATGTCCATCATTTCTTCCCATTTTTGCCATGGTGTGTTTGCATCACATCTCTTTTTCTTCCCACAATGAAATATTCATTCAGCGAGGGCAGACAGGAGCACGTTTGGCTGTCAGTAAGGCTTAAAAAGGAATAGATGTTTTGTTTTAATTTATTTATGAGACCCAGAGTTAATTACACTGTCCCGTTTTAATTATCTACAGTATTTGAAGGCAACACGGGGTTTACCGAATCCCTATCAAATGTTCAGGAACAACAGTTCCTCTTCTGTTCTCGCCTGAAGGGCTGTGAAAAATGCTTGAAATAAATCATTTCCATGACATTAAATATGCATGTTTTGTAGATTGGAATTGAAAATCCAGCAAACTAATAAATGGTTTAAGTGTGTTTTTTTTCAGCCCCATGTTCTAGACGTTTGAGTCATTACAAAAACATACATAATGAGAGCTTGTATAATGATACTCAGTTCTCCGTGTCGTCTAGCGTGATTGTATTGCTCTGCTCGGGGTGCAGAGATCGAGAGTGTTTTAATATGATTGTACTTGATGACCGTTTGTCTTTTAAAGAGCACATTAATCTACAAACGGGATTCGAGTTATGTCTTTTCTGGTTGCTAATTAGAAACGAGTTGCTCCTTCTGTTCTAGACTTCTGTGATATTTATGCTGGTGTTTGATCTCGGCAGATGCTTCATCGTTTACCACGGTGTGATTAAAGTAATTAGTGTATGTAATCGGTATGCAAAGGTTAAATGGCTCTCTCGTGGCAGTTCCAACTTTGTCAAATCAGTTTCTTGCTTTCATATTTTGCAGGTTATGCTAATATTTAATCAAATGCATATTAAGAGCCTACTTTCAGTTGACAGATTGTGTGTTATTGTCCCTAATATGAGGACTGCATTTGAAAAGAAGGCTTTTTCTTCATCTTCTTAGAATAATCTTCATAAAACATTGAAATTTAAAACCCTACTACCCTAAAAAAGAAAGAAAAATATACACACACAGTGCTTTGTTTATACATGCATATATGCATACAGTATATACAGTGTACATACATATATATATAATTTTGTTGACAGCATTTTTACTCAAGTGCCGAAAGCCTTTAACAGGACTGTAGCTTTGCAGGTGCTAGAGCTGCTCGATTATGACCAAAATCATAATCACGATTATTTTGAGCAATATTGTAATCACGAGTATTAATGGGCCATATGGCCAAAACTTTAAATTAAAGATTTGTTTAAAGATATGGACATATATTTTCTGTAAATAAGGTTGTAAATCTACATTTTAGAGACCAGCAAAATGTCACGATTCTCAATACAACAGCAAATACCAGAGTAACTAATATTAGTTAACAATAAAACAAAAAAGTACTCAAAATTATTGAAAACGGCCAGTAATAAAAAGCACAAGAATATTATAGAATACAAAAAACATGCAAATGAAACAAACTGTGCAAGTAATGCAAGTCTAAAGTATTCAGTTAACAGCCTACTAGAGAAATTGAATAACCTAATGTAAAATAAAACCGCACAGTCTTCACTGTAAGAATTAAACTTCCTTTGTTTCTTATTAAAGCTACAAAAGTCCTTCAGTCAAGCGCAGAGAGTGATTTTTAATTTGTCTTCTGTTGTTTGATTATTAATATAAAGCACACAGGAATATTAGCGCGCTGTCTCTTTAAGAGCCGCACGAATCCAATTAACCGCTACACATGTATTTTCATTCTCAACTCTTTTTGTTCATTTATTACACAACCGACGAGTGTTTACGTGAATAATCACTAAACGCCATATTTTGACACATTTTTGCGTGTATTTGAGCGTTTAGGCGTTAAGTAAAGATGATTTTACATGTTCGTGTTGTGTTCTGTCTCTAAGCGCACGCACAGAAATCATCCCGAGGAACAGTTCTCTTTCATGCTTTTAAAACATTAATACATCTAATCAACTTCAAATCAAGCACGTCTCATTTGGCAAGTGTCTTGTGATTGATTTGCACGTGAAATTGGGCTTTTATGGAGGAGTGAAAGCGCACTGCTGGAAAGGGGGCGGAATAACCGTTTAATATCGATTATTGTAATTTCATAATCGGTGGGGGCCGAAACCAAAACTTAATTTCGATTAATTGCACAGCTCTAGCAGGTACACAGATATTGCAGGACTTGTTACTAATTTACTAATTAAGTTTGATACTGTTTTGAAATGTTGTTGTATGCATTTGTCATTATTATTTAATTTAATTTCTTTATCTTCTTAAATGTGTATATATAATATTTGTAGGTTTAACTTTTAACTTTAGTTACTTTTTATTATTTGTAAGTCGCTTTGGATAAAAGCGTCTGCTAATGACTAAAAGTAAATTAGCTAAATGATGTTTGGCTGAGATACAACTATTTGAACATCTAGAATCTGAGCGTGCAAAAAAAATAAAGTCTAAATATTGAGAAAATCTCATTTAAAGTTCATATATTTACGGTAGGAAATTAGCTAAAAGGTAATGCTAGTGTTCCTATGAAAACATTGATTACAGCAGTTTATTACTTCATCTTCATCGTCTGCTGTTGTATGGATCGTCCTTTAGTTTGCTGGTCAAGCGTCTGTGTTTCTGAAACCCGCAGCATCTGGCATCATGACTTTGCTAAGAGCAAATATTCCCGAAGATCATTCTCTGGTTCTACAGCGAAGGAATGGCGATGGCATCTGGACAGGCTGTTTGTTAGAAACGCTGAAGGGCTGTTAGTCTGATTTGTGTGGTCAATTATAACTCGACGAGCTGGGTGATGTTTTCAACAATAGTCGTCACCAGGAATAAATGTGTTTAGTGGAGGCACGTTGTTTTCCACTGGAGATTAATGGCTGTAATCACTGGAAGTTGTAGTCGTGTGTGTGTGTGTGTGTGTGTGTGTGTGTGTTTTGTTTGACAGAAAGTGAAGAGTGACTGAAGGTAATTGTGTAAAGCAGTCCAAACCCAAATCTACTGCTGTTCCCCAACACTGACAACAGATTACACTTTTAAAAGAACAATATTTGTATTATGTGGTTCACTTATAATGTACTTGAAGTTTCTTTCAGCAAAAACAATTTAGTTTCATTTTCAATATTTTCCCAGGACTGCTTTTTCCTCCTGGCGTTTTGATTGGTCTCATTATTAACTGACTGCCACTTGGCAGGCCAATTATCTGAGCATCCTATTAGGAGTGTGCGATATTGACAAAAAAATTATATTGTCTTGGATTTTGTGGATTAGGATAATTAGACAATATTTTGACTGGGTTAGGCCTGTCATATTCTCTCTGTGATGATTAACTTTTCCATTAAGGGGTGATATTTGCCAGTTTAAATTGATTTCCAGTGCATTTTCCCTCAAATGATTTGATGTAAAGATGCATAAATGATGTTATAGACTCTTTGACAGGCTGTTACCAATCAAATGAAATCAGGATCAACAAAATGCATTTTTTGTACTGTAGAAGTGGAACATTTACATAATGTTTACAATTGCATGATAATGTTTTCAATGTTTAAACAGTGTTTTAAATATAATAATTTGAATAACAAAATCTGAAATGATACTTTAATTGTGAAACTAATGTTGACCGTATAGATGGGGGCAAGATGAAATCTTAACGAGTGAGTCGTTGAATCATTCGTGCAGCTGATTTGTTGGAGTGGTTGCTTTATTCAGGAACACAAGCGACTCTAGAATCACTGATTTGTTCAGAAACACTGATTCATTCAGGAACACAAGCGACTCTAGAATCACTGATTTGTTCAGAAACACTGATTCATTCAGGAACACAAGCGACTCTAGAATCACTGATTTATTCAGAAACACTGATTCATTCAGGAACACAAGCGACTCTAGAATCACTGATTTATTCAGAAACACTGATTCATTCAGGAACACAAGCGACTCTAGAATCACTGATTTGTTCAGAAACACTGATTCATTCAGGAACACAAGCGACTCTAGAATCACTGATTTGTTCTGAAACACTGATTCATTCAGGAACACAAGCGACTCTAGAATCACTGATTTATTCAGAAACACTGATTTACTCAGGAACACAAGCGACTCTAGAATCACTGATTTGTTCAGAATCACTGATTTGTTCAGAATCACTGATTTGTTCAGAAACACTGATTCATTCAGGAACACAAGCGACTCTAGAATCACTGATTTGTTCAGAAACACTGATTCATTCAGGAACACAAGCGACTCTAGAATCACTGATTTGTTCAGAAACACTGATTCATTCAGGAACACAAGCGACTCTAGAATCACCGATTTGTTCAGAAACACTGATTCATTCAGGAACACAAGCGACTCTAGAATCACTGATTTGTTCAGAAACACTGATTCATTCAGGAACACAAGCGACTCTAGAATCACTGATTTGTTCTGAAACACTGATTCATTCAGGAACACAAGCGACTCTAGAATCACTGATTTATTCAGAAACACTGATTTACTCAGGAACACAAGCGACTCTAGAATCACTGATTTGTTCAGAATCACTGATTTGTTCAGAATCACTGATTTGTTCAGAAACACTGATTCATTCAGGAACACAAGCGACTCTAGAATCACTGATTTGTTCAGAAACACTGATTCATTCAGGAACACAAGCGACTCTAGAATCACTGATTTATTCAGAAACACTGATTCATTCAGGAACACAAGCGACTCTAGAATCACTGATTTATTCAGAAACACTGATTCATTCAGGAACACAAGCGACTCTAGAATCACTGATTTATTCAGAAACACTGATTCATTCAGGAACACAAGCGACTCTAGAATCACTGATTTGATCAGAAACACTGATTTATTCAGGATCAAAATGCCACAGCACTGAAGTAGAGCAAAACCAGACAATATTGTGTCTCAAATGTGTATACTGTATATCTCTATATCTGTCGGTAGAGCTGATGTGCTTGTTCACATTGTGGTTGAATTTTTTTCTAAAGTGTGATTTATTTAGAATTGAATTAAGTGCGTTTGGATGTTTTATAAATAATTATTTGGAGCATTCTGGAAATTGTTGTACGTTCACATTTAGTATCATTCTGTGGATGCCTTTATAAATGATCCATCAGAACGTGTGATTTAGAATTTCTTTAAATCACAATTTAGGTTGAAAGCTAGACACTATATATTTTGATTAATATTTTAATTATAATTTTTTTTAATGCGCTTCACATTACATTCATCAACTGCAGTTTGGACGCCTTTAGAAAGGTCTTTTTTTGGGGGTGGGTGTGTGATTTCTTTTATAAATGAGATCCATGGTCTATTAGAAAGTGCTTTATTTTCATTAATTACAATGCATATTTGAATGCTGAAAGTGAAAAGCAGTGCACTGATAATGTATGTAAGCGAGGCAGTGGATGCTCGTGTGCTTCTGGAAGCAGACTTACAGGAGACGTGTTTCTCAGACTGATTCAGTGTTTCGCTCTATATTAGCTGTTCACTGTGAAATCATAAAAGGACAGAGTATAGGCCTTGAAGCTGGAATGAGTGGCACATCGAGTCCTCTGAGGCTGCGTTTACACTGCAGGTCTTGATGACCAATTCTGATTTTGTGACTATATACATTTTTTTGGATGACATTCTTACATTTCTTTTAAAAGTGACCCGTATCCGATGTGTGCATTTGGTGAAACAAGCCAAAAATAGCATATAATTAGTTGCATATATATAGTGCTATTCTAGACACTCAAAGCGCTTTACAGTGCGAGGGGAATCTCCTCGTCCATCACCAGTGTGCAGCACTCACCTGGATGATCCGACGGCAGCCATATTACACACACACCAGCTACAGGTGGAGAGGAGATCGAGTGATGAAGCCAATCAGTGTATGGGGATCGTTAGGAGGCCATGATGCTCAGAGGCCAATGGGGGAATTTGGTCAGGATGCCGGGGTTGCAGCCCTACTCTTTTTCGAAGATCATTTTAATGGTCACATATATGACATCACACATTCATTTGAATAGTACATTGAGTTTAATTTATTGACATTCATATAGAAACGTTTTTAATGCAATGGTTGCATCTATACATCAAAATAATGATATAGCCTAGAACAAACTCTTCAGGACAGTGATGATCCTCAGCGCCGCTGAAAGCTTAAGTGGAATAATACTCAGGTGGTAGATATTGTTAAGCATGTCACATCTACTGTGTGTTTTTGTGATTAAAACCAAATGCGTTCATCAGTGATTGTATATCATGGGCATGCATTTTATTTTGTGGTTTCAATGGAACGAACGGGACAGAAGCGGGCACTCCGCGTGATTTCAAAAGCAATAAAACATCAGATCGCCTTTTATTTAACACAAACGAATGAAGTGAATTCTCTACTAGAGATGTGTCATTTATTACAGGTATGTCTGTACCGCAAAATCTTTCAAAAACTAACTTTTCGATGACGTAGGAGTCTCATTCACAGGTGAATATCTGATGTGTCCGCTTACACGGCGGCGCAAATGCACAAATCCGATTCATATCTGATTTATTTCCACTTATGAATGAAACCGATCGTAATCCATGTGACTTTTTCTGCTTATGCGGTCGTGGGCCAGATCCGATCTGCGTCACATGGGAGGATAAGATCACTTGAACCAGGCTGTGTATATGTGGATGGGGTTCAATAGTCGGGATGTAGACTTTACGCAGGACTCGAGCTCTCCATCTCCATCACTGGAGCTGATTACAGTCAATAGAGTTCAGTGAGGTCAGGATGGAGAAATAACTAACTCTATTAGACATGAGAAAATCAATTACTCTTTAATTGGTAATAAACACTTCGATGGCTGAATTGGATTCGGTCTGAAACCGTTTATTCATTCATTTGTGATTATTATTCATCTTTATATCAGGTCTCTCTTAATTCTGATGTAAATTTAGCATGCATTGGATTTCTAATCATTTCCTCTGGTGATTTTAAAATCAGTTTGATTTGATTGGCTATTAGATTAGATGCTTAACTGGCAGATGATTTATAATTATATGAATTATTATCATCTCTGAAGGGAAAAGGTGCTTCAGTAAGAATGCTGTGTACATATGCAAGCTTTATCACATAATCTCAAAATCTCTGCTGCAATCATAACAACGCTGATTATATTCATGAAATTATTATTTGATTGAAGACGGTGGTTATTGATTTTTAGTGATTAGTTATTGATTTAATCATTATTCTTTTTAAGATTAAAATTAATTATTTGAATATATTAATAATAATTTATTTAGATTTTTTAAGATAACATTTTCAAAACACGGTAGCAAAAACGTCAAGAGATAAATATTGCAAATATCATACAATGAACTAATACGGTTTTATGGACTTCACCTATTTGTCTTCTAATCATGTTTTAATTGAAATTCTTTATAGTCATCCTGAGTGTAATGATGGGTCAGTGACGTTGAGATCCAGGTGCAGCTTTATTAGACAAGAGGAGGTCAGAGTTCAATCAACAGTAACGAAGGCAAAGCTGATACATAACCAGGGACAATGCAAAGGTCGGGGCAGGCGGCAGACAGAGAGAATATCCAAAAGGCAGGCAGGGTCGAAAGGGAAGGCAGCAAACAGTCAGAAGAGTATAAACAGTCCAGGTAGTCGTCGTCGACCACACACACACTCGAACACACACACACACACACACACGAACACACACACACACACACACACACACACACTCGAACACACACTCGAACACACACACACACACACACACACACACGACCACACACACACACGAACACACACTCGAACAAACACACACTCGAACAAACACACACTCGAACACACACACACTCGAACACACACACACACACACACGAACACACACACACACACACACACACACTCGAACACACACTCGAACACACACACACACACACACGACCACACACACACACGAACACACACTCGAACAAACACACACTCGAACAAACACACACTCGAACACACACACACACTCGAACACACACACACACACTCGAACACACACACAACACACTCGAACACACACACACACTCGAACAGACACTCGAACACACACACACTCGAACACACATTCGAACACACACACACACACACACACACACTCGAACACACACACACACACACTCGAACACACACACACACTCGAACACACACACACACACTCGAACACACACACACTCGAACACACACACACACACACTCGAACACACACACACTCGAACACACACACACACACACACTCGAACACACACACACACACACTCGCACACAGAGACACACACACTCACACAGAGAGACACACACACACACACACACACACACACACACACAAAAAACAAACAAAAGCTGACAAATATACAAAATGTATGTTTTTTGTCAATAGTGATGAGAAATTGTATTTGTATGACATTTATAAGAATATTTAATATTACATTTTTCAGTATTAACTTAATTGGAATTAATTAATTAAATTAAATTCCTTTGAATTTATAATTATAACTCATGATTTCACAAAAAGTCTACATTTTTTTAAATCTGCATATTTATTTCTAACAAAATAGCAAACATTTACACTGGAAAGTTTTCGAACAAAACTTCAAATTTAGCTTAAAATCTCACTTTTAGATAATAAAATAGACGTTCATCAAAAAACAAACAAAAAGATGTGAACAAGACTCGTCTGAATGTGGATGTTAGTGCGGGGCTTCAGTATTTCAGCTGGAAACCCAAAGGATTCGAGAAGAACTGAAAACACTAGATCCTCATACAGATGCAGCGACAGACACACGCACACAGACGTGCGCACGCATGCACGCACGCACGCATGCACACACACACGCACACGCACACAGACGCAAACACACACACACACAGACACACACACACAGGAAGGCTGTCATTCATGTCAGTGATTGGCTTTAAACAGAATAATTGAGTGTGAGAGGAAACACGACAGCACATTTACTGACAGGGTGTTAAGATCAGGACAGAAAGTGTCTCCACCTGACGGCAGGCTAATTAATGAGTTTTCCTTCATTCTGCTACACAGAAAAGGGGTTTTCAAGAAGGATTACATGTTCCTTGAGCTGCTGAAAAGTAATTAGGCTTTAGCTGTGGCTCCATGACTGGACTGCAGTACAACACTGACTTAAAAGTGCTTCACAGTCGCTCTGACGGATGAGACGTGACCAAAGAACAAACCGCAGAGCAACGGTTTCATACTCCAGATAGGAACGAGCTGTGATTCAACAACATTGCTCCACAGCTATTGATTTATGTAAAATAGTGACTTGAGTAAAACCTGATATCATCTGTAAGTCATGGCAGCTTACGTACATGAACTCATCAAAATTAGTTGAGCAATGTCAACTTTTTATTTGAAGTTATATGAAAATAAGCTTGATCTTTTTTTTTTTTTTTTGTATTTGGTTTAATTTATATAAAAAAAAAAAATAACTGTCATGTGGTGCAACCATGCAGACAAAAAAATTAAATATCATGAAAAGTAATGATATTTATGAATAACAATTAAAATAAGTTATACAAATGTTATTTTAATCATTTCAGTGTTTAAACATTTTCTTGTTAATTTATTAATATTTGTAATTATTTTGTTGTATTTAATTTTAGTATTTACATTTAATTATTGTATTATGTGCTTTTGTAATTTTTGTTCATTTTTATTTTTATTTTATTTGTCAAAATATTTCGTAATATTACTATATAGATTTAATCTAGTTTTATTTCAGTCTTAGTTCTGTTATTTAATAGGCTTGAAGTGGTATTACATGTGATTTTAATTTTAGTAATTATATTATTTTTTTATGTGCTTTTGTCTTTTTTTTTATTACGGTTTAGGTTTAAAATCTGTGTCCATTCATTACATTTTAAACTCATTTGCTTCATTAATATTTTTTTAATATATAAAAATACATGGTGAATAATTAATATGTAAATTAATGAATAATTCATAAAAATACTATTGAACAGAATATAGTAGATTTTGTTATAGAATTGATATGCTTATTGTCTCTGGTCTGTTTTGAGCACCAGGATCACGAGTGTGACTCTAAAATAAAGAATCCAGACGTGTAGACGATCTTTGAATCCTTCCCAATCATGAGGAAAGTTCATCTTTATCTCCTGTGGACAGCCGTGAGATTGAGTCTGGAGTTCTCCGTGAATCGATCGGACTCACAGCGTCAGTGATCAGCTTAACCGAGCAGGTCCGTTAGTCTACGCTCCAGAACGGACATCTTCTCCTTCAGTGGAGAGGGGTGTACGAGAAAAGGAAATAATTACCCCCTTCCCAAGAGAAAATGAACAAGGAAACCTCAGTGTTTAATGGACCTGAAATGCGCAGTGAAGTTGGGTTTATTATTCTCACTGTGGTGAAACGGTGGCACATAATAGTCTGTCATTATAGAAGAAGTCCTGCATTAACCTGCGCGTTTCACCCCTGATCTTAATAACAGCTTTGCCCACAAAGAGAACAAAACACATGCCAAATGGAGCAGGAAATGGAGGTTTCCCATAAGACATAATAATAATAATAATAATAACAATAACAATAATCATAAAGTGCAGCTCTGGCCGCTAAGGACATAAAGGTGTAATTTCTAGAGACAGGTTGCAGCTCGTTCATACAAAATCACTCAGAAATGCTACAAAATGTAACAATTATTTATAAAGAAACCGCAAGAAAAACATTGAAATAAAAACATGACATTTTGAAGTAGAAAGACAGCAATTGTATTTTATTAAATGCTTCAATAATCTTTGTTTTATTTGTAACTGCTAAAACATTTAATGCTACACGATTCATCAAAATAAAATCCAAATCCCCATCATCTTCCTCCAAAATACTCAAACTGCACTATAGTCTATCTTTTGAAAATTAAGAAAATAAGACGGCAATAAATATTACTATTGTATTGTACGATTATTACGTTTTTCTTAATACTTGATTGTTTTTTAATCCACTGTGAAATATTTCTTATGTTTAGTATTTTTATTTAGTAATAGTTTTAACAATGATAATAATTTCAGTCGTTTTGATGTATAATCACACATTTGCTTGATGTACCCGAATGCTAAACCATTCTCAAACTTGAATGATTTTTATTATTTTCCTTTCAAAAATTTTAATAATGTAATAAATGCACAGAACTTCTCATGCTTTTTTTAATTGACAATAAATTGTGCTACAAATAAGCATCGTCTGTTATTATCTGATGCACCAGGAATTAAGTTTTGCATTTTAAATCCATCAGTAAAATATTTGAATGCATTATATTTGTAATGCGTCTCTCCTGAAGTCTGAGTTTTTGCAGAGGTGCTTTAAAACTTTTACAGTGCTTGTAAAGTAAGCATGCTCAGTTAACCAAAAGCATTACTTATTCATCGTGTTTTTAAAATTGGTCAGTGTCAAATTTGATCCATTTAGTGCGTGTTAGTCCAAACCGTGAGATTTCAAGCTGTTTTTGAACATTTTGAACTTTTGGAACATTTGGAACGTTTGGATCAATTGTAACATTTGGAATGTTTGTAACATCTGGAACATTTGGAACGTTTGGAGCGTTTGGAACATTTGGAACATTGTTGCAATGTTTCTTTGTGAGACTGTCTCTCAGTTTGTGCTTTTCTTACATTAGATGGTGCGTGTGAAATAAAATCTCCCCTCTCTGATGTAATACACTGTGTTCCTTCAGGTCCTGATATCATTACCAGCATGCCTACAGGACAAATGAACAGGGCTTTGATCACGATCTGTCCAAATGTGTTGGAAAGCATAGAAAATATGGATGATTTTAAACTTCCTCTATCCCACATGAGGGTTTTGTATCACAGTTTCACTCATTAATAATTCAAAAGTCTACCAATGCGGGCTGGAGTTTTTGCACACTGTTTAAACGTACTTTATTCCTAAAATCAAAGCATAAAATTAGAAAATATTACTCCGTGTATCCTATCTTTTATCTCACACACTCGTCATGTAATATGCATGCTGTGAGGATGTATATGAATAAATATAGCCAGTTCTCATCAGTCACATTTACAAAGTAATAATGATTTAAATCAAACTGAAGTGATTCATCAAAAAATCCTAATTGAAAGTGAATGGCAAAAAGTTCAAAAAGCATCAGAAATAGATCTCACGCTAACATTAGATTCTCTGTTGCAGATGATAATGATTTTTCCCCTCATCTAATATTCAGTCTTTCTCTTTGATGTGTTTGATTCATAATGCTGCGTTTTCTTCTCTCTGCTCACCGAGCTGCTCTTCTTCATTGCCAACAAAGAGCTCGTTTTCACTTATCATTAGAACAAGGAGAATATTATAGATGTAATATTAAGACACACGTGAGAACAAAAACATCTCCTCTGCAGAATCTAAACCTGACATGAAATAACCATCAGAAAAAATGATGTTTTTGAAATGGAAGTTTGTTGAAACTTTTGTGTGTATTATGTTTTGAATCATATTTGATCCATCAGGCTTTTATGGCTCATATAGTGAGATTATGAAGGAAAATTGCTCTTTTGTTGGTTTTGATTGCTTCCATTGTAAGTCGCTTTGGATAAAAACGTCTGCTAAATGACTAAATGTAATGTAAAAACAGCTGAATTGTATTCAGAGACTCACAATAAGCAAAACTATGGTGCAAATGCTGATATTTATATGATTCAATGCTGATGCTAAATCAATGAGATCTTTATAACAGTAGAGCAGATACTTGCATGAAATTATTTAAATATCATTTGTTACACTATATCTCCAATAATATGTGACCCTGGAGCACAAAAGCAGTCTTAAGTCGCTGGGGTATATTTGTAGAAATAGCCAACAATACAGTGTATTAGTCAAAATTATAGATTTTTCTTTTATGCTAAAAATCATTAGGATATTAAGTAAAGATCATGTTCTATGAAGATATTTACTACATTTCCTAGAGTAAATATATCAACAAAAAAAAATGGATTAGTAATATGCATTGCTATGAACTTCATTTGGACAACTTTAAAGGAGATTTTCTCAATATTTCTAATTTTTTTTTGCACCCTCAGATTCCTGATATTCAAATAGTTGTATCTCAGACAAATATTGTCTGATCATAACAAACCATACATCAATGGAAATATTATTGATTCATCTTTCCGATGATGCATACATCTCAATTTCGAAAATTGAACCTTATTTTGGGGTTTTGTGGTCCAGGGTCACATATATATCTTAGTACGATGAGATTGAAATGATCCAAACATATAATGCAATGCAATCCAATGATGAGTTAAGCTTCTGGAAACAAACGCTCCTCAAAAGATCCTGATGATCAGATTTGAGACTAAAACACGATTGATGGAGAATCAGGTAAAGCTGAGCTGCTTCAGTCCAGTACGTGTTCATCTGGAGATATTACTACAGTTATTCTGACGTTTACTTGATATAATCAGTCCAGATTCAGCAGAGAAAAGACACCTGAAGCTGAAGCTGGACGTTTGTACAGTTACACTAAAAGAGCATTGACTTGATAAACGCTCTAAACTCAGAACCAGAGACAGCAGCTTTAACAGCATCGTGCTGATCAGCTCTTGTGTTTTGTGTTTGAGTATGTGCTGTGGATGCTGAGATCTCTTCTCCCGCTCCTGTCCTCAGGTCATGCTGGCGGCGTCCTACTGGTCTCTGCTGGCTCCTGCTATCGAGATGGCCGAGGAGTCTGGGAAATATGGCGACTTTGCCTTCTTCCCTGTCGCTGTGGGTTTCGCACTCGGTGCTCTGTTCGTTTACATCGCAGACGTGATGATGCCCGTTCTGGTGAGTCGTACAGTCATCTACAACATGCGTTACAAACAGAGTCTAATAAAATACTGCAAATCTGCCATCAAGTTC
>CM049883.1:27647954-27652954 GCA_027474115.1 Schizopygopsis malacanthus
TCTGGCACAGAACACAAAAGGAATACCTATACTATAAAATGTTTAGTATAGTAAACAATATTTGTGTGTATTTATTTATAGTAAATACATATTACACACATACACACTTATTTTTATATTTATTTTTATGTTTATATTTTTAACATTTTAAATTAATGTAATAGAATATTTAATATGTTTGTCATATGTATAATATTATAATAATTAATGTAAATATTTTCTAAATATATACTGTATGTGTGTGTTTTTATATATATACATAATATATGTGTATGTACTGTGTACATTTATTATAGTGATGGATAATTTTTCCACACACACACACACACACACACACACACACACACACACACATATACATAGGGATGGGTATCGTTAAGGTTTTAACGGTACTACTACTCTTATCGATACTGCTTATCGATCCGGTGCTTTAACGGTATTCTTATCGGTACTTTTTGTTATTTATATATATATATATATATACATACATATATACATACATACATACATACACATATATGTATGAAATATATATTTATATGATAGATTAGCAGCTTAATTAACATGGCTTTATATTCTGAGATGTTAAATAAATATTTCATTAAATAAATATAAAACATCAATTTGTAAATGCAGCAGTGTGCAGGCATTTTTTTGTGTTTTATATACATAAGATAGAGTAAGAACATGAACAAAGAAACAAAGTTAAACAAACTGACAAATATACCATTTATTGTGTGTGTATTTGATCGTTTGGACGCGCCCGAAGCTTGGAGACAGGGGCGCGGGAACAGGGGGTGCTGAGAGTGCTGCAGCACCCCCTGTTTTTTTCTGTGGGCAACTGTAAACTGTTGTGAATAAAAAAAATATATAGGCTAAATTTGTTATAATAAAGATTAATTTAAAAATGTATATGGTTGCTCCGATGTTTATAACATTAGTTTACATTGGCTATTTTGCTATCTATTTCTATGTGATCTTCGACATATTTACCATCTGCCCATTAATTTAACAGTTGTAAGAATTAAAGTTATCAAAGTTATTAAACTGATGCAGGGCTATTTGATGCACGCGTCGCATCCTGCCAAATCACGCACGCAGCACTGCCAATGCTTGCTTTTATGTTTGTGAATGCTATGATTGTGTTGAAGGATCTGTAGGTTGTGGCTTAAAAGCGGAACATGGAAATATCATGGATGTACTTTTTTTTTTGTTCTCAGCGATATGAGTCTTTCCCTTCTCCCAAAACAGCTTATAGCTAAAATAGTTCAGTTTTGTATGTAATGGAAAAGTGATTAGACGATGTTTCGTTTTTTTTTTCTTCATAAAGTTAATTTAGAAAAACCTTGGGAGCATTTTTTGTTCGTTAAATGTTTTTTTTTCTTTTAAACAACGACCAAGCGGCCAGCATCAGAGTTGATCGCCTATGTTTGATTAATTTAGCCTTATCAAATCATCAAGACTTGACTAAAATAAAATCGATAGATAGGCCTATAAACAGTTCAAGCATATCACAGTGTTAGTTTAAATGTTTAACCTATATAAATGTGCAATATCCAACAGTTTGTGTGGAGAGTGGAAGCTGAAGCGAGCTTTACAGGACATTTTTTTCTTACAGTAAAAACAACTTAAAATACGCCGTGTGATTTTTTTTTTCTCATAAAGGTAAGAGTAATATATCATTTTGAACTGTAAAGGGTCTACTTTTATTTGTGTGCATTCACAATATCAACATTGTGCTTTTATAAAATAGGAAAACAGAGAATGCACTTTCTTCCGGTTTTGAACAAGAGGCTTCAATGATGAACCGAAACTCGGCAACTCGAAACTGGCTCAGAGATATGATAAATATATCTATAGAAAGCTTTAAAATACTACTTTAAAACGAAATAATTCAAAGCAAAGCAAAAACTCTTCATTAGCCTATGTAATCCGTTAAGATGCATATATTTCTCCAATGAGGAAATGGCGAGTCATTTTTCCCCGTCACCTCACCATCTAAAATATAAAAATAAGGGAAAGCCCAAAACAGGCCCGATTATAATTTGCGTTTTATTTTATAATTGTATTCAATAAAAAAAAAAGTATGTAAATCTTTGTCCTTGAAATTTAAAGGATTTGTTGCAATGCAATTTTGTCTGACTGATGTGAATTATTTATTGGCCTATCGTTTTAATCCATGCAGCAAATGCTTTAAAAACAGCTTCAAAATTACTTTATTGCATTCCAGATGCTTTTAAAAAAACTTTTCACTATACATTTTAAGGGTTTTTAAGCTTGAATGTAACTTGAATGTAAAACATTGTTATGAATTCATTGTAGCCTATTCCCATTTGTAAAATAGCTAATTGTTGTCTAACACGATCTCATGAAAGTGCGTAGGCTATAGCACGATTTTCTGTTTCTATTTGGCGTAATATTTATATGCAGAAATTGACTACCGGAGAAACACGGCTATAATCTTTAGAAGCTAAAAAACCCATTAAATAAACTCAGTTTAATATAACAGCCACAGGCCTAAAGTGTAAGCATGTTTTAATTGTTAGTTCTCTCTTCTAACATAAACAGGGCTTATGTTGCGCGTGCTGAACTCATCCACGTGAGCGCGATCTGATTTGGGAATAGCAAAAATGCATCATAGACAAGAGTTTGAATATTATTGCATATAAAAACAGCTGGTGACTCTGGCGGGATATAATTTGCAAGATAATGTGTATATATAGCAATAATAAATGTATGTGTGTTTTCTTAATTTCTCCAGTACCGATAACAGAACCGTTAACGTCAGAGCTTATCGATACTCCGGTCTTTTATAATTTAGCCCCGAGACCGATTAAATACCGAGTTTCGGTACCCATCCCTACATATACATATTAGTGCTGTCAATCAATAATAATAAAAAAAATATCGCATATTTTTTCTGAAATCAATCGCAAGATTAATCCCACCTAACATTAAAGTTTTCAAATATATATTATATTGCAATAATTTCACATTAAATCTTCAAATTAATGTACAAACAACATAAAGATAGTATTTTTAAATATTTGTTTAATGGCATCTTTTTTTTTATTACTGAACACATTTGATTTGTTTCCTGTCCTCGTTGAGTATCATTATGAGTTAATTCTAGTCCAGCTGTGTTTGTCTAATTATCTGTTTATTTATAGTCTTGCCTGTTCAGTTTGATTTGGTCTGGTCAACTCGTTACTCCCCGGTGTTCCTGCCTTGTCTTGCCCTGTTCATGCCCCGTAATGTGTGCTCTGCATTTACCCATCCAATGCACACACACAGCAGTGAACACACACACACACACACACACACACACACACAGAGCAGTGAACACGAACACGAACACACACACGAACACACACACACACACACACACACACACACACATGTTGGTTTTTATGGTTTACGGGGACTTTCCATAGGCGTAATGGTTTTTATACTGTACAAGCTGTATGTGCTATTGCCCTACACCTACCCTACACCTAAACTTAGCCCTCACAGGAGACGGTGCATTTCTACTTTCCCCCCAAAAAACTCACTCTGTATGATTTATAAGCGTTTTAAATTATGGGGACACTGAAAATGTCCTCATAAATCACCTTCTCCTTGTAATACCTATGTCATTATACAAATTTGTGTCCTCATAAACCACATAAACATGCCCACACACACACACACACACAGCAGTGAACACGAACACACACACACACACACACACAGCAGTGAACACGAACACGAACAAGGGCACAAGGGAACCTCAGTCGTGGAGAGAGCGCTGTACATTCACTCCCCCCAACGACAATCCCTGCCGGACCAAGATTCGAACTCGCAACCTTTTGATTACGAGCCCGACTCTCTACCATTAGGCCACAGCTTGCCCTGTCACGCCCCGGCTCTTAATGATGGTTTCTCCTTCTGGAGCATCAGTGAGTGTTTGAATCTTCTGTAATAGTTGCACATGAGTCTCTCGGTGTGAAAAGATGCATCTCAAAGTCATACAGTCATTGTTGGAAAGGGTTCAAATACATAAAATAACTTTTCTGAAGAACAGTAGACGGTTTATCTGTTCAGGACAAACAAGGGACTCATGAACAACTATCACTAAACTAATAAACACAGCTGAGGATCATTCAGACAACAACACAGTGTTAAGAATCAAGGGTGTGCAAACTTTTGATCAGGGTCATTTATATAAATTCCACTTTTATTTTCTCCTGAGGACTACATGTAATCATCTTTTATGTGATTTATCTTATTCAGGTCAAGGTTTCTTTATCAAGGTTTCTTTATTTGTCACATAATAGTTATACAGGGTATAATTAGAAGTGAAATGTAATAGAAGTGAAATGTAGGTCAGTACTAAATAAACAATAGCATGCATTTTGTATGATCCTCTTACTTGGTCAAATAATCAACATTTTGCAGATTCTGCAAGGTGTATGTAAACTTATGACTTCAACTGTATATATACATATATAATATACACACACATATAGATATATATTCATGCACATGTGTGTGTGTGCATGCAAATTAATATGAAAATGCACACTTTAAAAAAAATTAGTTTTAGATTTTTTATTTTTTATTTACATGCATTTATACATAAATATTACACACACACACACACACATTTATTTATATATTAATATTTGTAAATATATAGTGCATTTTATATGCAGACTGTAATATTTATTAACACGTAATAAATCAATCAATAAATGCTCTATATATCCTGCCGTAGTGTTCATCTCAGGGTGAGCTGTGACATACACAGTGCTGTTGAATACAGTGACATTGTAATCAGTGTGAAATACGTGCGCGTGCTCTCGGGACGTGTTTGAACAGCTGCTGTAGTCACTTTTACTGGCACTGTTGGCAAACAGTTGGAGCGAAAGAGCGTGAGATGCCAACCCAGCAACCCCCAGCGAAGTCATTACCATGGCTCCGCTCCAGAGCCGCTTCCCACATCTCCATTGTTTCCCGCT
>CM049883.1:27660454-27700454 GCA_027474115.1 Schizopygopsis malacanthus
AAAGAACCAGCTATCAACCTAAAACGCTTTAAACCTTTGCTGGCTGCATGCGGCTTTAATAGGACATGTCTAAACATCAAGATATTTGGTGAGCATATAAATGTTTTTGAGATGCAACAAAATTCATATTAATTAATATTTGGTTAGACTTTATAATGCATTATAAAGGTCATTTAAAGGTCAAATGTTATTCTTGTAAAACATAATCCAATTGTTTTATTTAAAACGTACATTATTTTAATTATATATATAAAAAGACTATTTAAAAATATTTCTTTACAGTGTTTTGCTTTACTATTTACTTAATTTTGGAAACAACATTTTGCTTCATAAAATCATGCTTAATGTATTTTCTTGTTTTGAATCATGCTTACATGCTGTAATTTATAGTCACGCATGAACCTTTCTATTTGAATAAATTCATTTCGGCTTGGCTTATAACGAATTCCACTTTAATTTTTGTATTTGATACTTGTATATTTTCATGTTCTGAATAGCATTCAAATAAAAGTGTTTTTTGTGGAGTGATGAAAAAACAAACAAACAAACAAACCTGTTTATAGTGTTCATTATATTTGTAAATATTTCCTTTTATTTACTGGTATTTTATTATTTCTACAATGTGATTTGTATTTTCTCTTCCAATATTGTATAATATTAATAATAGTAATATTTTTTAAACACATGCTGTAAGTTTGCATATATAAAATATGTATCTTAATAAGGCCAGTCATCATATTTGAAGGCCCTTAGCATTAAAACACTATTTATGCAAGCCACATGCAATAACACTGTGTCCTTTTAATCTGAATCTCTATTATAACTACCAACTCAATCTATAATTCACCGAGTGAAAGGCGAATCTAGTAAATCAGATGTATATCATGGCTTAATCTAGTTAACGGTGAATAATAAATCACCCCGGAGAGTCCCGGCGGATATAATCAAAGACTCGACGGCACAACTAGAGCTTCAGCATGATTCTGCATCAGTTATGAGTCTGAATGTAAGGCTGTATTCACACCAGGAAAGCCCGCTGGGTCACTCGCTTTGGACCAAATACAATGTTGATGTTTTGGTTTGTTTGGTGCGGTTCGCTTTCACACTGCTATTTTTGCAAGTGAACCAGAAATTGTAAACAAAAACACGTGTTTGCTAAGATTCATTGGAGAGAAATTCTGAATCAGGGAAAACAGCAAGTGTAAAAAGCCAAATCTGTTGTAGTGCAATTTTTATTCTTTTATTGATTTGGTGTTATCGGATACTAATGCAATATGAATAAACGTATGAGCATCATATGAGACGATGTCATACACACAGAAAAATAAGGGTTTAAAATGGTACATTTTGGGGTACAACAGCTTGTCCCTGTAGCAGTACCCTTAAAAGGACACATTTGTACCTTTTTTACCCCTCATAGGTACATATTAGTACCTTAGAGGATTAATACGTACCCTTAAGATGCTAATATGTACCTATAAGGGGTAAAAAAGGTACAAATATGTCATTTTAAAGGTACTGCTACAGGGACAAGCTATTGTACCCCAAAAGGTACCATTTTAAACTCTTATTTTTCTGTGTACGATGTAATTACGACTTGCCGAAGATAAAATCTATAGATATAAAATACTTAAAGCATAGCACAATGTTAGTTTAAACATTTAACCTGGATAAATGTGTGCTATTAGGCGCATATCCAATCATTTGTGTTGTTGAAAACTTTGTTCTTCTAAAGTGTAGAAACTCAGAAGAGAAGACCAGGAGACTTCGGATTGGATTGTCAGCAGAATTTCTTTATTCTATGACATGTGTTGTTATCTGCAGTCATCGAAGATCTCATCTTAAGTCATTTTTACAGGGTATCTTTATAGTCAGGATTGGAGGAGGGACTTTTTTTAGGTTGAGACAAAACATCAAAGCTGAGGGCAATAAACCTAACGAATCCACATCTGGCCAGGACAAAGTCATTTGCAGAATAAAGGTTCAATCTCTCAGTAGTCATTGATCTCATTGACAAAAGGCACAGCTGTCCCAAGCCCAAATGGTCAGGAAACAATCTCAAGCACCTTTGCCTTGCCCGACACCTCTTAGTCAGGACGTGAATTCAAATCAAACATAGAATAACATTTGTGATCCTTCAATCCCCTCTTTGAGAGTTCTAATAACTCTCACAAAAATACAAATTTAGACACTTAAAAGTTAATTCTTGTAACTTGTAATCGTTACAGGCACATTGTACATGTTCTGTGTTGCTTATATGTAATTGCATGCTGACACAGAAACAAAACATGCAATTAGGGTCCGTGAAGATTTTACGGGTAATAATCTTTTCTGGTTGGAACTGTCATTTCCTTGTGAGAGGCGGGCGTCATTTGCTGACAGAAACACTTGATACTGTGGATGCATAGATAGTACGCAAGTAGGAGAAACAACAGCAGAATTGCTATTTCCTTGATCCACAGCCAGGGTTTACCTAACAAGTTTCCGAACCATGAAGAATTATCTTCAGTCATCTGGCGTAATTTTTCTGAAAGACCAAGAATGTCTTGTTGGATTTTGTTCAAGTTCTCTGTTGGATCCATTAACCCGGTGCAGCATTCAGGACCGATAATGGTACAGGCTCCCCCTTGTGTTGCAAGAATGTAATCCAAGGCCACTCTGTTCTGTAAGATCATCATCTTGTGCGAGGCAAGAGTGTCCTTGATGTTGCCCAGGGCCAAAACCGTATCATTGGCCAATTTCTGTACAGAATCCGACAGGCTTCTGACTTGATCGAGAGCCTGCATGACACCATACGATGGGATTAATGCTCCAAGAGTTCTTGACCACCACGTTTGTACACAAGTGAGTCCTGGAATGCAGCCATCTTTGTTGGTAGAAGCTGAATTTTGTAGATGTGGAGAACTTGAGGTGGAGTGTGTATTTTCTCTGATGGCTGGTAGGACATAAACCAGGGTGCACCTGCCATTGAATTGGCTGGGTAGGATGCTGTAGACAGAAGTCCCACATAACCACAAAGTGCCAGTCGGTGGAGGAATCATACACCACTGATTTATGGCAAAAAGTTTCGGTAGGGATGGGTTCCCGTAGAGACACTCTTTTAAATCATTCTCCTCTTTCGTATCTGATGTAGTAACGTACACATCGAATTCGGTTCTTCTTTCAATCACAAAGCTGCAACGTTCACGAGGAATTTCACCCAGTGTAGTCGATGCTGGAGCATGATTTTCCATGCACCAATAGAACATCCTTGGCATGAGTAGATCTGTCATGATGGGAGTAGCTGAAGTTAGGTTGCAGGATGGTAGTCCAGGAATGCAACACGACGAAGCTGGAGGAATTGTTACGTTGTGACATGTATCCTTGTTGTGTAATCCACTGGTATGATGATCGAATAAGGTACACGTGTCACATTTGGAGATAGGGTGTGCCACCCATGGGATTCCTGCTCCTACTGAAGGTGCGTGCGGCATGCAAACATTCTTTCCAGCAAACAAGGCATTTCTTGACATATTCATCAGCTCTACGAATATGTTGTTTCTGGGGTCTACACTTTGCGTGATGTCCATGATGGTTAATAGTACGAAAATCTTGATCATGTTGATGGATGACTGAAGTTCCCGTATGTGAGTCTCTGCGTTGTGTATTTTTTTTTCTTTTTCTTGTGTGATAGTTGGCTCGGCGATGGGTCTAGTTGTTTTCTAGAGGTTGTGGCTTTATCCGCAGGTGAGAAGGGTGGTGCATATGGATCTCAGGACAGCCATCAAATGGTATCTGCACAGAGGAAGAAAGAAACACAAACAAGAGAGAACTAACGGCACAGAGCAGTATTTGTAGAGTCTGCATACATTAGGGTTGTATCCTCTGTTCAAAATATAGTCTGCTATGGTTGTTCCTTCTTTCCCTATTTCTTAATTCCTGCGACACCTAAAGAACAGTGAGGAAAGGATGGACTAATGGAGGGGAAAGGCCTATGAGGAAATCTTCACCTCAGGGTTGGCCCCCGAAGCCTGTTGCTTTCGGTTCTTCCCTGGGCTCCTCACTGGTTCTTGTGTCTGCCCTATCCTATCCCTGCAGGGGGAGGAACAACCTTAATATGTGACACATGAGTCCAAGTTTTCCTTCCCTGACACAATACTGCAGCTGCTGTAATCAACATCACTTGATGTGGTCCGTACCACTTAGGCTCTAATGGCTTGTTTTTGAATGTCTTTATCATGACCCATTGACCTGGGACGATTGTGTGTCCACCTTCTGGTGGAGTCTGCCAACACGACTCAACTCTCTCTTTGGCACTCTGCACTGCCTTTGTGAGGTTTTCACAGTAAGCGATCAGGGCATCTGAAGCAATGTGCACATCAGCATTTCTAAGATCAATCACACCTGGCATCTGCATTGGGCGTCCAGTAATAATCTCATGAGGGCTCAGTCCTACTGATCTGTTAGGTGATGCTCTCATACTACACAGTACTGCGGGCAGTGCTTCAACCCATGGTACTCCTTCCTGATGCATCTTGCTTAGCCTGGTTTTGATTGTTCTGTTTGATCGTTCAACCTGTCCTGATGCTTGTGGCCTATAGGGGCAGTGAAGGTTCCACTTAATCTTCAACATTCTAGACACTTCCTTGACTACCTGTCCTGTGAAGTGGGTACCTTGATCTGAGTCAATGCAATCTGGTAATCCCCATCTGGGAATGAAATCAGTGACAAGACATTTAGCAGTATGTGCAGCTGTAGCGCGCCCTGTTGGATAAGCTTCTACCCATCTTGAGAACTTGTCTATTACTACCAAAACGTCAGTTTTTCCTTTACAAGGGGGCAACGATATGTAATCAACTTGCAGGTGACGAAATGGCCCTGGTGGAGCTGGGGTATGTGCTGCTGGTGTAATGGTTGCTGGTACATCATTATTTTTCTGACATGTAACACATCTCTTGACTGTTTCAGTGGCTGCGTTTCTGAATTTTGGATTCCACCATTGATTTGAGAACCTGTGATTCATCGTTGCTGGACCACTATGACCCAAACTGTGTATTTGTTGAGCCAAATATGGCAACAGTGATTCGGGAGCAACATACTTTCCCCCTTTGGTCCAGCAGCCGGATGAATCCACAGTGGCTCCTTTGTCTAACCATGTCCATGCTTCATATAGAGGAACGTCTTTATACAGATCAACGATTGATTCAGGAGGTAGAATTATCTTCTGTGCTGTACTACCTGAACACACTTGTACAGTTGCATAGAAACAAGCCTGTTTAGCCGCTACATCAGCAAGAGCATTACCTTTAGCTTCCGTAGTATTAGTTGTGAGATGTGCTTTCACTTTGATCACTGCTAATTTCTTTGGGAGTTTCATGGCAAACATTAAATCTTTCACTAATCCAGCATGCTTAATGGGGGATCCAGCAGAAGTTAGAAATTTTCTGGTTTGCCAAATGACACCAAAATCATGAATTACCCCAAAAGCATACCTGGAATCTGTGTAGATATTTGCAACCGATCCTGAAGCTAGCGTGCATGCTCTAGTTAAGGCTACTAGTTCTGCAGCTTGAGCTGAAAAATGATCTGGAAGACGACCTGAAGCAACTACTTCAGTGGTGGAAGTTACTGCATATCCTGCTCGTCTGTTACCTTCAATAACTTGAGCTGAACCATCAACAAACAACTCCAATTCTGCGTTCTCTATGGGAGTTTCTGCTATTTCACTTGTCGCTGCATATGTAAGCGTAACACAATCATGAGTCATTTCGCCTTCATCCTCTAACACAAATTCAGTCATTGCAGACATCATACATGAGGATGGGTTCGTGACTGGTGCACGCTGTATAACAATATTCGGGGCTGTGAGAGTTGCTAACCAATTTCCCCAACGGGAGGAGGTGACAGAAGTGACTTTTGCTTGATTCATTAGTGCGGACACTGCGTGTGGGCATTTTACGTTTACAGTCTGACCTAACACCATTCCTGATGAAGCCTGAAGCGCTAGATGAACTGCCTGTACTGCTCTGAGGCATGGGCCCATACCTTGAGCGACTATGTCAAGTTTACCGGAATAGTAATGAATTGGGCGTAAGCTGCCCTCATGATCTTGCATTAGACATGCAGTCATAAAGCCTAAGTGTTCATGGACATAAAGCACAAAGGGTCTATCAGATTGGGCAATTCCTAATGCTGGTGCTTGACATAGTGCTCTTTTCAAATCATTAAAAGCTTTGAGATGAAGTTCTTCCATACAAACAGTATCTGAATCTTTACCATGGCCTTTCAACAAATCATAGAGAGGCTGAGCCATCGAGGCATAGTCTTCAATCCAAGGTCTACAATAACCTGTTGTTCCTAAAAATGAGCGGAGTGTTTTAATGGTATTAGGCGGAGGTATGGCTTTGACTGAAGCCGCTCGATCCTGTGTAATGGATCTATTTCCTGCACCAATTGTTTGACCCAGAAATGTGACTTGCTTTTTAGCAACTTGAGCTTTGTGAAAGCTGCATTTGTGTCCTTTTTTATGCAAATAGTCCAACAATGATGCCAATTCAGTTTGATGTACCTCATGATCTGTTGAGGCAATCAAAATATCATCAACATATTGGATCATAGTGGACTGTTTTACCGGACATTCTGGGTCACACAAATCACGTCTGACAGCCTGATGATATATGGTTGGGGAGTTTTGAAATCCCTGTGGCAATCGTGTCCACTGGTATTGTTCATAGTCAACTGTGAAAGCTAACCATGGCTGGCTGTCAGAGTGCAACGGTACAGAAAAGAATCCATTAGACATATCAATTACTGAAAAAATCTTACAATCTAATGGTAAGCCATTACAAATTGTAGATGGATCTGCCACTAGGGGGGTGATTTTTTCAATATGTTTATTGGCTACTCTGTAGTCTATTGTAAGTCTCCATGTCCCATTAGATTTCTTGATGGGCCATATGGGTGAATTACATGGACTGTTGGTTTTAACTAGCACTCCTTGCATCAGCAAATTTTCTACAATAAGTTTGATTCCCTGTATAGCTTCCTTATTAATCGGATATTGTTTGGTGACCGGAGGTGGAGTTCCTGTCAATTTAACTGGTTCTACACCTGTCAACAACCCACAATCATCCTTGTCTTTAGCCCAAATTGGATGATTCTGTAAGAAAACATACTCGGGAGGGGTTGCATTATTGGTAGAAATCTGTGCTGAGGAAATTTTTATGCTAGTAGATTCTGAGGACATGTCTAAAGTTAGATTTATTTGTCTCAGAAGATCCATGCCTAAAATTGCACCTGTATTTAATGGAGCGCATAGTAATTTTGTAGTCAGAGTTTTTGGGCCAAATTGTACCTCTATGGGCGGAGTTTCATACAAAACTGAATCTTCACCTATTACACCAGTTAAACAAAGTTTAGTCTTCTTGTATGGGATGTTTAAACCTTGTGCCAATTTTGTAGGAATTACTGTAATTTCTGCACCTGTATCAAGCAAAAAATCAATCTCTTTCTCTTTTATGCTACCTTTCACAAAAATTCTTTGGTCATTGTGTTGGATTACAGGGGAAAGGTAGCTACTCACAGCCCCAATAATTAGTTTTTTTCCTGGTCTTGTTGTGCTCTTAGAAGAGCCTGAACTAACTGTCCTATAGTTTCAGTGGTCACTGGCGGAACTACTTCAGGGTTGTGTGCAGGCTGAGAAGGAGCAGAATTATGCATAGCATTTCTTTTACTATCTTGCAACTTCTTCCTACACTCTTTCTCCCAATGTCCAAATTTTTCACAGTATTTGCATTTGCTTTCTCTTTTAGACCATCTATTGTCTTGTTTCGTTGTGTTAAACGTAGCTGCTGCTACTCTTACTTTTGCTTTGACATCAGCATCTCTTTCCCATGTAGTTAACCTGTCTAGGTTACTTCTGAGAGTTCTGTTAGACCAAGTTAGATCTAAGAATGGTAAAGCTTTTCTGTATTCGGCTACAAGGCCATCTGACCAGATACGAACCAAGGGTCCCTTGTCATCTAGCACACTTTCAGGGTCATCAACAATTCCACTGTAGATTACAGCTGACTGACAAAATCTCTCAGTATATTCACTCACAGTTTCTTCTTTCCTTTGCACACAGGTAGTAATTCTAGACCAATCTATTTTGGGTCCTAAGATATTCTTTAGGATTTTCAAAATACCTTCTCTTAAATCACCCTTACTGGCATTTCGCAGTTCAGAAGTGACAGCAGATTCAAAACTGTTGAATTCAGATTCAGTTAGTATTTGTGACATCAGCTGCGTGACTTCTGTCAACGACATGTCATAAAGACGCATTTTACTGATCAATGTTCTTCTAAATTCAGAAAAATGTGTGCGTGCTGCTGGTAAACTTTGAGATAGTCTCTCTATATCTTTAGGACCTAAAGCTTTGGCAACAGTTTGTATTTGCACCACAGAAGAATTGAGAGGAACACTATCAGTTTCCTCAATCCCCTGAGATCTCCTCCTCGCACCACACACATTGAAGGAATTTACAGGCACATCAGTTACTGATTGGAGAGCTACATCTGTTTCAAAAAACGCTTGTAAATCAGGGTAAATGTTATCAGGCTGACTAACCTCCACATCAGTTTTTGCTTCTTTCTTGAGGTTCAATTTCTTGGTCAAAGTGTATATTCTAGCACGGAGTTCATTGTTCTGTTTCTCTAGCTCTGCGTTACGCTGAGACTGTTGTGTCGCTAGCGTTACACTGAATTCCCTGTGACAACAGATAATGCCTTTCACATTGTTCTTACGAATACTTGCTCCTAGTACCTTTTTACACTCATCTACTGACCAAGTCTTGTCTGGATGAATCTCATATTTCTGAGTTAGTTCTTGTCTAACTTTCTCAGTGACTATTATGTTCATTTGCACTCCTAAAAGTGATTTGAATTCGCTATCTGACCACAAAGGAGTCGCTAGACCACCTTTTTCAGTTGTGGGGATCAGTCTAGCATTCTTTCTAAACATTTTGTGAGTTTCTTTGTTATCACACAATCAAAACACTAAAACTTCTCTGATCAACAGAGGGTACACTTGTTAACACAGATCAACTATTGTTAACCTTCCCTGGCAAAGCAGAGGATAACACAATTCACTAGCACTTTACGCTAATCTTCCCTGCATGAACAGAGGATAACCAATTCTTCCCTGCCAAAACAGAGGATAACAAATATTAGCACGTAATGCTAAAACTTCCCTGCCTGAACAGAGGATAACAAATCTTAGCACGTAATGCTAAATCTTCCCTGCCTGAACAGAGGATAACCTTCATCTCTAAAAAGACATTTTTAGAGGATAACTTAGTTAACCAAACCCTACAGCTGTCTGTTAACTCTTCTCTGACGGCGCAGAGGATAGCACATTTGTTCTGGTCTTAAAGGTTCTTTTGGATAGAGTGACACTCACCAACCTTTGGTTGTACGGAAAGCAGATCGTTGTTTGAGCTTGAAATTTCAATCTGAATTCAGGTGAGGAGCTCTATCCGGGTCACGGCACCATCTGTTGAAAACTTTGTTCTTCTAAAGTGTAGAAAACTCAGAAGAGAAGACCAGGAGACTTCGGATTGGATTGTCAGCAGAATTTCTTTATTCTATGACATGTGTTGTTATCTGCAGTCATCGAAGATCTCCTCTTAAGTCATTTTTACAGGGTATCTTATAGGTATTTTTGGAGGAGGGATTCTTAGAGGTGGAGACAAACATCAAACAAAGCAAACATCTGAGGGAGGCGTTAGTTAATTACAGGAACCTTCCCGTGGTCCAATAAACCTAACAAAGGTTGAATCTCTCAGTAGTCTAACTCCTTGATCTTACCATTACAAAAGGCACAGCTGTCCCAAGCCCAAATGGTCAGGAAACAATCTCAAGCACCTTTGCCTTGCCCGACACCTCTTAGTCAGGACGTGAATTCAAATCAAACATAGAATAACATTTGTGATCCTTCAGTGTGGAGAGTGGAAGCTGAAGCGCGCTTCAGGACATCAGTGGAAACTAATTAAATACGCCGTCATTTTAAGAATAACACATCGTTATGAACTTGTAAAGGGTCTGTTTTTATTTGTGTGCACTCATGATATCAACTAAACATCGTGTGTCGGTCTGGAACAGGAGCGCTTCACAAAAATACACCGAAACTCGGACAATATTTTCCTTACACACATGATGAAGAGCCTATATCTGAAAGATTTAATTGACTACAAAATGAAAACTCTTTCATTATGTAATCCGTAAAGAGCATTTCTTTCTAAAGGCACATCCAGTGAGGAGATGGCGAGTCAGGATCATCCATTTCATCTATTTTATTATATATCTACACATATATATATATACGGGTGTGTATAAATATAATACAGGGGGTTATACATATGTGTACGTAGGGGGGGTCCATGAGAAAAAGGTTGGGAACCGCTGGTCTACAGGGTAAACCAGGAGCTTTTAAAGATGCTTTAAAGTGTGTTTGGAGGCCAGAAGAGATGGTGGGAAATGCATAAAGTGCTTGTGAAGAACAGCTGAAGTCTTCGAAGTGTTTGAAAGCAATTTGAGGCCGAAGAGGCTTCAGTCGCATGTTTGATGAGTGTCTGATGTAACAGAATGAAATATGGCTGTCAGTTGATTATGCATTTGAATCTATTTTATATCGAATTAATAATGTTGAATGCTGATTTATTAATTTCAGTTAATCACTTATCAACGTTTGCTGAGAAAAGCCCACAAATGAAGATTTGATCCAAATTTGACAAAGACGATATGATCAGTTTTATTTTAGAATTATTTATATAGAATTTATTCTATTGCAAAAAAATCACTTTTATAAGGTGTTTGAACACAGTGTGTGAAAACAACCAGCCTGTAATGGTAAAAATCCACCCACTCTTTTTTTATAATCTAAACCAGTGGTTCTCAAACTTTTTACACCAAGTACCACCTCAGAAAATATTTGGCTTTCCAAGTACCACCATTATGACCAACGTTAAAATGCAGTATAAATGGCTGCCCACTGCTCCGGGTGTGTGTTCACGGTGTGTGTGTGTGTGTGTGTGTGTGTGTGTGTGTGTGTGTGTGTGCGTGTGTGTGTGTGCGCACTTTGGATGGGTTAAATGCAGAGCACAAATTCCGAGTATGTCACATCACTTTCACTTTCAGCAGCACTATACACAGTAAAAAAAAAAAAACCGAGTCAGTTTTAATCCTTATAAGGGTATTTATTATTGTCAGCCTCTTAACATATAGTAAATACACAGTTTGAACATGAACACTGCACCGTGCTTACTTCCACGTAAATAAAAAACGTAATTATTAAATAAAAATATATTGTACCTAAAAGTGAAATAAAAACTGTACTGTACTTAAATGTTAAAAAAAACTGTACTTAAATAAAGATTAAATGAAAATGTATCATACTTACTTAACATTTAAGTACAGTACAGTTTTTATTTCACTTTAAGTAGCTACAATACATTTTCATTTAATCTTCAAGCACAGTACAGTTTTTATTTCACTTTTAAATAAAAAAGTACTTGATTAAAAAAAACACAGGCTGTATAAGTGTAACCGCCCCGGGTCCACACCATCCTAACTCGTTCTTGCTTCGAGCGGGTCTCGAACCCGGGATTCCGGCGCGGGAGGCGGGCGCTCTAACAAGGAACGCCAAAGCTAGAGCACCTGTTTTTGAGGTCAGGGGAGTGAGGTTGTACACACAGCCCTTACTGGCATACATCCGTTACATATGTAGCTGCAAGTAACAACAATCAGGCCCCGTGTCCACCAAAGCCAGCTGAAAACACCCAGGTGTGAGCGCTCGAGAGAGCGGCGTATTTTCGAGATGCTGCGGTTGCTATGATATGAAATATCCGCTGAAGTAATATGGCAGACGCATCGCGAATGAAATGTTTCTCCAAGCATTATTTTTCATAACAATATTATTGTACTCCGGCAATTCCATCTGGTAAAGACATAAATACTCAGAGACAAGCAATATTAACTTCTCCATTGCTGTTAAGGAGTACAAGCAGGGTGTGACGGTATTAGTCCCGCCCCTCCTCCACTGTGATTGGCTAGCTGACTAAAAAGTGACAGTGATGAGTGCTAACATTCTTAAATTCTCGGTGCCAAGAAAAAAACGCCCGAGTGCTCAGCATGAAAAAGACGCTCCCATTTAAAACAATAAAAAAAATCGCTTTGGTGGACACTCGGCCTGATTTATATTTAATTTTGAGATTCCTCTGCGTACCACACTTTGAGAACCACTGATCTAAACAAATGATCTCAGAACGAGCGGTTTCAGATTCTTGCTCTGTTCACGTCACAAGGGGGAAAAGTCCTGCTCATTTGTGACGCTGCCCTGAGTGAGAAGCTGCGGTCCGTCTCCATTACTTGCTGTAGCTGCTGGAGATATTCATGGATAGTCAAAACAAAGGTTGAAATGTTAAATCGGCTTGTCATAATGTCAGCGCCAAGAGGATTTCAAGTGTTGTGTTTGGGATGCACTAACGAACATAGGGTCTTCATAGACTCCAGGACACTGTGGTTAAGTTTCATTGTCATTTCAAAGAGCTTCTTGGCACGCGGAGGCCTTCGTCTCGGTCTGTTTTCACTGGTGCTGTCTTCATGAATGATCGTGAATAGGAATGTGGGGGTTAAAAGCTGCATATGAAAGCAATGTGAGTCGATCGCTTCAGTTTGTTGAGCTCGTAATCACTAGTAGGATTTATAAAGTTTGTGATAGCGTGAGACCAGCTATGTTGTTATTTTTATCACGCTGTGCTCCCCGTCTGTCTAATTCATAAACGTGAATGTATTATGCACCTGTAAGGTCTGTTTTTGGTTCTATGTTCTTGTTTTCATGTCTTTTATTTTGAAGTTTGGTTATGGTTCCTGTTTGTGTCATGCTTCCCTTACCCTCAGGTTGCTATTGGTTCCCTTCTTCAATGTGTCATGTTCTGATTGGTTGTCATGTTCATTGTGTCATGTCCCCATTGGTTTGTTCTAGTCATGTGACCCTCCTTGTTTGTGATAAGTAGCCATGTCATTGTCTTGTTCCTGGTCGTGTATTGATTGTTAAGGTTGTTCCTGCTGTTGGTGAGTCTAGTTCGTTAAATGCCATGCCAAGTCTGTCTCTGGTCAAGTCTGTCTCTGGTCAAGTCTGTGTCAAGTCTGTCTTTGTTTGGATCATGTTAGGATTTCTCCATGTAAATAAACTGCACTTGGGTTCATCACGACGCTCGCCTTCAGTGGACATTCATTACAGCACCGTACAATTAGACTGACTTTGAAACCGAGTATGTTTTCTGTAAAGATAACAGACTTGTACTAATAGGGGAATGTTTATTTGCAAAGGCTAGCACTGAGCTTGAGCTCCTGAAGCTCCGCCCTCTTCTCAACAGCTCATTTGCATTAAAGCAACATACTCAAAATCAGAGCGTTTGGGCTTACACCCTAAAATTGGCAATTTTAACAAGCTATAAAAATGATCTGTTGGGTATTTTGATTAAATAAAAAAGAATATGCAAATAGTTTAGTGAATTAAAAAAGTAAATATTTTTTGCGATAATTTATAAATTAACTTTAGTATAAAAGCCAGTTATTTAACATTTTTGGAACAATAGTTTTTCTTGTACAGAATGCATAAGTCTCTATGCATATACTGTTTATTATTATTATTATATTTTTTGGTTGGGTGGTAGGAGGTCCTGTGATGATCATAATTCTAGTTTATAAAGGTTCCTTGTCAGTTAGAAAACTTGTGCTAATTGATATTGCGTTTGTTCTAAGCAGTGATTGATTGATTCAGTGTTTATGGGAATGATTCCTTGCTCGAGGTAAAGGCCACCGTTCGTGTTTTCTCTGCTGAAATACCATCATGTTAATGAGCTGAAGGGTTTAGGATGGATTTATAGCGGGATCCTCCCTTCATTAGTTAGAGAGGAGCCACACTGTGCTGCACGCTCAATATCAGCTTCATTTCTGTTTGCTGCTGAAATCAGTGTGTCATCATCAAATGACCGGCGCATTCAGAGCCATTGACACCGCAGGCGGCGAGAGCGTGCGTCAAAGTGTCCAGAAGTCATTCATTTTCAATGTGAGCCGGCGGCGAGAGCGGCGCGGCGAGTCTCGGACGGTGAACGCGTCGAGAAGAGTTGAAATCAGGTCAACTTTATGGTAATGAGCTATGACACAGTTCGGCGGGAACCAATCAGAACGTAGAAGTCCTCCGCTCGAGAGGATCCAGAGAACGCAGTCCTGTAAACTTTGGTTCCGACCACATTAGTTCCCAAGCATTTTAGCGCAAGAGGAACACTTTGTTTTTCAGCGGGAATGATATAAATTTACTCAAAACACATAGATTTGACCAATTACATTAAGGCTACACTTGAACCAGGACAGTTTGTAATGTAGCCTGCGCACAAATGAACGTTAATGTTAATTAAAGACCAAAGCTAGTAAACGTCTCTTATAAACTGCACGTTGAAATTAACCATGAACACAAAAGCCACACCACACAAATGGCTTTTAATTGGTTTATTTGGTTAGCAAACATACAACTATAATTGTTAAGTTTCCATCTATCAATTTCTTACTTTCACATTTAGGTTAACACATACCCTACTTGTGGTCATTCTGCACAAGATCAACGTGCTTTTTGCTTTGCGGCTCCTTTAAATACATGACAAGCATTCGATCTACGTCCGAGCGTCCATGAATCTTTCTACAGCGTTGCTGGCAGGGCCAATGTTGACGCTCTTGACCTGTCTGCCAGTCAGAGATGTGAGTTTGTGAAGAATACACTGTACTGTATACTTCAGACGAAGGCTTCATCAAGTACCCTGTGGTCACCTTTTGCCTCTTCCCACCTAATCTGCTGCCCCTAGCCATCACCGGCGGCGGTGTGAACGCTGAGAGATGTCTTTCTGGGACTGCGTTTCATTTCAAGTGTGGCTCACCTTGATCTCTGTGGCCGATAACACTGCAGAGATGCAGAGAAACACGTCTCCGTGGCTGCTGATGTGACTCATGCTGTAATATACAGTGATACTGTGGCATTTGTGTGCAAACGGTCCGAGAGATGAATGACATATAAGAGAAGAATCGCATGCACCAAGTGCGCTTTATATCCGTGTTAGTTTCAAACACTTTATACCATTTATAAGAAAAGTGTACATTTAGTGCCTGCTTCCTTACATCTGAAATACACGTGAGCGTTTACATCTGAATTATTATTTATAAATGCAGTTTCTGAGATAAAAAAGCATTTTGTTTACAAATATAATGAATGGATTCATATTAAGATTCATATCATCTTTAAATGTGTGTATACCCATCTGACTCATTATTTCCAAGAAAATTGAAATATAGTTTGAGATAAAGCTATTAATACAAATATTAATATTAATTCATAATTTTCAAGCATGTTTTAAATAGGTTGAGATAAAAAGTGTTAAATATAACTGTTAATATGAACTTTCTTAACGTGATTAAGAGCGCTGTCAGGATTGTGGACTGTCTGTGTGTTTCGTGACTCAGTCTCTCTCGTGTTGATTGTTAATTGATTCCAGGCGTGTCTGGTCGTTAGTTTCTTGATTGTCCGGTCTTCTAAAGCCCAGTCCTTTCAGTGAGTGTCGTCGGTTGTTGAATGTCTTCCTGGTGCTCTATGTTCCCCGTCTGTGTTATTAAAGACTCTGGTTTGGGAACTCCTCGTTCCTTGACTCCTGTGAAATGTGACAAACTTTAAATATTGGTTTAGATGAAAGGCAGCTTTGTAAATATCATGAATCATATTAATATTAAATCATTATTTTCAGGAACGTTTTAAACATAACTTGAGATAAAAAGCATTTTTATACATATAAATTATTTAATATGACTTATTAATATAAATCATTATTTTAAAGAAAGTTTTAAATTATAGTTTATGATATATTTTTTTTTTCATACATATGTATTCTGTTATTTCCTACTTCTGTATATCCTTTGGATCACATTACTTTAAGTGGACAAAATCTTTTTTCTAAATAAATAATAATAAAAGATTATGCTACTTGTTTTTTTCCCAATAATTCTGTTATTTAAAAAAAGCTTTTTTATTGTGATATCAGCACAGAATCATCCTAACATGCATATGCCAAGAAATATCAAAATTAATTTTAAATCAGAAATTAAAACCATGATGAAAGAAATGTAAGTTACTGTATATGTGAATTGCATTCATATATTTTAAATTAAATTGCTTGTAAATATAGCTTTGATTGAACTATACATTAGAAAGACAAACAGTTTGGCCATTTTTTTATTATTATGCATGATATGAGCCAAAGGTCAAGATAAAAGAAGGCACGTCTATTCCCAGTGTTAGTTCAGGATTGTATTTTGCAGAAACCTCAGGCTGGTAATAAGCCCATGTTCCTCTCTCTCTGCTGACAGGAGGATATTGCACTGCTAATCATCCGAGTATCTGCTCATCGCAGCCACGGCTCTCTCATCTGCTCCTTGTTATCTTTAATAGTGATTAACTCCGGCTTGACTCGTGAGAGACTGAAAGAGCAAGACACATCCGGCAAACTCTTCCAGGTTAATCGGGATTTTAACTTCAAGTGGTTTGGGATTGATTCGCTCGGCACAATCTCACACACCCCAAACACTCTTTGGCAATCATGCATCTGTGTGTCTGTCGAATGCAAACCAAGCTTCGAAGGTAGCCGTGCATATTTGAGATGTGGAGCTCTACGGTGGAAAATGGTCACATGTGCTTAAGATGAGAATCGAAAAGTATAAGCAGCAGCTTTGTGCAGTTGTGTGTTTGTTTGATTTATGCTCTGCGAGGAAAGAAACTCATATTTGAGATTGCATATGCATTAAGAGAGAGCAGGTGGGAGACACCGTTGTTTGCAGGCAGTGGGAGTTTATGGAGTAATAACAGGTGCGTTTGGAATAAACTGGAGATGAAAAATTGCATCCAAGAAGTTACTGAACGCCTGTAGTGCGCCGTGATCCAACAACAAACCATCGCAACTAGTTTTTGGTGTTCAGTGTTGACTGCCGGTGGTCACAGTTTCCACACAAATATTGTGCAGCACAACTGTTTTCAGCATTAATGATAATCAGAAATGTGTCTTGAGCAGCAAAATCAGAGTATTATATGATTTCTGAAGATCATGTGACTCTGGAGACTGGAGTAATGATGCTGAAAATACAGCTTTGATCACAGAAATAAATATATATTTACAGTAGGTTCACAAAAGGGCATTTTATGCCTGATACGTGTCGAAATCATTCAGTCTTTGAATGCTGATCATGATGCTGATGCTTCTGGTTGATGAACGCCTAACTAACATGAAGCGTGATGCATCGATGAAAAAAATAAAAGTGTACAAAAAATGTACATTTAGTCATTTAGCAGATGCTTTTATCCAAAGCGACTGAAATGAGGACAACAGCAGAAATCAAAACCAGCAAAAGAGCAATAATATGTAAGTGCTGACTAGTCTCTGTTAACACAGTAGCAAGGGTGTTTTATTAGTTAAAAACAAACACAATATCTATAATAAACAAAAAGAAAACAAGTAGATAGAATAGAGAACGCTCGTTTTAGAGGGTATTTTTATAATAAATAGTGCAAGTGTTAGAGGGTCACGTTTTTTTGTAATAAATAAATACAATTAGAAATAGATTAGAGAGTGCAAGTGTTAAAAGCAATGTCCTAATGTTAACTGCATTCACTGGTTCTTACTCTATAGTGGTTTGCCCAAGCATTGAAGTATCTGGCGTTTACTAGACTCAAGTGTAGATGAAAGAGATGTTTTCAGCCGCTTCTTGAAGATGTCTAAGCACTCCGCTGCTGGGATTGAGTTGAGCAGGTCAGTACAACAGGAGGGAATGCATATATTTATGCTGTTTTATTATAGTGTCTTCAGAACCAGTTTGACTAACCAGCAAATCATAATCAGTCAGATTCAAACGAGACCAATCTGTGTTTTCATGTAACTGGTTTGAAAAAGTTATGAGCATTCTTGGAGGAAAACAAAATGATGACTACTTTTATGCAACCGGTCAATAGTGGGTTATGTTTTAAGTGAATATCTCTAATGATTTGATGCAGGTGGATACACTCTTTGATTGATAAACATGGGTCTGGTTTCATCCGGTTTGGCAGATAAAAGATGTAGGGAAAGATGGGTCGAGTTGAATATTTCTAGCGGTGGTGTATTTATGGTCTAACAATCAGCACTGCAAAACACTTTCTGAAACGTCTTGTCTCTAATTCTCTTTGTAAGCAGTATGTTTAGAGATGTCAGATGGCCACAGGTTTGTGTTGTGGAGAGACGAGGACAGCACTTTTACTTTGCTGCAGTGTGTTGCTGAAACTTTATACGTCTCGTTCTCTCTGACACCAGAACTGACAGACGACAGCTTTACAGAAGTAGAAGAAAAGCTCTGTTGGGTGCCGTGAACTAATGTTGCATCCACAGCTACGGGACCCGCGGGTTGCACTCTAACTTGAAGCACGTCATTCTGCACCCGCTGCGTCACTGAAAATAACCCTCAACACAGTCTCCAGCAGAGAGATAAAGCAGGACTTGTGTAACAGTACCCGCGCATCTTCACTACTGAGCACACGTTTGGAGTAATTACTGAAGTGTCTTCAGCTCTCCAAGAATGCATTTATTTGATCCAAAAGACATTATTACAATTTAAAATAGCTGTTTCTATGTGAATGTGTTAAACTGTGATCAAATCTGTATTTCAGCATCATTACTCCAGTCTTCAGTGTCACATGATCTTCAGAAATCATAATAATATGCTGATTTGCTGCTCAAGAAACATTTCTGATTATTATCAATGTTGAAAAGAGTCGTGCTGCACGATATTTATGTAGAAACTGATACATTTTATTTTTAGATGAATAGAAATGTATTTGAAATAGAAATAGTTTGTAACATTATAAATGTTTTTACTGTCAATTTTAATCATTTTGATGCAGCCTTGATGCACAAGAATATGATTTTATTCCAAATATTTTAAGTTTTCAGTGGTTTTCAACATTATTAATGATAATAATAAATAGTTCTTGAGCAACAAAGCGTTCTTTTAAATTGCAACAATTCACAATATGACTGTTTTTACAGTTGTTTAAAAAAAAAATCAAATGAATGCATCTTGGTTAGCAAAGAGACTTCTTTCAAAAACATTTTTACAAATGATAAATTATCAAATGAATCCCTCCATCAGTCCCACAGATGTTCTGGCTATTAATCAGTGAACATGCAGTGTTTTTATTGATCATTTTACCCTCTTCTCATCTTTTCTTCAGCATAGGCCTGTATCGGTTTACGCAGAAAAATAACTCTTTCCATTAGCGTTTTATTTCCTCGTCCAGGTGGTCGTGTGTTGACGTGATTCTCGTTAGCTTGGCCACAGAGGCACTTGTGTCCTTGACGACAGCCTCACGGCAACAAGTTCCATGACAACCGCCTCTTCCTCTCGCAGATGGCATAAGCCGAGTGCACCAGCAGCATCATCCATATACTTTAGTTCGTGAGTTCTGCACGATCGTATGATAATTATATTGAGCCATCGCATTGCTATTAAGAGCCTTTTCAGTGCAGCACAGGAGAGGTGCGACACGACTAAAGAAGTGTGAATCTAGAGAGTCACTGCAGGTTATTTCTGAATACTGTATTTAATGCGTGGAGGCTGGAGAGACAGTGCATTGTGGGATAGGAGTAACATTACTCGGCTGAACAGTGTTGGCACTTCTGTGATGACGTTGGAAAGCAGAGTGTCGTGTGAAAGTGGACATGTTCATAAAGGCGTATTCAGAGCGTGCTGGGATTCACGTCTCTTATCTCGTTTGTTCAGTGCTGCGGTCCAGCTGTTCTCCATCCGTCTGAGGAACTGATAAACCGGTGACGTTTAGGGTGCTCTGCGTTTGTGTCACTGCTCAAGCGACTCTTAAATCCTTGAGAGGTTTGGATTGTGTAAATAAAACGCCATGTTTAACATCTCACTTTGGGGAACTAGCAGCATATTGTATTTACCCTCTTTTTGACTTTTTAACATTTTGTTTTTCTAGTGTTTTCATCAGAATGGTACGAAACTTGGTAAAGGTTTTGGCTCTTGCTTTGTGGACACACACATGCACACAAAATCATGGCCGACTGATGATGATAAAATGCTGATGAAAACAAACAGTCTTAAAAAGTTACTGTTGTAGTATTCAAGCCAATATTAAGAGGTTTTTTGCTTATTTATTGGCTGATATTGTATTCTAGTTTTAATTTAAATGTCATGTGACATCATCTACTGACTCTTAAATCCTTAAGATATTTAAAAAATATTGGTAATGGTAATTTTGGAAATGTATCCGCTTATATATATATATATATGTTTGTGCATGCTCATTTTCCTCTATTTTTGCATTTAAATGAGCTTTGTTGGCATCTACTGACTCTTAAATCCTTAAGATAATTTTTTAATATCGGTAACATTAATTTAGTACATTTATTGGCTGATATTTATTTATCCGTGCATGCTTGTTTCCTCTATCTTTGCATTTAAATGACTTTTGTTGGCATCTAAGGCTTACTTAAAATGAATGTTTTGTTTCATGAATAATTCATTTTAAAATGCTAATTAAATAATTGGCAAATCTCAAAATGAATATCCATTTTTTGTGCTTTACTTTATAATGTTTTGATGCAAATTCACTTGTAGCAATTAAAATGATTGATTTTCTTTTTTAAAAAACAATAATTTTTATACTAATATATCAATTTGACTTATTTTAAATAGTGATCAAGTTATTGGCCTAATTATGTAAAGATAATTCCTTAAATTCAAAAGAACAGCATTTATTTGAAATATTTTGTCCCAGTATGCATGTTTTTACTGTCATTTTTGATCAGTTTAATGCATCAAACTGTATTGGATCGATTGTGCAGCCCTGTGTCTCTTAGTCTCAAATAAACATCCTTCTCATCTGTGATGTTCTTCAGCTCCAAACTCACCGTTTTATCTGGATCTGGGTCTTGTTCTCATGCTCTGGGTCAGCTGTGAGTTTCCATGGAGGATGTGATATTTCGTTATTTTCAGTATGTTGCATGAGAAACCCAGAGGGAACTTATTGAACATGCCATGCATTTCTTCTTTCATATTTATGCATGTTGGAGCCTGGAACAGTCCAGTGGCGTGTGTGACACAGCGTGTGTCCGTCAAACACTGTAATGCTTCCGATGCTTGCGTAACGTTTTCTGTTTTAATGTATGCCTCTGGACTTGTCGTTCAGAGACCGCAGTAGTTGGCAGGCCAGTGTTTAGCGGTCTGACTCCGTTCATCACGCAGCATCAGCGCTTCGCTGTTTCTGGCATGTGTAGATGAGTGTGTGCGTGAGCGGAGAGAATATGATTTGGGTGGGAAACTAAAGTATCTCAGATGCCAGATTCATATTCAGGCTCTGCATTGTTATAAACGAAGCAAAACCTGTGGGCGGCACTTGATTAGTTTCAGGGGTTTTTGCAAGAAATATGAACCCTGAATTTATTTTCACTTAATCCCAAATATATTTGTTTTTATAGGTTACCGTATAAAGCTAATTTCATTATATGAGGTTTATAAGCTGCAGAGCACAAGTCATATGATCACAGCTAGTCGACTCAAAGCCAGTGCGTCACACTGTAATGTATATTTGGTTATTAACTGATTTTAGATGATTTTTACTTTTAGCACTATTGAATATTTTAATTGCATATGTTCCCTGATAATTTTTGTATTGTTGCATCCCTAAGAAATTCTAAAACATTTTTTTGAAAGATCAAAAAGTAAATTCATACAACTTATTTTATTAGTTGAAAGCTTTCAAAAGCTTGTTCTAAACATTTTGAGGTTGGTGCGGTTTGTGCTCACCAAGGATGCATTTATTTGGTCAAAAATACAGTAAAAATGGGAAATATTATTGCGATTTAAAATAGCTGTTTTCTATTTGGACATATAGTAAAATGTAATTTATTTCTGTGATCAAAGTGAATTTTCAGCATCATTAAACAGTCATATGATCCTTCACTCTCAGAAATAAAGGTACAAAAGCTGTCACTGGGGCGGTACCTTTTCAAAAAGTACATGTTTGTACCTCAAGGGTCCATTTGGTACCTTAAAGGTACATATTACTTAAAATGTGCATATTTGAACCTAATAGGTACAGAAGTGTAACTTTTGAAAAGTGACAGCTGTGTACCTTTATTTCTGTGAGTGTTCAGAAATCATTCTAAATATGCTGACTTTAATAAGAACACTTCTGATTATTATCAATGTTGAAAACTGATTTTTGTTCAGGATTCTTTGATGAATAGAAAGTTCAAAAGAATAACATTTATTTAAAATAGAGATTTTAAGTAACATTGTTGACTTTACTGTCACTTTTCAACAATTCATTGCAAGCTTGCTGAATAAAAGTATTAATAATAAAAAAAATATTTTTGGGGGGAATGAGTGGAAGCTCACAGACGTATCATAAAAAATAGTACATACAAATTGTGTTTTCTAGAGTCGTGCTGTTGATTTTCTGCAAGGAAATTGAGTGGAAGCTGTGTTATTTCTCACATATTTGTTCTCCGTGTCAGATCTGAATGTGTGAAAGTGGCAGGGATTGCAGAACTGGGACAGTCTCTCTCTAAGACTCCTAACAGTACCTTTCCTTCCCACAGACTGAGCACGGCTGGCACAGGATCCAATTAAACCGTAAACACGCAGACGACTGAAGAGACTTTCCTTCAAACGTCATACTGCGCTCTGTCACGTTAATTGCTCTTTATTAATAACTGACCCACAAGAGCCCCAACGATGCAGAATATAGACTGTAATTGTTGCTGAGAAATGCCATGAGAGTCTGTCAGCATTAACATTATTAACCGTGTGTGTGTGTGTGTGTGTGTGTGTGTGTGTGCATGCGTGTGTCTGTGTCTGTTTGTTTGTCTGTGTGTGTGCATGCGTGTGTCTGTGTGTGTTTGTGTGTGTTTATATGTGTGTGTGTGTCTGTCTGTGTATGTGCTTGCCAGTGTCTGCGTGTGCGCGTCTGTGCCTGTCTGTCTGTCTGTCTGTGCGTGTCTGTGTGTCTGTCTGTGTCTGTGCGTGCGTGCCTGTCTGTCTGTGTGTGTGTCTGTGTGTGTGTGTGTGTGTGTGTGTGTGTGTGTGTGTGTGTGCTGTGTCTGTGCAAGTGTCTGTGTGTGTTTGTGTGTGTGTGTGTTGTCTGTCTGTGTCTGTGTGTCTGTGTCTGTGCTGTGTCTGTGTCTGTGTGTCTGTGTGTGTGTGTCTGTCTGTGTGTGCGTGTCTGTCTGTGTCTGTGTCTGTGTGTGTGTGTCTGTGTCTGTGTCTGTGTGTGTGTGTGTGTGTCTGTGTGTCTGTGTCTGTGTGTGTGTGTGTGTGTCTGTGTGTGTCTGTGTGTGTGTGTGTGTCTGTCTGTGTCTGTGTGTCTGTGTCTGTGTCTGTGTCTGTCTGTCTGTGTCTGTGTGTGTGTGTGTGTGTCTGTGTGTCTGTGTCTGTGTGTGTCTGTGTGTGTGTGTCTGTGTCTGTGTGTGTCGTGCGTGCCTGTCTGTGTCTGTGTGTGTCTGTCTGTGTCTGTGTCTGTGTGTGTCTGTGTGTCTGTGTCTGTGTCTGTGTCTGTGTGTGTCTGTGTGTGTGTGTGTGTGTCTGTTGTGTGCGTGCCTGTCTGTCTGTGTGTCTGTGTGTGTCACATGTGCTCCCGGCGGTGTCCGCTCTGTCTATCTGTGTGTTTGTGTGGCAGCTGCTGATGTCTGTGTCAGTAACACATTAGCTAGTGTCCGCTCTCTCATGTTAGGCCAGTGTGAGTGTGTTGTTGAACTGTTGATCAGTAACACATTTCGAGTCCCGGCGGTGCACTAATTAACCAGAGTATGAGTTTGTAGCAGCTGCTGATCTGCTCGTCACCTCTCTGTGTGTTTCAGTGCAGTTTTGCATTTGTTTTAATCAAAGAAAACAAGAAAGAGATGTTTACGGTCTTCAAAGAGAGTATACAATTATAATACAAATAAATATACACTGCCAGTAAATAAATATACACTGCCAATAATTAAGATTTCTTTCTCTTCTGCTTAACATGGCTGAATTTATTTGATTAAAAATAGAAAAAGAAAAACTGAAATATTATTACAATCTGAAGCAGCTGTTTTCATGTGAATATATCTTAAACTGTAATTTATTTCTGTGATCATATGTTAAACTCTAATATTTTCAGCATCAAAGCTGTATTAGCTCCAGTCTTCAGTGTCACATGATCTTCAGAAATCATAATAATATGCTGCTCAAGAAACATTTCTGATTATTATCAATGTTGAAAACAGACGTGCTGCCCAGAAATCGTGTTGAGTTCCAGTCGGTACAGTTTATATATCTCTACAATACAAAGCTATGCAATAATATTCCTGCTTTTCCTGTATTTTTCATCAGTCATCTTTCAAAACATCTTAATCTTCACACACTAGTGTAAGTGTAAAACATTGTGTAACAGACCTCTCCGAACACGCAGTCTGGGCTCTGTGCATGTTAATGAAGCGCGTGTCGGGGAAGTATTGGACTTTATGTTTGTGTGCGGCTCTAATGGGACTCTCATAGATCCTCATCATCCTCGTCCTTGTTAATGATACACCTGTGATTGACACGCTCTTCCTGAAGATGTTCTCAGAGACACGCAGCTCCGGCACGGCCGAGGACGAGTTATTGTCCTCATCTGTCTAGGAAAGCAAGTGTTGAACATGCTGTGGATCTGCTGCTGGCACGCTTTTATTATCTGGATAATATTACATAATTTGGCTGAATTAGTAATGGATGTGGTGGTATTTAACTGCTAACACGAATGAGCCAAATCATGTGGTTTTAAATTAAATATTTAATCTAATAATTTGGCTGAAATCATGAGAAGAGGCAGGACGATGTGTGCTTAATAATTGTGAATCAATGAATTTATTGATTTTCCTCATAAGGCTGTTTCTTCAACTATGGGCAATAATGAAATAATCAGTAATGCCAAATACATCACAGCAGAATTCAGTCTAATTTTGCTCCACCTCATCTCAAATCATATTCTGTGTTTCTTATTATTCTATGATGGACAGTAATGTTGTCATCATCATCATTTTTATTGTTATTGTTATTTATTTATTTAGCAAAATGGCCAACTCTTTTGTGCTTCACAGTCAGAATGTTGTCATCAATATGCATCATTTTTATTATTGTTTTAACTTTTGTAATTTGATTTCCATTTTTTTGTTTTTTGTTTTGTAATTTTAAATATTTCTAAACATTAGTACACTATTTAAAAATCTTCGTTTAAATAAAGCTTTAAAATTATTTTTTAAACATTAAATACTTATTGTATTTAACTCTTCATTTAGATATACAATGTTCTTATTTTTATGATACATATAGGGTAAACGGGGCTAAAGGTCATCTTTATATATGTGCTATTCACTGCGCCTAATAATATATAGTTGCAGAAAAAACAAAAACACATTAAAACATTAACGGAGCAATAGATTTTGTATGAAAATAAATAATTTAAGTTGTTTATTTTGTTTAAAAATCTTATAAATGTTTGAGGTGGCACACATTAAATAATGTCTAATACTTGTTCAAAACAATCAATTTCTGATTATTTTAAAAATATACATATTTTTTTTTCATTAAATATACTGTCATTAAAATGTTAACATAACAATATATTTTAAAATACAGAAACACAATCATTTTAATAAGTTAAAGATTCTGAAAGTATTGAAGGAGGTTCAATAATAATTCAATATATATATTTATATTTACAATAGTATTTATGATATGATTAATATCATGTTTTTAAATATGGTGATTATCAAACCCAACATGATATTTATGATATGATCTGAATATCATGTTTTTATGTCAACAAATATGATGGTTTCATTAATTATCTATGTTAACTGCGCCTTTATCCCAACAGCAGGGGCGCTTTTTACATTTATATATTCTTCTTTATTTAAAAACTGTTGCTTTAATTATCTTAAAACTGAAAATTGTTATTGTCTCAAAATAGATGCATTAATTTTAGCGATTCTCATTTGCTACTTATTATTTTAAAAACATGAAATATTAGATCAAGTAAGCTCATAATAAACTGTACGCTGCTGCGCAGACAGATATGCACATGCATCTTGAAAAGTGATGTTATGGAAACATAAACATCTAGTAGTTTAGATGAAGATAATATCAAACGCGCCTTTAGCCCCGTTGTACCCTACAAGACATGCATGTAAAAACTTTCCAGGACAACTTTAACGTGTCTTCATCCTGAAATCTGTGGCTTTTACAACCAGCCCTCAAACACATGCTTTTACATTCACACAGTAAAGTCTATGAGCTGAATCCTAATGCACTCGATCACAAACAGCTGCTCGACAGAGAAGCATCACAGTCAGGTGTTTAGTCACGTCTCTGTTATACGTACGCTGTGCGTATCATTGACAGAAGAACAATCTGTGAGTGACTCAATCCCGTCTGTGTGTGACGCTCTCACAGCAGAGTAATGGCAGCTCTGGATACACACATGGACTAGTGTTTCACGGATGCAGAGACTTGCGGCACAGCGTGTGTGAATCAGAAGGACTGACTCTACTGTAAAAGCACACGACTGTCTTCATATATCAATGCACTGTTGAGTTATTTAAGGCTCAGTTAGTCTGCAGAAGGCATTCTGATAATCCGAGCACAAGACGAGCTGAAGACTTTATTCTGCCGTCAGTGAGAGCGGTCAGCAAACGGCTCATAACTGGACATTGTTCAGTGTGTTTCAGCCGTAGGTTCGAGTTAAATAAAACCTCTCCTCACTGAAGATGACGTTTCATCCATTTTGATGATTTAAATTCTGATATTAATTTTTTTTATATTTAAACAAATCGAAAGTGGTTGATCCTTAGAAATTTAGTTTGATTTAATATTAAAGTATACATATTCATTTTAATTGTTAAATTGTTTTGTGCAGTTATTTGTTTTCATTTTGGTGTAGTATAAAACATATATATATATAAAGCGCTTTTCATATTACACATCAAAGCAGATTTACAGAAAGACATGACTTTAATTATAATATCTTTATATCGTCAATGCATTAAGTAGATTAGAGCAGTACAGAAATATATTTAACATATTGATGATGTACACAAGCAAGCAGTTTAATTTTTAATTTTGTGATCGAACAAATCAAGCAGTTGAGATTCAGGGAAGAAATCTGGAGTTTTGTTTATGAAAAGTGGTCTATATATGGCTGAAAAATACAAATAATAAAATTATGGTATATAGGAGGTCAATGTTTTTATGTAAAAATGGTATAAAACAATGTTTGCCTTTACTTTTGTAACATTTTTTAAACTTTATTTTAAAGCATAAATTATAACTAAAGTAAATGTTTCAAAGACTCAGTAAAAGCCGTAAGTATTTGTATAATATTTGAGCTCACACAAGTCTAGTGTCTTTAGACTGAAGCTGAGAGAAAGATTGAGAAAGACTCTGTGCTGTATTTACACGAGTTAAACACACAGTCAGCGGTTTCTGTGTCAGACGTAACTGTTAATGTTTTATATATTTGGATGGTAAATGTCTTAGACTGTCTTCCCAGCAAATTATTATTAAGCTCTGTTTTGGCTAGTTTTGGTGTATCTCTTCTTCTCATTGATCTTGTGTTCACTTCCACCTGTCCTCTGATGTGTTCATGGCTCATGATGAGAGGCCGTGTGTGTCCTTCTTGACTGTTTGAACAGTAAATAATGTTGTTTCAGATGCTGTCCTCTCTGTGCTTGTGTCGATGTCTCTGTGCTGAGACACGCATGTGTGTGCCTTCTCTGAAGATCTCTGACCTGCTGTCATGCAACGTGCTTGTGTCCAAAATAGTTATTAAAATACTGTCTTTTTTACTGCATGTTTAATTTGTCTATTAGACAAGAAGATATAGTTATTATTTAGCTCTGGGCAATTTAATTTTTTTAATATATAAAACTTTTATATATATATATATATATATATATATTAGTGGTCATGTTAGTTTTTGTATGGTTCCACGAATTAAACATTTGAGGTATATTTAAATAAATTAAATTTGTAATTTTTACTTTTTATTTTTTATTTATTTTTTTTGTAAATTTTGTAATTTTTTTTTATTTAATTTTTTTTATTATTTATTATATTTAAAATGTGAATTCAACCATAAATTTTGATGAAAAATTAGGGTTTTTTATTTTGTTTTGTCTTTATATTAGTATATATATATATATTTATATATTAGTTTATTGGATATAAAGGCTGAAGATTTACATGTTTATTTACTAAACCTATTTTGACATTTAAAGCATAAACATCTAACACTCACTTAAAGTTAATCAAAAAACCCTGAATTTAATAACTGTAATATAATCTTTAGCAAATCAGAAAATAATATCAGCCATGCAGTTTGTTGTGATGACAAAATACTTCTAGCACAGTTAAAGCTTTTTTAAATTTGTGACAATTAGCATTTAATTAATATCTTTTTATTGTTCAACCATGAAAAAACCCTGTGTTTGGCATACGAATTGTAATACTTTCTTTAAAGCAGTTTTTGTTCTGAACCCATGCTTTCTTTTTTTCTGTGCAACACAGAATGTGTCTTCTACACTTTTTCTGGATAATGAAAGTGAATAGGGACTGCGTCATGCTCTCAAATAACAAAAAATATCATAAAAGGACTTTGTGCATTGTATTTCAAGTCCTCTAAAGTAATGTCATAATGCCTTTGTGTGATAAATAAACTGAAATTGAACTCATTATTCACTGATCATTTTTAAGAATGAATTGTTTCGGTGGCAAACGGCTCCAGATTTGAAGAAATATTAAACTAAATACTGAGATTATAGTTGTTGTTTTTTTGCGCTGGCCCTTTAAACAGTCTTTAACATCGGCATATTTGAATAAATGGTGGCGATTAGAAGTGAAATGTCATGCGGTGATAACTGCATGTGCATTTGCATATCTTCAAATCTCTGTTCTGTCGCCACAGGAGCGGCGAGACCCTCATAAATCCTCATTCACACGGGGCTAAATATAGCTGCGGGAAAGTGGGAGAAATGACTGGTTTTCTAGGCAGATTTCCGTGAGCGTTTGTTAGGGATCTTGCTGCATTGATCGAGCATTGACACGCGTGCTGGACTGTCTTCAGACGGCTGGGATGTCTGCAGATGTCCTGTGGTTATATAATCCGGTGCCAGACCTCCGAGCGACTCACGCTGGCATGAGGCAGCTTCTCTCCAGACGGGGTTTGTTTTCCTGATGCTCATATTTAAGGGGACTCGAGAGAGTCTGTCGTGTGGTGATTAATGAAACACTCCGCTCCTTCATCACTGCCTGATTTCTCATCATATGGAGCAGGTTGAAGTGACCATGTGTCTTATTCTGGACGAAAACAAGCCGTTTCAATGAGCAGAGTTTGCATTTGTTTATATGACGGCGTGGCGAGGTCGGAAATGAATGGAGGCTTGGTGCAAATCTTTCATATCTGAAAAGAAACACACAGACAGTACATATTTTTGGTGTTTGCATCAAATTTACAGAATTAATTTTATATATACAGACAGGATATTAAATGCAATTGTCTTTTGTTTTCATTTTGATGATTAGAGCTTACAGCTCATGAAAGTAAAAAAATCAGTTTCTCAAAATATTAGAATATTTACATTTGAGTTTCAATAAATGTCATCCATACAGTATAAATCCTGGGTATCTCTTGTTCTTTGAAACACAATAATGGAGAACACTGCTGACTTGGCAATGGTCCAGAAGACGATCATTGACACCCTCCACAAAGAGAGTAAGTCACAGAGGGTCATTACTGAAAGGGGGGGGGGGGGGGCTGTTCAAGGAGTGCTGTATCAAAGCATATTAAATGCAAAGTTGACTGGAAGGAAGAAACTGGGTGGAAAATGTGCACAAGTAACAGGGATGACCGCAAGCTTGAGAATACTGTCAAGCAAAGCTGATTCAAACACTTGGGAGAGCTTCACGAGGAATGAACTGAAGCTGGAGTCAGTGCATCAAGAGTCACCACGCTCAGACATCTTCAGAAAAAGAGCTACCAAGCCACTTCTGAACCAGAAACATCATCAGAAGCATCTTACCTGGGCTAAGGAGAAGAAGAACTGGACTGGTGCTCAGTGGACCAAAGTCCTCTTTTCAGATGACAGTAAATGTTGCATTTCATTTGTAAATCAAGGTCCCAGAGTCTGGAGGAAGAGAGGAGAGACACAGAATCCATGTTGCTTGAAGTCCAGTGTGAAGTTTCCACAGTCAGTGATGATTTGGACTGCCATGTCATCTGCTGGTGTTGGTCCACTGTGTTTTCTGAAGTCCACAGTCAACGCAGCCATCTACCAGCACTTCATGCTTCCTTCTGCTGACAAGCTTTATGGAGATGCTGATTTCATTTTCCAGCAGGACTTGGCACCTGCTCACACTGCCAAAGGTACCAAAAGCTGGTTCAATGACCACGGTGTTACTGTGCTTGATTGGCCTGACCTGAACTCAATAGAGAATCTATACGGTATTGTCAAGAAGAAGATGAGAGACACCAGACCCATTCTAATTTTCTGAGACACTGAATTTTGGGTTTTCATTAATCATCAAAATTTCAAGAAATAAAGGCTTGAAATATTTCACTCTATGTGTAATGAATCCATATAATATACAGGGTTCACTTTCTGAAATGAGTGACACAAAATATTGACCTTTTTCATGATATTCTAATTTGGCTTTCAATTACAGTGTGTTTGAGACAGAAGAGCCTGCAGGAGCGAGACCTTTATATATTCATATAATTTACATATACATATATATATATATATACAACATTATATATAACATTTGTCTGGAATATATATACATGCATGTGTGTATTTATATATGCATAATAAATATACAGTACACCGATTTTATGTAAATAAAAATTTATTTTGGATGCGATTAATCATAATTATTCATTTGACAGCACTAATATATATTAATAAATCAGCGCTGCTGTTGGGTTTGATTCGGTGCAAATCTTCTACTTGTTGTTATTATTGTTCTTTATTTGATGACCATAGTTTGCATTTGTTTTTATGACTCTGTGGTAGGGATGGAAATTAATTGTGACTAAAGATAAAACTCCCTCAAATCCAAGAAATGGGGACAAAAAAAATAATAAATAAATCCCTACATATGGCTTTTGTGATTAAAGTTAAATGTGAAAATGAATGAAAAGTCAGGATGTTTCATATCTAATAAGTCCTACCCCTTATTATTATCTTTTGTACTCCTTTCCTCTTCTTTGTGTGCGGTACACATCAGTCGATCGGTAGGCGTGCTGTCTGAGATTAATGATAGCATGGCTGTTGGTCTCTGAGGATGTTTTCAGTGTGACTGACTGTTTTCTCCTCAAGTGCACACAGGCTTATTTGAGCTCTGTTTTATGCCATTGGTTGCCTGGGGTCAGAGGTCAAGCTGATCACAAACGTCATTGGCTGCAGCTCGTTTAACTGCGTTCATGTGTGTGTTGAGCTCCATCATGCATCAGTGATATGCAGCATTAGCCGTAGGTCTGCGTGACCCAATCTCACCCCCGTTTATTTAACACGATAAGTTCAGAGTTCAGAAGGGTCGGACGCCTCATCAGATGGGCATGCTTGAGTAAAGCTCATCTGCTGTCCCCTGCAGCACAAATCCTCTCCTTTTAGTTTCAGCTTGCACTGCACTAGAATTGCAAAACAGGGTTACATGTTAAACGACAGAATTTATTAAAGAACAAACAAACAAACATCAACCCTATACGGACACCTTGGCAATTGAATAGCCATTGGCTTACTTTTACTCGCCAGACTGATAATACTAGGCCTATATATATATATATATATGCTCTTTAATGTACTGTATTTGTTTGTATAATATGGTACAGCTTTTTAAATATCTGAAGTACTCTCTTAACATCAGTCGGTCAAGCATTATAATAAGACATTATGATAAATAGAATTAAAGTAATTAGAATTAGAACTTAGTAACCATGTGTGAATGCATAGACATTTTAACTGAATAACTGAATTTAGGACTGGTGGTGGTGCTTTTATTTGGTTATTCAGTGTTGGTTAAAAAAAATGGTAAAATACTAACAATAATACTGATAAGATTATAATGATAATAATAATATGAATTCTGCTAAAAAGAACAGTATAAAACACACTAAGGATTAACGAGCTGCTGGATTCACAAATTTTTTATCAGGTTGTTTGCGTTCACTCGCACTGATTCGCTGAAATCAATCGCGGTGAGCGCCGGCCAATGAGATTCGCCCACTACCGGAAAACCTGGCAGTTCTTAAAAGCTGAAAAAATCCAAAGGAACTCAGTTATTTTGACAGGAAAATACAACAAAGAATATCGTTTACATATAGCACATCAATTCTGCATGTATGTCTCTCTCTGCTCTCACTGAAGCGCTCAGTCAGTGTTCTGCGAGTGAATATATCTGTGCTAAACTTATAATTAGCCTCCAACTCACACACTGGTGAATTTATTCGCCATTGGCTAATATTAAACATAATTTAGTTGCCCATAGTGAAATTTTGTCACACGTGCGAGTGATTTACTTGCATTGTAGAGGGTTGAAACATGCATATATGTATACACACACACACACACACACATATATATACCTACACATTATGTATGCTTTTCTCATACAGAACAACCTCCTTGACTGCAGGTTTCAGAAGTGGACATTTAGCTGAGGCTGCCTTGCTCTCAGTGTTGAAGCCCTAAGACTGGCGATAGCGGATTCCTAATCTGTCAATAATTATATTGTTGGATCTGTCCGCTGCTTTTGACACAGTTAACCACCAGATCCTCCTGTCAACCCTATTGAGAAAGGGCATCTCAGGAACCGCAGTCCAGTGGTTTGACTCGTACCTCTCAGATAGGTCCTTCAAGGTATCTTGGAGAGGTGAGGTTTAGTCGTAACATCTAACTACAGGAGTGCCACAGGGCTCAGTTCTTGGACCACTTCTCTTGTCTACATGGCTTCACTAGGTTCTGTCGTTCAGAAACATGGCTTTTCTTATCACTGCTATGCTGATGACACTCAACCTCTCATACCATCCTGATGATCTGACGATAGCTGCTCGCATCTCAGCTCGTCTAGCAGACATTTATTGCTGGATGAAGGACCATCACCTTCAACTCAGAAGACAGAATCAGAACTGCTTGTGTTTCCATCAAACCCATCGTTTCATCACAATTTCACCATCCAGTTAGGCTCATCAACCATAACTCCTTCAGAAACAGCCAGAAACCTTGGAGTTATGATTGACTGATCAGCTCACTTTCTCAGACCACATTACTAAAACTGCCTGGTCCTGTAGATTTGCTTTATTCAACATTAAGAAGATCAGGTCCTTTCTCTCAGACATGCTTCACAACTCCTTGTTCAGGCTCTTGTTCTGTCCAGACTTGACTATTGCAATGCTCTCTTGGCAGGTCTTCCAGCCAGTCCTATCAAACCTCTACAATTAATCCAGAACGCTGCTGCAAGATTAATCTTTAATGAGCTAAAAGAACGGGGGGTTACATCCACAAGGCTGGTGTGATTTATAGTATGAGTCATGTCATAAGTTGCATGTTCTCTTTTTTCTTTTTCTTTTTTTTTTATAAAAACCAACATAAAAAAAAGGATGGATTTGTAGTTTTAAAAAAAAAAAACTTATAATATATAACTTTGTTATAATCGATAATATTGTTGTTTCATTTAACAATCATTTTTAACATGTTCAACTGAGCCAACAGACCATGTTTAACAGGATCAATTGAATATTGAACAAAATGTATGGGTCTAGGTAAAAAAAAATGTCATTTTCATGAAAACTATTAAAATGGATTTATAGCGTTTTGGAAAAGAGCTCTTCATTTATTGATAGAAGTGGACAAAAGAGCTCGATGTAGCAGCAGTGAAAATGATGCTGTTTGTTTAGTTCTCAGGTGCATATATTTGCATATTTTCATAATTGTCAGGAAACTGTTTGAAACATTGTTGCTGTGGGGCTTGATCTGGTGCGAATCCCATAATTGTCTCTCTTTATTATTATTATTTTTGTCTTTTGATTGGTTGCTCAATAACACTGCGCCTCTGCCAGGACCCCCGGCCAGTGCTTCTCAAGCAGCTGTTGTACAGACAGATGATTCACAAGCAGTGCTAGCCGTCCTGAATATATTACCATGAAAATGTCTCGCATGTAAACAGCAGAAAACAGTGCGTCACGAAGCTGCTGGAACGGTTGCTACTGTGCTGTTTAACACCTGCTGTGCCATTGGCTTTGTGGCCGCGTCTCCTCTTCTTCTGTTTGAACAAGACGTGGATCTGTGCTCAGCTGCTCTATCTCTCATACAGTAACTCTAAAGGACCACGCTTTCCTCCTCTCTAGTGCAGACTGATAGCATGTAGTCTGTGGAGAAGTTTTCTGCAGTTCCTCTTGAGATGTGTCTGGTTTTTGAAGTACTTTGGCAGCCGCTGCTTTGATTTGTACACTTATGACCGTCTTAATGTGGAAAGGTCAGGCAGAAAACGCATCTAGGTTTATGGGAACTGCTATATTTATCATGTCGTCCTCAGTGTAAGATGAGGAACGAGCACCTTTCATTTCCTTCAGATGTCATCTGATCTCAGCACATGCATTCAACACTTTTATTATCTTGACCTTTTATCTGAAAGAGGTTATCTAATGTATGGTTTGTCATTGTTAGACTTTTATAATAACAGATGATTTATTCAAAATAATTATCAATGTTTCATTTAATTGAACTTAAAGTTGTTTTATTTTGAAGTGAATAGTTCAAGAAAGATCCCAGTGGTGTGTTTAATAAATACAGTTATTGTTTAATAAGTATGAAATAATAATAGCTATTATTTAGTTTAATAAGTTAAAATTTGTGAACTTGTATTTAATATTTCCTTTCATTACATTGAAACATATTTATAATTCAACGTAACTTATGTTTATTGAGTGGAGTTAATCAATCTGATTTCATAGTTTATTAAGTAAGTCGTTAAATAATTAATAAATACATAAGATAATTGAGTGCAATCATTTAATATAAATTGATATTTTTTTATATTATGATGTCTTTTCAGTTAAAAGTGTATACTGTGATTATTGGATTTATTAAACATTATTCAATTAAATAGTCAAAATTCATGAATTTGCATAGAATATTTGATATTTTTAATTGCATCTGTTAAAAATAAATAGATAAATACATTTAAATAGAATATTTGATATATTATTAGACAATTTAAAATAAAGGTGAAATAAATAATCTGATGAAAATAACAGATGTATATTTACATGTATTTTTATTTCTGCATGAATAAACTCAGTTCCCTTTCCCCATGTTTTACAATTTTGTTATAATAACTAAACAATGAAATGCTTCCCTTTGTTTTCTTTGATATAATATAAGATGCATCGTCACTTTGTACATTCACTCGAAATATATCACAGTTTAACAGAGGATGCAAACTTCTTAAAAGATCATATTTCTCCATATTTCGGACAGTGATTATTGTGATGAAAGCTATGTTTGTTTACTCGAGTACGTTGTTGTTGACATAACGCTGTATATTTATTCACAGACGGCTGAAGTGCATTTGCTGTTTTCTTTATGCACACTTCACTATCATCAGTCTGGGAATCTGAATAATGCAAGAGTTGTAAGCGGAGGGGTCTAATTATGCAGATTGTGAATATGAAAGGTCTTTTCATGTCGTGAATCAATGATCCGCTTTTTGAAACGTGTCTAGCTCTTATCATGAAAAGAAGAGGTTGCATCTTACATTTAATTCCATTTCTCCTCAGTGGCTTTCAATTACAGTGTGTTTGAGACAGAAGGGCCTGCAGGAGCGAGTTTTACTGGGTCAGGGTTAGAGAGAAAACACGTTCTCTCCACAGGTGGTGGAGCGAGAGAGAGAGAGAACTGAAGGAAAGCGGTGGTCTTGGTGGTCCGAATCATCAGTTCATCTGCGTGTCATTCCCGGTTGTGTGGATTAGAGGAATCATATCTGGGTCGTATGTCTCTCTGGTCACCAAAATCCATTAGAAGTCCTTCCAGGTCTGAGAAATGTGTATCTTGAGTTATTTGGGGCTGCAGAGGTTGAACTCAAAAATAGACGCTGAAATAGATTTCTGAGGTTGAGAGGAGTTTTGGAAATGAGAACAGATGGAGGCATGTTCAGTTTGAGATTGGAAATGTGATGTGGAGAGATTGGTTGGTCTTGAAAGAGAACATGGGATGGAGGTTAATATCAGGCTGGTGGATGAGAGATCTTGAAGATCTGAGGTACTGGATGTAGTCTGATCCGGTCGTGATGCTCTCGTGTTGTTGGGGGGGTTTCTGAGGTGTTCTGTCTAGCTTAGGACTCCATGGTGGAGTCAAAATGATGGATAAAGACTTCGAAGGAGCTTTCTTTTGCTCATCCATTTGGCTGAATCTCTGAGAAATTATTATTTTATTAGTTTTTATTTTGGTGTGACATTTGAGCTATTTTGAGAAAACTGGCCCTCCAATGCAATGCCATTCAAAGATTGAATACAAAATCTGGGATTTAAAATCTGATTTAAAAGAAAATGTTTTGGGATTTGTTTGTTTTGTATCATTGATTTTAGTTTTTGATATGAAATATGTGCTATTTTGTGGAGATTCTCTCATTAATGCAATGGAGCTGAAATTCTGAGATTCAAAATCGAACAAATATGTTTTGGATTAGTTTAATAACGTAAACAAGAAATAATAATGTATTTTTTTTTTTTAAATCACCCCAATTTAAAACCAAAATTCTAAGATTATGCTGGATAATAACAGGATTATGTTTCAAATTGTTATTCTAATAATCATTTAGGTTACACTTTATTCTGAAAGTCCACTTTAGACATTCTACTAACTATAAGTAACTTTGTAACTACATGTCAACTACTTCTCATTCATTAACTACATGTCTATTAACTCTCAGAGCAGACTGTTAGGGTAGGTTTAGGGTTAGTAGAATAAGTTAACATATACTTGTAAAGTTTCTCAGTATGTTGTATGTCGTGGACTCATCACAATAAAGTGTAAGAAGATATTAATCAGACAGACTACTAATACTATAATGACTGCTAGTCGACTTGTAGTAGCAAAGTTACTCACTGTTAGTAGAATGTCTAAAGTGGACTATCGAAATCAAGTTACCAATTTTTAGTTTGTGATTTTTGGAATGAAATTCAAGGTTGAATTGGAATTTTGTGATTCAAAACCTTATTTAAACATGGAAAAAAAAGTTTAAGAAAACGAAGGAATATATAAGAGATTGAAATAATGCCTAATTTGTGGCATTCACTGCAGTTTAAAGCCAAGTGCCATTGGTTTCTCAGATCACGGTCTAATCATGATGGTGATTTCATGATCACCCGTCAGATTGTTATGCTTATAAAGCAATTATTAATAAAATAATCATTAAATCAGAAAACACAGCATTTTCACCCAGGTGTATGTGAGCACTTTTACCGTATATCTGTGTCTGATAGTGTCTCACAGATATTCTGAGCACCAGTAATGATCCATAACAATGTGAAATCCATCTCAATATTGCTGGATATCTCTCTTTGAAGCTTTCATAATTCACACACGAATCTGAGCTCATATTCCTGTGCACATCTGTCCGAGTCCAGGAGCCCAGCTGTGGACTCTCGCTAATCAAGCAGATCTCGTTATGGACAGATAATGAATGAGGCTTTGAGCTGATTGGTGCAGGACTTCGTGATGAGCCCTTATTTCGATTATAGGCCCGTCTGGATGCACATATTGAAGTGGAGGGAAGAGCTTCTGTAAACAGATGACCGTTGTTCATTAAAAGGCATAAAACAGCACTAGTTTCATGCTCTCAAGTGTGTTTCTTCTGCCTCTTTACTTCAGCGGATCAGCAAGAGCTTGTGAAATCCCAGGTCTCTCTCACACACACACACACACACACACACACACACACACACACACACACACACACACACACACACACACACACACACACACACACACACACACACACACACACACACCTGGAGCAGTGGACACTCACACACACACACACACACACACACACCTGGAGCAGTGGACACACACATACATACACACACACACACACACACACACACCTGGAGCAGTGGACACACACACACACACACACACACACACACACACACACACACACCCTGGAGCAGTGGACACACACACACACACACACACACACACACACACACACACCTGGAGCAGTGGACTCACACAAACACACACACACACACACACACACACCTGGAGCAGTAGACACACACACACACACACACACATACACACACACACACACACACACACACACTTTGCTCCTGTGTTCTTTCAATCATTGACAGCGTTAGTCATCCAGCGGTCTCTACGCTTGCTTTCTTCACACCAGTGAGAATATCTTTTCAAGTGATGTGAGAAGTTTTCTTGAAACTATCTCAAAATAAAGCAAAAAGAAACAGTCCATCAGTCAACACTGTTGTTTATTTACATAAATTAGGGATGCCCCCCCCCCCCCCCCGTGTTATTGTTTAGCCCCACGAAAGCACAAAAAACATTATAAAGCACCATAAAGTCAAACTCCAAGTGTTCTGATGTTCTTAATGTGAGGTACAGATGAATATTTAAGTCCTTAAATTCAAGTTCACGTAAACTCGTCTGTCCGTCATCCTCCGTTCAGCGTTTAAACTGTGTGTCACGTTCGGTTAAGACAGCCAAGATGATGAAACTCTCTCCAAGAGCGCATAGTAACTGAAATTTAAAACTGTTAAAAGAAAAGGCTCAATAAACTATCGCACAGATTTAATAAGCTATGCATCAATATCTCTTTGTGCTTTGAGCTTCTCTATCCGGAGCTGTGCGCTGCTTCAAGCGCGTCATTCTGTGACGGGATGTGCTTATATAAGCTGATTAACTTATAGCACATTGGCTTATATGAATGAATCAGTGTTTTTGAACAGATTATCTGATTCAATGACTCATTCATAAGAAGTACTAATCATAAAGACATAAACTTGTTTTGCTCCTGATGAATTAGTGACTTAATGATTCAATGACAGCCATTCGCGCCACATATTGGCATAACAATTGCATTCAATTGCTTTTTAATCAATATACAAAATGATTTTGGTGGATGTATGAGGTCAGTCCTCCTCAAGTTGTTCATCACATTAACTATGAACATGATCCAGTAATATTTGACAACCACAAATTGTAGAAATTATTTTGTGGGCTACTGAGTGCATGTTAGAGTATGTTTACATGGTATATGAAACTCGATTATTTCAATGCAAATGTATTTTGTCATGCCTTAAAGAATGATAGTATCCTAAGAGATCAGCAGCAGCATGTGTGTTTAATGTCCCTCCGGGAGCTGCTGTGTGTCATCTGGTGCATAGAGCGCTGATAAGAGCGGTCAGTGATCATATATCACTTCCTCCATAAATCCTGCTAACGGCTTGCTCATTTGGATTGATTACGGACATCAGCGCTCGTAACTTACCCACAGACAAAGGACAGAGGATGATAAACATGATGCATTTCTTGCACACTGACATATGCACAGACACAGCGGCTGAGCACGTGTGTTCCTCTACAGTACTTGACATTTGTCTGTATGCTCACATGCATGAATATCAGTCGATACCATATTGAACGCATATTTGCATTAGTCGAGGAAAATGAGATATGTTTGGGAAACAGAGGAAAGGACACTGCTTGAACGTGTTATTTCAATGATAAAGAATCTCGTTTGATTTTGTTTGAACGTGGTGTGCATTTCTTTTGACAATGCAATGGTAATGTCATAAGATAATTAAGATAAGAGCA
>CM049883.1:27705454-27707954 GCA_027474115.1 Schizopygopsis malacanthus
ACCTGCAGTACTAGATTATGGGATGCATTATATATGAATGCTTGTCTAAAGAGATGTGATTTAAACAGAGAGAGTGTGTCTGAACCCCGAACGTTATCAGGAAGACTATTCCAGAGTTTGGGAGTCAAAAATGAAAAAGTTCTCCCTCCTTTAGTGGACTTTGCTATCCGAGGTACTACCAAGAGTCCAGAGTTTGGGAGTCAAATCTGAACAAGCTCATTATTAAGCTGTCTTTTAGTTGTGTAATGGATTTTAGCCTGTGGTAATGTGACTTGTCACATCTCTCTCTCTGTCTCTCTGTGTGTGTATTATTCAGAGCGAATGCAACAGCCCGAGGAACGTTATTAATGGCAGCTCTGAAATGGATGCCGTGTGTTCAAAAGCTCATGTTTTTTTAAAGAAAGCAAATATATGGGTTGATATCAGTGACTGAAGCCGATGGCGTTTGGTTTGTGTAGGTAGATATTCTCTTGGGTGACGTCTTCATCAAATGACAAACACAAGCTGCGAGGCTTTTCAAGGCTTTCACTGTGTGTGATGCAGCAGATTTGAGCTTTATTAAAGATGAGATCCCACTGAATAACATTCATGTAAATGCAGCGGCTCAGCTGACGGTTTTCTGTTATTAAATGACTCTCTGGGATACTTGATTCTGATTGGTCTGATTCATCAAGTTTATTTGTATATGCAAATCATGCAAAGCAGCTTCACAGAAAATTACAGTTTCTAAATCATATTTAATAATAGCTTATTATCAGCGGTGACTATCTCAAGTTGATGTGCATATGACTGAAATCAAGCAGTTAGTTGATGTCATGTAAAAGAGAAAGAGTACAGTCAAATATGTTTTAATTATTAATTGAATAAAATAAGTAATTATGTTGCGTGGTCATATTGTGTGTTTTGTGCATGTATGTAGTTATTCATTTGATTGTTTGTTTATTAATTGTGCATGAAAGAGTATTAAAAGCATGTATTAATTTTTCAATAAACAAATTAGTTACTTTAAGTAAATAAATTAAATTAATGTATTTTTTTCATTCATTTCTTTAACCATGTATGATCATCAAAATCATACCTAAAGAAATTGATTAATTTATTTCAATGAATAAATTCTTGTTACTTTAACTAAAAAAAAATAATAAATACACTGATTTATTAATTAAAGTAACCGTGCATGAACATCAAAACAATAGAAAAATAATGTATTAATTTATTTCACTAAATAAATTACTGTTACTTTAAGTGAACAAGTACATATAAAATAAATATAAATTAATTAATGAATAATTAGAATTATATTTTTTTCTTTATTCAAGTAGACGTGTGTGAACAATGCTAAAATATATTACTATATTAATTAATTTCAGGAAATAAAACTAAGTCATTAAGTAACAACTTATCATTATTTATTCATTAAAAACAAATGAATAAATCAATCTAATAATTAACTAATACATTTAAGAGTATTTATTTATTCATGTAAGTGTGTATGAACATCAAACAATACTACATTAATAATGAATAAGTGGACAGGTATCAGTAAATGAATGATTACATAAATACATTCATAAATATGATCTGACTGGCAAACATTGAGATCGTTCAGTTGCATCTCTTGGTGTGGTGTGTTTATATCTGTGCATGTGTGTTGTTCTCCGCAGGGGGTCGGGATGGACCCTCTGGCGCTGCCGTCTGATCCCAAACTGGCCAAAGAGAAGAAGAAGAGCTCGATGAGCGGCCTGTCGGAGGAGGAGGAGGAGATGTCCATCAGGATAGGTAGAGCAGGAGGTCACTCAGGCAAGCTCTTCTTCACACCCCACAGTGTGCTCTCCAGATCTGCACGGATGCTCTCTCTGGGTCCCTCTTCTGTCACGGACAGGATCTTACTTCTCCTTCAGTCTTGAAACATAGTGAACAAGTTCAGGCATTATTGGCACTTGTGATGTATCTATACACACTCTATAAGTTTGTAAAGTTTTTGAAAAACATGTCTCTTCTGCTCACTGAGGCTGCATTTATTTGATCAAAAATGCTGTAAACATTGTAAAAATAGATGTTTTTATGTGAATACATGTTAAAATGTAATTTATTTGCAGTCATTTTCAGCATCATTATTCCAGTCTTCAGTGTCACATGATCTTCAGAAATCACAATAATATGCTGATTTGCTGCTCAAGACATATTTTTGATTATTATCAATGTTGGAAACAGTCGTGCTGCACAATATTTTTGGAGTGACTGTGATACATTTAATCTTTCATGATTCACAGATGAATAGAAAGTTCAAAAGAACAGCATTTATTTGAAATAGAAATCTTCTGTAGCATAATTAATGTATTTACTGCCACTTTTGATCAATTGAATGCAGCCTTGGTGAATACAATTATGAATTTTTTATAGAAAATTAAATCTTTCCCCAAACACTGATAATTTACAAAATGCATGTCTCAATGACAGCTGGATATGAGGAAGATTTTATTAAATATATAATAAATAT
>CM049883.1:27710454-27727954 GCA_027474115.1 Schizopygopsis malacanthus
TCTCACTCTCACTCAACTCACTCTCACTCTACAACTCACTCTCACTCTACAACTCACTCACTCACTCTCACTCTCCAACTCACTCTCCAACTCACACTCACTCTCCAACTCACACTCTCACTCTCAAAATCACACTCACTCTCACTCTCCAACTCACACTCACTATCGCTCTCACACTCTCACTCTCCAACTCACACTCACACTCTCACTCTCACACTCTTACTCTCACTCTCCAACTCACACTCACTCTCACACTCTCACTCTCCAACTCACACTCACTCTCACACTCTCACTCTCCAACTCACACTCACTCTCCAACTCACACTCTCACTCCAACTCACACTCTCACTCTCCAACTCTCACTCTCACACTCTCACTCTCCAACTCACTCTCACTATCGCTCTCACAATCTCACTCTCACTCTCCAACTCACACTCACTCGCTCGCTCTCGCTCTCACACTCACACTCACACTCTTACTCTCACTCTCCAACTCACACTCACTCTCGCACTCTCACTCTCCAACTCACACTCACTCTCCAACTCACACTCTCACACTCACACTCACTCTCCAACTCACACTCTCCAACTCACACTCTCCAACTCACACTCTCACTCTCCAACTCACTCTCACTCTCACACTCGCTCTCACACTCACTCTCACACTCTCACTCTCCAACTCACACTCACTCTCACACACTCTCCAACTCACACTCTCACTCTCCAACTCACACTCTCACTCTCAAACTCTCACTCTCCAACTCACACTCTCACTCTCCAACTCACACTCACACACTTGCTCTCACACTCTCACTCTCCAACTCACACTCTCACACTCACTCTCACTCTCACACTCTCTCTCCACACTCTCACACTCACTCTCACTCTCTCACTCTCCAACTCACACTCTCTCTCCACTCTCACTCTCTCTCTCTCACTCTCACACTCTCACTCTCACTCACTCTCACACTCACTCACACTCACACTCACTCTCATTCTCACACTCACTCTCACACTCCAACTCACACTCTCACTCTCACACTCACACTCTCACTCTCCAACTCACACTCTCACTCTCACACTCACACTCACACTCTTGCTCTCACACTCACACTCTCGCTCTCCAACTCTCACTCTCCAACTCACACTCACACACACACACACACACACACACACACACACACACACACACACACACACACACACACACACACACACACACACACACACACACACACACACATCTCACGCTCAAACTCTATCACACTTACCCTAAACCTAACCATCACACATTCACACACACACACACACACACACACACACACACACACACCACACACACACACACACACACACACACACACACACACACACACACACACACACACACACACACGCTCAATTAACTATATTTTAAACTCAAATAATAATTAGTAATACTATTAATATTTATTATTTAATATTTGTTCTTTAATTTATTCTAATAGTTTGTATTTTTAAAGGATTTCATTATATTTTCAATTAATACAATATTTAATTTAAACTTTAAGCAGCAAAATTTATTTTTTTAATCCAATGCATGAAAGCCAGATCAATGGCCTCTAGTGGGAGAAATGTATGTAATACTGCATTTACTTATTATTGCACTATACAAGATAGATATTTAGATACATATTGCAATATATGACTATTTTAAAGACCATTGTGTCTTTTCTAAACAAGTTCGTAATTTTTGTTTTATGTTTATTTATTGTTCAGTAATAACAATAAATAAAACAATAACCACCAGCTGTGACTTTGGGAAAGGTTTTATAAATACATAATATATTATATGAAATAGGAAATTAATACTGTTCATTTGTTTCAATTAGTTTTTACTGTTTACCAAAAAACTGGAATGAAATATAATTTATTATAACTGTGGTTACACTTATTCAAAAGGCATTCGGGTTGCTTTAGTAAAACCTTTATAATGTATTTTCATTTAGAGGCTTCATAGAAAGTGTTATCATAAAACTGCTTTGTATGATATGATTTTCTTTGGGTGTTTTTCCTTCCAGCTATCACTGTACTCATCATCCATCAGTCACGATCAGAACTAGAGAGAGAAATGTGGGGTGTATACGTGAAGATGTCAGTTTGCCTTTCTTTTTTAATATCACATAGAGATAAAACCGATGCAAATGCATGTGTTTTTTGTGTAAAGTGTTGCAGGTTTAGTTGTGACTGACACACACGGTGCTTTATCTGCTCTGACAAATATGATGCATGCATGTAGTTTCACTTACTATAGTGTCATTTTGCCTTTGGCTTGTCATGTGTTTTAGGCATAAGTTTGCCGTGGTTTAACCCATCTGATGAATTGTCCAGTTACATAAAAAATGTTGAATGGCAAATAAAGCATTCAGCAAATGCATAAAAATATAAGAATGAGAATACGCTAATTTTAAATGTTTATTTAAAAGACAGGAGGAATACAAATTTACTAGCAGAAATAAGACAAGCAAATGCATTAATAATAATAATAATATATAGTATAATATATATATATATATAAATGTTATAATATACAGTGATGCTTGCAGAATCTGTTAAAATGTGAATAATTGTAACAAAATAAGAGATCAACAAAATGCATGTTTTTTTTATTTAGTACTGTTCTGAGTAAGATATTTTACACAAAAGATGTTTACATTTATTCCACAAGACAAAAAAACTCGCTGAAATTATTCAAATAAGACCCTTCAAAAGTTTGTGACCCCTTGGATCTTACTACTGCGTGGTTACCTGGATGATCTACGGCTGTTCTGTGATGGTTGTTCAGGAGTCCCGTGTTTGTTCTGAACAGTTAAACTGAGCTCTCTTCTTCAGGAAAAACATACTTGTGCCGTGTCTTTCAGAATCAAAGAGGCTGTTATTGAATATCTTACTGTAGCTGTTAAAAACTCAATTGAATCTGACAACAAACCAGCAGCCCATAACCAAAGCGCCATTCCTCTATCCAAATGTGAAGAATGTGTTTACATGCAGCTGAAATATTAAACGCACAGCAGCACAAAACAGTCGGTTTACTTCTAATGGTCAGCGAAAGGAAGGAAAGCTAAATTGTAACTGATTTGATGCAAAACAATTATTTAAGCTCTTCACGCTATCTGTGTTTGCAACTCCTCTCTTTTTTTTTCTCTGCATGAGTGTTTATAATGTGGAGTATTTGCTGTTTATTCTCCTGCTTGTTATGTGAGATAATATTTGAAGGAGGCGGCGCTCATCAGCCGAGCTTTTGCCTGGGAACACAGCAGGCCTCCATAGACGGGTATTATCACTCATTCTCTCCTCCATCACGGAGGTTTCAGCAGCAGAATCTGAGCAGCGCGCGCTGAGCCCGTCCGAGCATCGCTGCATCTTTCACATTACAGCAGCAGCAGGGCTTCGGCCGGCGCGGCGCGGTGCTGTTTGGAAACACACACAATCATCATGAATGCTGCAAGGTGAGACAGAACGAGGCACAGAGTAGAGCGTGTGTTGCTGGATGGACCCGGAACACTTTTCCTGTCAAACGTAGTGTTAAATAACTCCAGGCATAACCTAAAATCTGATCGGATGATGAAAACATATATATATCCTACTTGCCAAAGTCAAGGAGCTTTTAGTTCAGTGTGTTGCAGGAAGAAGTATTGCTCTGGCAGTTTGAGCTCTTCTGCTTTTTATAACTCGTTGTTTCAGACTAGTGGAAAAAATAATAATGAAAAATCAAAAATATACATTTAAGTGTTTTTCTGCACTTTATCAGTTACATTTAAATCAGAATACTTATTCTTTTAAAGACTTTTTTCTCAAAATGAGTAAAAAAATCTCTTTCATCGGCACTTAGTTCAAACTTTACTGTTTTACGGATTGTTTTTTTCATATATAAATGGCCTATTTTAAACCATTTTTCGTAATATCTAAAAACATTGCAATTATTATTTTATAATTTTTTTCTGACTGTCGACAGAATTTTCTGATTTATGGAATGAAAAATAGAGAAATCCATAAAAACATTTAACTCTAATAAATCATATTTATAATAAAACTATTTAAAAACCTGTCTTTATCCAATGATCTGGAAATGGATGCATATTTAACTAGATAAAACCTAATTTTCAATATTCACAACATAACATTTACAGTACTACAAACTGTAATTATTAATGTAATTAATCAAATATCTATCTAAGTAATTTTTAACCATATTCACTGGTGGTGTCTTCATAACAGTTATTCAGAATATTATTGCATAAACTCTATAGTTACTATCTCTATTCCGTTAACACTGTAGATGCTTACTTGTACTGTTTGTTATGCTGCTCAGTCATTTAATAATTCATTCTCCTTCATGTCCTTCACATTATGTTAAAATATGAGCGCTCTAAACCAGTCCCGAATGCCTCACAGATCGTGTGAGCCGGTGAGAGACTTCTGCTTGCTTGTTTTAGTGATTTATTCTAATTTCCTCTCTCTGAATGTGTGCTTGACATTTCACGGCTGATATCTTGTTTACATGTTAGGCTAAATGCCCCAAAAAACTCCAGTATTTTGACACTAACCTGGAAAACATTCAACACAGACTCGTGGCTTGTGCAAAACTCCAAAACATCATGAACAAATGTATTAATTTTTACAGGAACGGATTATAGATGAATGACGACTTAATTTCATGCGTTCTTGCCCATTACTATGCTATGAGCACTTACTGTAGTGCATGATTTGTAAACAAATACATTTTGATTTTTACGTCACATCACCAGCTCCGTTGTCTTTTCTGATACAGTAAACTTGCTCGGTGCAGCTTTGCACTTGTGATGTGAAGCGCTCCGGTGAAACCTGAGTCATGATAAAAGAGTTCAAACACTAGTAGAAGTAAGATAAAATGACTTGGTTGCTTCAGTAAATGTGTTTTTATCTCACGTTTGCCTTTGTTAAAACTGGTGTGTAGGTTTAGGGTCGAGTTTAGTGTTGATTCTAAATCCTTCATGAAGAATATCACAACCTTCTTTCCTTTCTTGTATTAGCAGTTTAACCATGTCATCAAATGTTCTGTGCTTAGATTTAACACTTGAGTTGATGCTTGAGCCGAGCTTTAAGGAAAATGAGCTTTTGAGCTTCTTTATTCTGATGAAATTTGCTCAGGAAGTTGTGTTATGGTTATGTTGGCCCTTTGAAATCCTCTTTGTTTTCTAAACAAGTGTTTGACCAGAAGTGTATCGATGTGAATGGCGTGTGTGGTTGTGATGGCCATAGCAGTGTTTCCTCCCCTACAGGACCGAGGTGATTCAGGTGCTCGAGGACAGAGCTGGCCTCAGATGATGAGCTTTATTTGTCACATACACGATTATACAGAGTATAATGAGGAGTGAAATGTGTTCTCTGCATTTAACCCATCCAAGTGGAGCAGTGGGCAGCCGACATTGCGGCGCCCGGGGAGCAGTTGGGGGTTCGGTGCCGCGCTCAAGAGTCGTGGACACTTCCTGCCAGAGCCGGGATTCGAACCCACAACCTTGGGTTACCTCGGGTTTTAAGTCCAACGCTCTTTCCATTAGACAGCCTGATAGACAGCCGAGCTTGTGTCTCTGACGGAGAGCACCTGTTACAGCTCTACAATGTGATTCTGTGTCTGTGGCCCTTTCACAGAGATTACAGGAAACCAGTCCAATCATATTTATCATGTTTTTAATTAAACCGAGGGATCTTGAGATGCCAGATCTTGAGTAGTCAGTCAGTGCAATTATTGAGGTATTATGATTCTCTTATCATAAGCCCCTGAAGATGAGAGATGAATTCCCAGTGATGCATGTTATCAAAACTGAGTGGATGTGGTTATTTGTGTACAATTACCAAATACCACAAAATATATATAAAAAAATCAAATAGAATTAGATTTGTATATTCTGTTATCATTTTAATTTTAACAAATATCACAAACGGTTTTCTTTTATAGGCGTATATATGAGATATTTATCCGTATTATTCTAGTATCATTAATATTTTTATTGTTAATATTCGGATATTAACACTCACACTTTCACTCTCCAACTCACTCTCATTCTCACTCTCACACTCACACTCTCCAACTCACACTCACACTCTCCAACTCACACTCTCTCTCCACTCACACTCACTCTCACACTCACACTCTCCAACTCACACTCACACTCTCCAACTCACACTCTCACTCTCCAACTCACACTCTCTCTCCAAATCACACTCTCACTCTCACTCTCACACTCACTCTCATTCTCACTCTCACACTCACACTCTCCAACTCACACTCTCACTCTCCAACTCACACTCTCTCTCACTCTCACACTCCCACTCTCCAACTCACACTCTCACTCTCCAACTCACACTCTCTCCCCAACTCACACTCTCACTCTCTCTCACTCTCATTCTCACTCATTCTCACACTCACACTCTCTCTCACACTCACACTCACACTCTCACTCTCACTCATTCTCACTTTCACACTCACTCTCATTCTCACACTCACTCTCATTCTCACACTCACACTCACTCTCACACTCTGAAAGTGAGAGTGAGAGTTAATATTAATATTTGTTAATTAGATTTTTATGTTCTGTTATCATTTTAATTAAAAACAATTAGTAATTTTGGTGTTTGTTTAGTGTTAGTTTTTATTTCAATTTAATTTGTATTATTATAGTTAACTATGTTAATAATAATAATAATGTATGAAATATAATAATTTGAATAGTAAATTAAAAAAATATAACATTAATGTAATACAAATTATTGAAATATTCAATGTCTGTAATGATACCGTAGGGTGGGGGAGGAACGCAAGAGCGTCTCACTGCATTGCTAATCCCGGGGTTTATTGATACCAGCAATGCTTTTTAGCCTTGCCAAGGCCACTGTAGGGGAGCCAGAATTTATTAAGATAAGTTTATTAGTAATTTGTCATATTTAATAGGAATGGCGAAATGTAAACATTCCAATTTATTGCAGGCTAACTCTTCTGTAAATACACCGTTTTTGTCATTTTGGTCCATTTTAATCCAGCATTTCCCTTTGATAGAAGCCGTGAATTCTCCTTGGTAATGAATGAATGATGCATTTTATTCAGTGTATTGCTGTACAGCTATTCCCAAAGCACTTTACAATCATACGTGGCAGCCTGTGGGGGGGGGGGGTCTCTCCTAAACCTCCACCAGTGTGCAGCATCCACTTGGATGAAGATGGAAAAGATAGAAATGCGAGTGAAGTAACACGTATTATTTGACATCTAAGCGCTCTAGCTGTGTTTTCCGCTCGTGAAGGTCAGGGCTTTGTGTTTGTGAGTGTCTTCATGCCTGTGGACTTGTGCTGGGGAAGTGTATACTGCAGTCAATGTTTTCTCCACGAAAGAGCCGCCAGATGCTACATGATAAAGCATCGCGTGACTATCCCAGCTGTGCCTCGTTCACTCTGAGCCGCTGGAGGTTACTTGCTTCCGTCAGTGGCTGTCAGGTTCCCCGAACTGGCCAAGTTTCGAGTGTCAATTTTGAAAACCGGTTAATCAAACAAAACAAGTTTTAGTTCTGTGTGGAGAGCAGTGCAGAGAAGTTTATTGATGCTAGAAATGAACCGAGCAAAGCATTTGGAAGATAAGGGTGCAGGACGGGGATTTGTGAAATGCATGACCGCCTGCCGTCATATGATATATTACTCATTTACATATAGAGAAGATGCCATTCAATTAGTTTTGCATTGGCTTTCCAAATTAAGTTTTTCATTAAATTTGACTCTATTTATTTGTTTGTTTGTTTTAGTTGAATTTTCAGACTTTTGTATGTTTAAGGTTGGTGAACAGTGTTATTTATTTATTTATTTAGTTTAGTGCTATTGATAACTAATGGCATTTGTTCACGTTTAATACAGGCAAGTTTTAAATGTTCAAAAAACTCAAATTAATTTGTGTAAGTCTCTTCTGCTCATTTATTTGATACACAAAAATACACAAAAATTGTGAAATATTATTATAATTTAAAATTATGTGAATTTCTGATAAAATGCTATTTATTTCTGTGATGCGCAGCATCATTACTCCAGTCTTCAGTGTCACATGATCTTCAGAAATCATAATAATATGCTGATTTATGATCAAGAAACATTTCTGATTATTATCAATGTTGTCCAGTTTTTCTGAACAACATATTTGTGGAAACTATGATACACTATAATTTAAAAAGTATATTTTAGTAATTTCCTGAGTTTGTTTGGTGTTATTGCTGGTTGATGCAGGAAGGTTGTAAATGTTTCAAGCTTTATAATATACCGTGCATTCAAAATTCTAATTAATTTGTGGCATTTTTATATGAGTATTTTGGAGTCATGAAATGTGTTTTAGTTTAGTTGAGTTAAATGACTAAATAGCCTCTGGCTGGATGCTCATAGTGCACTTTTCAATGCAATGCAACTTTGATTGAAATCGATCGAGTTGAGGTTGTTTAGTCGGCGTGAGCATCACCTCGACAGACAAAATCAGAAATAAAGGGCAGCGTGTTCTTTCAGAATGACAGCAGGTCTGATGATGAATGCATGTGCAATGTTTCTGATCACATAGACGGCAGAAGAGGTGAGCCGAGGTTAAAACTGCTGCATTATGGAGCGCATATGCTGCTGATTCTGTGAATATGCACGCTTCGACTGCTACTGTGACACATGATGAATATACAGTATGAATGTAAGCCTGATTATGCAAGCTGTGTGTTGGCTTGGGTTCGACTGCGACTGCTGGTCGAGCGTTTCTATGGTGACGTGTGGCTGTGCCTGATAGGGAAATAAGATGGAAATTATCGATTTCCACAAACCTGCTGTGTTATGATGACCGCTATTTGGGCCTGGACGCCTTTTTAATTTTAGAAGGTTGCATTTCTGATTTTAAGCATTCTGTCTGACAAAGGGTTTCTTTAAGTGCTGATAAATTGTATTGTGCTATCTTTATAATAATAATAACATGCTATTGTTTGCGTTCTGAACCTATGACCGGATTAATCTAAATGATTTCTACTCTGTCATCAAGGTTATGGCGTCGTATCATTAGCATTCAAAAGTCAACAGGATGACTACTTTTTTTAATTAACAGAAATTGCATCAAATGCTAAAATGTTATGTCTTTAGTATGTTATGTGGGGGATATTATGTTTGATAATTCTTGTCAGATATGAAAAACAGTGCTTTTTTATATGACGATGGTTTTTCAAATGATTTCTCCTCTTTTATATTTAAATCAACACATCTAAACTGGCAGTGTCACGATACGCTGCTGATACAGGAACACGCAGGAGTCGAGGAAACGTCTTTAATCAAGGAGCTCAGGAGATAATACACAATGGGAGAAGCACATTCACACACGTAGCAACAAGTAGACCACGACAAACAAGAACCGAAAGGACAGGGGCTTTTAAAGACAGGATAACGAGAGACGAAAGGACTGGGGCTTTTCATATCAACAATCACACAAGGGAGAAAGTGGGTCACAGAATACATGGGGAGCAAAAACATTTAAAAAAATCCTGGGGTGTGACATTACTCCCCTCTCCCAGAAGGCACGTCCCACGCCGTAACAATACCCCCAGGGAGGGGGGAGCGGGCAGACAGGGTCCAGGGAGGCGATGAAGGAAGGAGGAACCAGGCAGGAGACAGGAGGGAGCTGGAACAGGAGGACCCTGGCGGGACCCAGGCCACAGCCATAACGGTGGCCCACGTTGGAGCCGACGGAGGGAGGAGTCATGGAGGGTGAATGGCCGCCGACTCCAGGGGGCTGACCAACAGTGGCAGAGCAGGTGGTGGAGGAGCCCGAGGCAGAGAGCCGAAGAGCAAGGGCGACGGGAAGGATCCGGAGGGCCAAGGTGGAGCAGATGGTGCCGGCGACCGAGGCGGAGGCAGGGATCCAGAGGGCCGCGGTGGAGCCGGAGCGACAGAGAACTGAGGATGAGCCGAGGGGATGAAGGAGTCTGACGGAGCCAGAGGGACAAAGGGACAAGGCGCAGCCGGAGGAGTGGAGTCTCGAGGTGCAGGTCCAGACCAAGATGGAGCCGGAGGGATGAGGGAGCCTGGTGGAGCAAGTGGACAGATGGGCCACGGCAGAGAGGAGAGAGCTAGGAGCCATGGTGGAGCCGGCAGGTCAACGGGCCGAGGTGGAGTCCGAGCCTCGGCGGTTGTAGGCGGAGTCGAGGAAAACTCCGGCCACGGCGACGCTGGAGGATGGCAGTCCCGTGGAGCACGCACCGCATTAATAGTGAGCTGAGGGTGAGCAGAGGGGCTGCCAGACGACAGCAGTGGAGGAGGCAGGAGCGGGTGGGAGGGCTGGCATTTGTGAGCCTCCGGGCTTCCAGGGCTGAACTCCGGAACAGGAGCCGACACTGGAGGTGCGGGCTCTGGAGGACGCTTTCAGGGAGCGGGCACTGGAGCCCTCCGTGGGCTTAACTGGGGATCAGGAGCCCTCTCTCCCTTGCTGTGCCACACGCCATACTCAGCTCAGCCCCGGTGCAGGGGGCGTAGCTCCACACCGTCCACGGCCTTCTCCCACGCGGCAGTCATTGCTGCTGGCTCACACACCTTGACTGACTTCATCAGTGGCTCTGGCTCCGCTGCAATCCTCAGCACTGTCGCTCCGTGAGGCTCCGGCTCGTCGGTCGCATCAGGCTCCGGCTCTCCATCAGCGGTGGGCTACGACATGCGCTCCGTGTAGCGGGCAGATGGTGGGCTGGGCACTGGGTCCATGGAATACATCAGGAAACAAACAAAAAAAAACACTGGGAAAACCCGGAAAACTAAAACGGAGGGTACACCCAGCGGTAACTGTGTTGGTGGGGTCTTCGTTGGTATAGTGTTCCTGTGGCTCAGTGGTAGAGCAGTGCATTTGCAGTGCAAATGATTGTGGGTTCGATTCCCAGGGAACACACATACTGAAAAAATGTATAGCCTGAATGCACTGTAAGTCGCTTTGGATAAAAGCATCTGCTAAATGCATAAATGTAAATGTCACAATACTCATTTCCACATTTTATTAATTAATTAATCATTAACTACAGTTACAGTAACATGAAGTAAAACATTTTCATGTTTTAACTTTTAACATTATATAATGTAATGGACATGTAATAACTATAATATTTAAATAATTGTAATATTTAAGTTATTTTACACACTATGGGCATATCATATATTTAAATGTGTTTATATCATATAATTTTTTTTTTAATTTTTTTTTTTATACAATTTGTATACATTTATTTATACATAATTTGTCATAACTATTACATTATAATAGTTGTTTAATTATATTTAATAATATAATGTTATATTTTGATATCAAATTACCACGTTAAAGCTTGCTGAACACTTATTGCACTTCAAACACTCACATGGTGCTTCATTCATCATGATCCAGGTATGACAGAGATGGATGCTCTGTACAGATGTGTGGATGTGCTCCTCTGTACTCAATCAAACACACTTGTGATGACATTTGTGAGGAGAATGATGGACGATCTGTCTCTGGAGGTCTTGAGATCATCTCTGGCTGTGTGTACGGTTTTCTATCTGTACATATATATCCAGAGCCGGTCCTCCCTATACGCAGAATACGAAGCAGCGTAGGGCCCTCGAAACACCAGGGGCCCCCTTGCTCTCAAAGATGTTTTAATTTGAGTTTAGTTTTGAATTTGGCCAGCAGCGGCTATGAAAACATGAATGATGATTTATTGTAATGTGGTGCTGTCGCCCTTTCTACGTGAAAATCAGTCAAATAATGTAACGTGAATGTCGTAAAGTTGCTTGAGACGAAAAAAACGAGCTTGAAAGCATAGCGAGCCGCGGAAGAGACACTGTTTCTCGAGTGCTTTCTGCGAAGCGCGATTCAGGGCGGAGTGAAACGCGGACAAATGCGTTTCATTAATTCGTTCTTAACCACTCGAACCCCCCCATCCCCCCCCCCCCCCCCCCGGCCGACACAGTCATGCGTAGGGCTCCCAGAAGTCTAGGATTGTCTCTGTATATATATCTTATATATATATATAATCTTTATAGATGTATATACGTGACATGCTTGTAATGTCTGCATTTGAATGATTGGATCATGGACTCACAGACAAAAGCTTATAACCACTGTAAATATTCACTGTGGCAAAGGTTGCGTTACAGTCAATGCTTGTGGAGTATTGAGTTAATTCTGCACCCGCTTCATTTCTATACATCTCCTGTATTTAATGGAGGATTGAGGCTAAATATAAGGAAGGACTGTGTGTGTTGAAGCAGAAGTGTATGTGATTAGATTGGCATTAACAGTGACCCTAAATTGGGTTGAAATGCCCCAGCGGGTCAGAGCCGGCCAGTAGAGGGTGCTGATGTCTCCTGGGTAAAATCATTTTGCACTGAATCAAACTTGATTGTGTTTGGCAGGATCAGTGTGTTATATCTGTAAGTGCATATCAGCCAAACTCACGTCACTTCGTTTGTTCTGTCAAACACAAAAGGAGAAATTGGGCTGAATCTCATTCAAAGGAATTAGACGTTGCTGTAATGCTTCAAAAAAGACACAAAAGCCATATAAGTATATAAATAAATGTAAATGCTTTAAAGCTGCCATACAATAAGTTTGGGGTATTTAAGTAATACTTTTATTAATCAAGGGTGCATTAAATGGATCAAAAGTGACAGTAAAGACATGTATGATGTTCCAAAAGATTCAGTTAAATTAAATGCTGTTCTTTTGAACTTTCTATTCATCTGTGAATCCTGAAAAATAAAATTGATCACAGTTTCCACAAAAATATTTTTGTCAATGTTTTCAACATTGATATTAATCAGAAATCTTTCTTGAGCAGCAAATCAGTATATTATTATGATTTCTGAAGATTACGTGACACTGAAAACTGGAGTAATGATGCTGAAAATACAGCTGCGCATCACAATAATCATTATATTTTAACATATATTCACATAGAAAACAGCTATTTTGAATCATAATAATATTTCACAATTTATTCTGTAGTTTTGCTTAAATGCAAGTGAACACAAGAGACTTCTTTCAAAAACATTAACAAAATCTTGCCAACCTCAAACTTTTAAAAGTTCATTATACTTCAGTTATCACAAAGTTTTCAGTTATCACAAAGTTATTAAAATGTCACATGCGTGTCTCTGTCTTCATGCCACATATTGTGCAAGTGTCATTTATTTAGAAAATGTCTTATGGCTGATTGCAGCAGACAGGTTTGAGCCTCCTGGTGTCAAGCCGAGCGAATGCAAATCAGTCGCGGATATGGGATGTAGCTGCAGAACACACATTAGCATATTGTCAAGAAAACCAGCAAACAAGCAGTAATCAACAGAAAAACCAGACGCCCGTGGAGACACAAATAACTCCACTGACTCGCTGGTCTGACCGGAGTAATAATATGTTTGAGCTGAAGTTATGTTTTTATTTTTTGGTTTATGATGTTTAAGTGATGTGGACATTATCAGGCCTGTTTTTACACGGATTCACTGGATGCTTATTAAGCTGTGCTGTTATGACTCCGTATCCTCAGATAACCTGTGTGTGTGTGTGTGTGTGTGTGTGTGTGTCGTGTGTGTGTGTGACGTGTGTGACGTGTGTGACGTGTGTGACGTGTGTGTATGTTTGTGTGTGTGTGACATGTGACGTGTGTTTATGTGTGTGTGTGTCTGTGTGTGTGTGTGTGTGTGTGTGTGTGTGTGTGTGTGTGTGTGAGAGAGAGAGAGACGTGTGTGACGTGTGTGTGTGTGTTGTGTGTGTGTGTGTGTGTGTGTGACATGTGACGTGTGTGTATGTTTGTGTGTGTGTGTGTGTGTGTGTGTGTGTGTGTGTGTGTGTGTGTGTGTGTGTGTAGACGTGACGTTTGTGTGTGTGTGTGTATGTGTGACATGTGACGTGTGTGTGTGTGCGTGCGTGCGTGCGTGTGTGTGTGTGACGTGTGTGTGTGTGAGACATGTGACGTGTGTATGTTTGTGTGTGTGTGTGTGTGTGTGTGTGTGACATGTGACGTGTGTGTATGTTTGTGTGAGTGTGTGTGTGTGTGTGTGTGTGTGTGTGTGTGTGACGTGACAATTGTGTGCGTGTGTATGTATGACGTGAAGTGTGTGTGTTTGTGTGCGTGCGTGCGTGCGTGTGCGTGTGTGTGGGTGTGTGTGTGTATGTATGACATGTGAAGTGTGTGTGTTTGTGTGCGTGCTTGCGTGCGTGCGTGTGTGCGTGTGTGTGTGTGTGCATGTGTGTCACTGACAGAGACAGCAAAGTGTTTTATTTTCCTGAGTGTATTCTGCTTGGTACAATCCATGAAACAACTAATTCTTGCTAAGGCGAGCTGCGGATATGAATGATATCTCAATTTGCACAGCTTGTGAAGGGTACGCTATTACTTTTCTAAACTATTTTCTTCTGGCAGATGATAAAACAAGTGAAGAAGATGAAAAGCACTTACATTAAGAGAAGTGCAGAGTCCTATCTAGACACCAGAGGTTTGGCTGTTAGCTTGAGTTAAGAAGAAATCACTCAGACAAACACTTACAACAACATCCTAGCATCATTGTGATGAGGTTTGCATGGGGGGAAAAATAAATAATTGGATTTCATTGCAACATCCAAGCAGCAATTTTTGACTATTTGGTATATTATTTTATAACTTTTAGAGATATTGTGGCTGCCAACCTGAAAGATGTGCATCAAACTATTGTTTCTTTCATCTCCGGCATCATCTAAGAATCTGCAATTCATTCAGCTGTCAGTGTGAATATCTTCTCTGTCGCTCTTACAGATAAAATGTGAAATACAATGCATCCAGATGTGCTACATTACTGTTCTTTTATTTGCCTCTGTTAATGATAATGAGTCTACATCTCATTAATTAACGGAGGGTTTAATTAGTAAGGCTGAAACTGCACCTGCAATATTTCCTAAAATCAATGAATTCTTAATCATTTTTAATAATTCTCATTGTATATTCATTAAATGCAAATGGATTGTTTATTTTGCTCCTGTTAAATTAAAGCAGTAAGCCTCAAGAAGCCGTGGTTTACAGTGAATGTATAACAGCTAAAGGCCGTTGTTAGGCACGACGTGAAGTGTAGTGATATTAATAAAAACACTATTCTTCCACCAAACAATGTAGTTCCTCAGAAACAGTTATGGTTTGAACAAAGTGGTTGCCAAGCAACACACAAAGTAAATAAAGGTGTAGGTTTGCAGTGTAATGTACAAGGGCTTTGAACGTGGCTCAGCCAATCAGAGTCAAGGACCGGAACTATCCGTTTTTATAATCTGAAATAAAATACAACCAAATATGCCACATTTTCATTTTGTGCTGTATTTATTTATTTATTAATACTTTTTTTAATAAATTATTTCTATAATTGATCAATGAATATTCACGAAATGCACATTGCTTCTTCAATTTTTTTTTTTTTAGTTGTGCAACATTTGTTACAGTTGAATTATGAAATAAAATGCCCCCAAATGTGCCACATTTCTGTTTATTTTATTATTTATGTATACTTTTTTATTAATGACATTTATTTGTTTTTAAATGTTTTAATTATTTCTATCATTTCTCAATTAATATTCATACATGCACATTGCTTCATTTATTTCATTGCATGGCTGTGCAACATTTTTGAAACACACACATTTGCTGGCTAGGAAACTTAGATACGGGACTTAGCTTTCACATGTTGTTCATCAACTGAAATGATATTTCATATTCCACATGTGAAAATCTGGTCTTTTCTAGTGATCGACCAAAATTGATTTTTTTTATAACCGAACGATACCAATTATTTGCATGTCTTATGTACCCGATAACCGATATGCAGAACCGATATTTATTTACTGTTAAAAAGTAAATTAAATAACTGTGAAGTAAGTCCATTCTTCACTTTGGTTTGTCCTCCTTTCAGTCGTCTTAACAACAAAAAATATTCAAATTACAACAATAAAAACATTTTATTTATAAAAAGCATCATCAGCAACACTGATATTAACAATAAGCAAAATAATGTATTTAAATGGAGAAAATAAAGGACAGAAGTCATATAACTTCATGTTAAACTACAGTTTTAGGTTTAAACGCTGTTTAATAGACTAAAGAATGAAGAATAATTCACTGAATAATATTCTGTGGAATATTGAAATAAGCTATAACAAACAAAACATCGTATTTTATTGCATTTCTTAACTGGCATGTTTTATCAGAATTATTAAAATGTTTTTGTCTAAATTATGAAAACTGCGGTTTATCTATTTACACAAACTGCGATCGCTTGCGGAGATAATAAATCATTAATTTCGATAGAGATGTATTTAGGTAGATGTTTATTGGTGAAATAATGGTTCTATAGTAAATGTTAATATAGTTTAGTGTGTTATCAAACGAGTGAATCTTGTAAAGTTACATGCGGTGGTCGTGCTGGAGCTTCTCCTGAGTGAACAGGAATATGAAACGGCTTCACGAGACTAAGATGAGCGTATACAACAGAGAGAGAATTCAATTCAGCGCTTTTATTTCCAACATGCGCTCATTCATCGCTGTATTTCATTCAGGCAAAGTTACGTCTTTATTGGGAAAGTTTTACGTGACTCCGTGAGTTCGTCTCTATTTCTTAGAGCCGAGCTGCATAAACTGCATATCAGGCATTTATTGAATACATCCAATTTGTGCATTAATGGCTGTTATGTAAAATAAAGTTTACTAACTACAGCAAATAAAGTACCTGTGTACGCTGCCGTTGTTGTTGTCTCGTCTTCTCTCAGACGCGCTGCAATGGCGATCCTGCGCGCAGTTCTCAAAACAACCACAAGATGGTAGCATTTATCGGTGAATCCGATATTACAAAACCGATATCCGATAATGGTAAAATGCTTAAATATCGTGAAAGATATCGGGAAAGCGATACATCGGTCGATCTCTAGTCTTATCCTGCATGTGCTGCGGCGATCTCTCGTGGTCTTTCAGCCCCAGTGATCTGATCGATTGTGCTTTCCAGACGTGTTTCAGCGAGGACAATTGAGCGTCATCTGTCTCGTTCTAACTCTCACCGGATGCATTCAGAATTGTGCTCTAAAGTGACGGGTAATTATCGGTGTGAGTTTCAGATGCACTCTGTATATCGTTTTTAAGTAGCGATTCAAGGAAATAATTGATTTGACGATTCGAGTTTAAAGCTGTGATAAACACAGTGTGAGATTTGAGAGATGAATGCTCAGGCCGGCTTTGAAAAGAGCCGTTTGTTTCGTTATGTTGATTATATATTGATTGTGGGAAAACAAGTGGACTACAGTAATGAGACTCAGGTGGATTTATTGGCCGGATTGAACTCAGTGTTGTAAGTCATTTTCTGACAGGGTCAATCTGAGACTAAACTACTGATTGGTTAATAGTGTATTTTGCTCTTTCTGGTTGATTTGGGACTTATCATGAACAAGGTACACAAACTGGAACACA
>CM049883.1:27732954-27740454 GCA_027474115.1 Schizopygopsis malacanthus
TAAATTGCAATAATATTTCATAATATTGCTGTTTTTACAGTATTTTTTTAATCAAACTAATGCAAGCTTGCTGAGTATAAAGTACTGTGTATACTCTGAGTATAATCTTACCAACCCCAAACTTTTGAACGCAATGTACCTTATTAATATTTCAAAACAAATACATATATTTTAAATTCCATATAAAACATTTTATTATTTTATTTTACTTTAGTTATTTTTTATTTTATATTGAAGTTTAATGGAATATACAATAATTAATTTCAAATTCATGAATTGAATGGGGGTTAAAAACAATTATAAATCTACGTTTTCCCTAAAAAGTGACCTACCAACATAACATATTGCTGTTTCCTCATTTCTTGCATCATTCTCACCTCGGTACTGTTTATAGCCTTGCCTCTTTGAACCTTAAAGGGACAGTTCACCCAAAAATGACCAAACCAAGACCGTTCCCTGGACAGCTGCACAGATTAAAGCGACACCCAAAAATCACAATTCTGTCATCATTTAGTCACCTTCAAGTAGTTACAAACCTGTATTCATATATTCGTTCTGCTGAACACAAAGGAAGATATTTTGAACGTTTTGAAAAGTTGAAAGTTTGGGGCACCATTGACTTCTATAGTAGGAAAGAAAATACTACTAATAATACTACCACTAGTCAATGATGCCCCAGAACTGCTCTGTTTCCCTCATTCTTCAGCACATCATCCTCTGTGTCCTGCAGAACAAAGACACTCATACAGGTTTGTAACCACTTGAGGGTGACTGAATGATGACAGAAGTGTGGCGTTAATCTGTCCAGGGAACGGTCTCGGTCTCTGCACAGATCGGCTCGGTCTCTATAAGATGTGGAGCGTTGAGTTAAGTGCACTTGTATTCGGCGCTTCTCGTGACATGATGAAGTCTTGACCTTTGCCTCGGGTCTCTGATGTGTGATCTAAAGTGCCGTTGGACAATTTGATCTGGAAAAGGTCAGTATGAGAGAGGAACAAAGCTTGTGTCCAGAATGCACCTTTACGTGCCTTCATTTGCCTTTAAATGCCTTTTATTTAACGGACGATACACCAGGCAACGTCACACACAGACAACCGATGCCGTGAACATATAGGGCATAGAACATAAAGCTATTTACGTCAAATCTAAGCAACTAAAACAATCCTCACGAGGAGTAAATAAACATTTGTATATACAGATAACTGTGTGTATATGTTGTAGCTAGAGTAAACAATAAGCAATGGCATACTGACATATCTTAGCACATATGTAATGTTGTCACTAGCGTAACGTGTATATTATCCTGCATAAGCCTAAGGTACTCAATGCTCACATCGCTGTAAAGATTTCATCTTTGTAGAGTAAACTCTGAGTTCTGGTTGCAACTTTAAATCGACAGGTTTAATCGACTGAAAAGACGATTGACCCACAGTAGTTCTGCATCTCTGAACTCTACAAGTCCCTTCACTTCAACTGACAGATTACATCAGCGTATACACTTAAATACTGTTTTTATAAATGCAAACAAACTAAATTGAACAATTCATATTTGTGAAGAATTTGACCGTGATGCCATTTCATTGGTTTCTGATGCATTACTTTTAAAGTTTTTGTATAATGACATTACAGGCTCAACAACTAATTGACTCAAAATGATCACACAACAGGTCATATGTGATAATATCATAGCATGCGTAAACATTTGAGCTGCTTTAAGTGATATACATGGTGTTATCATACGGAAACAGTTCACATTTGACTTAATAGTCATAGACATTTCCTTAATCGAGTCTAAACCGAATGTATCTTTAGCTTTTGAATGGTTTAATTGATTAATCATTTTACCGATTTTATCTTGATCAGCCTATGAAAGATGAATTTCTTACTACATCTCATGATGAACAAGCAGATACACATCTATGAGTGAGTCTGAAGATAATATTTGTGCCTGATCCTGATTTCAAGGTTAAAATCACGGCCAGTGACAGAACAACATTTTGCATCAGGCTTTTTTTTCTTCTGGTTTTTTTCAGGTTCAGGTTTTTTTTTTTTTTTTTTTTTTTTTTTTGTGTGCCAACAAAATAATCAGTTGATCAATTCTTCATCCAAGACCTCAATTCATCTTTTTCCCTTTTACAAAAGCTAAAAAAGATCAAGTGCAATGGAGATCCATGCTGCATGGTTAGGATTTCATGCATTTTAAAACAGCAGTTTGACAGTGATCTCTGCAGATATCCTTCACAGACTCAAAACTGCATGAAGTATGACTTAGCAGAGCCTGTGAATGAAGCATCATCCTGAACAACAGAGTTTAAATGCGCTCTGTCATCAGTCGAGACGGAGGTCTTGTGTTTGTTCTGGTCCTGTGACTTTAAATGTCTCTCAAAGCACGACCGAAACCACGTCAGCAGATAAACAGACTCATTTCGTGTCAGTTTAAAGCTGTGTGTTGCCTGTTAAAAGTTGTATTGATCTGTTTTCAGTGGAACTTTTTCATTGTAGTCCACCGTTTTAGAGTGATTTCATGCAATTTTCCTTTGAAAGATGAATTTAAATGGAATTACGTGTGCATTTCTGTTCAACATCCAGGACAGGTGCACAAGAGTGTCTGGAGGACAGTACGTACGTGATATAAAAAATAGTCTTAACAGCTACCATGGTAAAAAAAAAAAAAATTGGACAAATGAAGAGCTCTTTTCCAAAACGCGATAAACGCCAAATTTAAATTTTGCTGTGTACTGAACCTATTCACTGCTCCATCAGTGTTTCATGCCAAATCGCTATATTTCCTTGTTTAAAATGTACTGCAAGATGCCGTTCTTTTCCAAACCGCTATAAGCGCCGAACCTGTTTTTAGCCTAAATGCGATATGCACTCACTCAGGTGGTTCGTCACGCAGGTGGCACGTTAATACCCACTGTGGGATGTCAATGTAACAGACGTGTATGCCAGTAAAGGTGGTGTTTAACCGACTGACACTAGAGGCTGTAGCCTTTGGCGTTCCTTGTTAGAGCGCCTGCCTCCCGCACCGGAAACCCGGGTTCGAGACCCGCTCGGTGTGATGGTGCGGCCCCGGGGGGGTTACATCAACACAAGGCTGGTGCGATCGGTTTATAGTATGAGTCCCTGATGTCATATGTTGCATGTTATCTTTTTTTTTTTTTTTTTATTAAATTATATATTATATAGACATAAACCAACATGTAAAAAAAAAAAGGATGGATTTGTAGCGTTTTGAAAAATAACAAAAAAAACTTTTAATTCATAATCGACAATATTGTTGTTTCATTTAACGATCATTGTTTAACATGTTCAGACTGAGCCAACAGACCATTTTAACAGGATAAATTGAATATTAACTAAATGTATGGGTCTAGGTAAAAAAAATGTCCTTTTCATGAAAACTATTAAAATGGATTTATAGCGTTTTGGAAAAGAGCTCTTCATATATAAAAAGCATATTTTTTTTTTAATTGAAAATGTTGCAGCGCCATCATTCAAGTGTCTATCATTTATCATTCCTGTGGCATTGAGTCTCATCACAATGCATTGTCAAGTCGTCTGAGTCTACAGCATTTACACAAGAAATGATATAATCATTAAAATCGAGTGAGTCATTGCTAAGTTAATGGTGAGGCACGTACAATTGAAATCAATCTGGCCAGTCATATTTAAAATATAAGTATGAGCTCTTAATTGTATTAATTCTTGTGTTTTATAGTTTTAGGTATGGTGTTATTGTGATACAAAAGTAAAAATAAATATCATTGTGCACAGAAAAGGTTAGCAAGTAATTTTTTTCCCACAATAAAATCATAATAACACACTGTAATTTTTTTCTTTCTTTATATGTTTCCATGAATAACCTTTAGCATCCGTGGAGTCTTTCCTTTGGACAAAACCTTCTTTACAGTGGAAAAGGTTTCTTTAGATTAATAACATATTCTTCACACTAGCAGAAAATGGTTATTTGAAGAACTGAAACCAAAAATGGTTCTTCTGTGAAAAACCCTTTGGAAGCATTGTTTTTAATAATGCACTGTGCTTATGAACCAGTATTTAGATTAATCGGCCTCATTCACTTCCATTGCAAATGCCTCACTGTAGCCCAAACTGTTAGTTTTTGTAAAGTTAAAGCAGGTATTAATATTTGTTATAGTCAATAAGATTGAGCTTATTGCTTATTACCTTATTACCGCCATCATCAGCATTATAACCAGTGCTGGTTAACCATTATAACCAGTATCACTCACATACTGTAGTCCATTAATAATCACAAGTGACATCACGGAAGATGTAGTTTGTAATGTAATCTATTGCATTACACATATATGGTAATGTGTTCTGACTACTTTTTGATTACTTTTACATTACTATTGACATAACTCATAATTCCTCATTAATTAAGTGTAATAAACATTGAAAGAACATGAAAGAACTGCAGCGGGTTTGTTAGTTGATGCAATGCAAATAATTACTTATATGTGACCCTGGAGCACAAAAGCAGTCTTAAGCAGCTCGTATATATTTGTAGCAATAGCCAACAATATCTATATGGGTCAAAATTATAGATTTAAATTTTATGTCAAAAATCATTAGGATATTAAGATCATGTTCCATGGAGATATTTTGTAAATTTACTTTCGTTAATATATCAGAACTTAAAGTTACTATTTTTTTAATAGAAGCAATCACTTGAAAAGTAAAAATATTAATATATTTAAATTTTATGGGAGAAAAAAAGAATAATTTGTGCAAATCAATAAATTATGAATAATATGTAACCTGTAAAAAAGTTTCAAAGCATTTCAAAGTGTAATATGATCTAATTACAAGTACTTGTGTTTTAATTCTGATTATTTAATCCAGATTACATGTAATGAGTTACTATCAGCAGCGATTATAACCCGCTTCATAATCACCATGACAATCATCTTTCATCACGTTTACAATCATCAGCATCAGCAGAGATTTCTGAATTCATCTCCTTTATAACATCATGACAGCGGCGCTGCTCGTATCAAGAGATTGCAGGGTAATTACTGTCTGACTCCAAATTATCCACCGTGTTCCTGCTCTCAGAAATAACCTTTTTTGTGCTTTTTTCATTTTGTCAAGTGTTGTGATGACACGTAAAATGCCAGAGTGCTTTTGCCTTCTTTTCTGTTCTTTCTTGTTCCATCTTGCAGTTTGTGAGTGAATAAAAGATAGTGTGAGCAACCCGTGACCGTATAAAGCCTGCTGTATATTTGCTACATGTATTATTAAGGCTTCTGAATGATCAAAACTTTGCTGTTAAACCTGTTGCTGTCACGGAACGACTCTGGGAGACAAGGAGAGAAAGGTAAGGATGTTTATTGATAATAATAACGGGATGGATATGGATGATGAGCAGGAGCTAGAGTCCGGTGTTCGATTGACGAGATCCGTCGATCTACTGAGGAGAGGAGTGTGTTTAAATAGCGTGAGGTGATGAGGATCAGGTGAGGTGCAGGTGTGCTAGATTGAGGCTCAGGTGACGACAGGTGCGGGCGTGTGATGATAATGATGATGGAGGACAGACAGACGAATACGTGACAGTTGCACACTATCTACTGCATGTCTTCTGTCTCTGATTCAGAGTTTAGAGTTTTTAACAAGTCAAAGGTCTTTAAGTGTAATTGTACAAACGTCTTTCTGCTGAATCTTGACTGATTTTGATCAAGTACACGTCAGAATAACTGCAGTAATATCTCCAGATGAACACGTACTGGACTGAAGCAGCTCAGCTTTACTTGATTCTCCATCAATCATGTTTTAGTCTTAAATCTGATCATCAGGATCTTTGCTTTCACTGTTCCTCAGCGGAGGAATGATCTTCATCACATCTTCTGAGGAGCGTTTATTACTTTCACTGTTCCTCAGCGGAGGAACGATCTTCATCACATCTTCTGAGGAGCGTTTATTACTTTCACTGTTCCTCAGCGGAGGAACGATCTTCATCACATCTTCTGAGGAGCGTTTATTACTTTCACTGTTCCTCAGCGGAGGAACGATCTTCATCACATCTTATGAGGAGCGTTTGTTACTTTCACTGTTCCTCAGCGGAGGAACGATCTTCATCACATCTTCTGAGGAGCGTTTGTTACTTTCACTGTTCCTCAGCGGAGGAACGATCTTCATCACATCTTCAGAGGAGCGTTTATTACTTTCACTGTTCCTCAGCGGAGGAACGATCTTCATCACATCTTCTGAGGAGCGTTTATTACTTTCACTGTTCCTCAGCGGAGGAACGATCTTCATTACATCTTCTGAGGAGCGTTTATTACTTTCACTGTTCCTCAGCGGAGGAACGATCTTCATCACATCTTCTGAGGAGCGTTTGTTTCTTTCACTGTTCCTCAGCGGAGGAACGATCTTCATCACATCTTCTGAGGAGCGTTTATTACTTTCACTGTTCCTCAGCGGAGGAACGATCTTCATCACATCTTCTGAGGAGCGTTTGTTACTTTCACTGTTCCTCAGCGGAGGAACGATCTTCATCACATCTTCTGAGGAGCGTTTGTTACTTTCACTGTTCCTCAGCGGAGGAACGATCTTCATCACATCTTCAGAGGAGCGTTTGTTACTTTCACTGTTCCTCAGCGGAGGAAAGATCTTCATCACATCTTCTGAGGAGCGTTTATTACTTTCACTGTTCCTCAGCGGAGGAAAGATCTTCATCACATCTTCTGAGGAGCGTTTGTTACTTTCACTGTTCCTCAGCGGAGGAACGATCTTCATCACATCTTCTGAGGAGCGTTTGTTACTTTCACTGTTGCTCAGCGGAGGAACGATCTTCATCACATCTTCAGAGGAGCGTTTGTTACTTTCACTGTTCCTCAGCGGAGGAAAGATCTTCATCACATCTTCTGAGGAGCGTTTATTACTTTCACTGTTCCTCAGCGGAGGAAAGATCTTCATCACATCTTCTGAGGAGCGTTTGTTACTTTCACTGTTCCTCAGCGGAGGAACGATCTTCATCACATCTTCAGAGGAGCGTTTATTACTTTCACTGTTCCTCAGCGGAGGAACGATCTTCATCACATCTTCTGAGGAGCGTTTGTTACTTTCACTGTTCCTCAGCGGAGGAATGATCTTCATCACATCTTCTGAGGAGTGTTTGTTTCTTTCACTGTTCCTCAGCGGAGGAACGATCTTCATCACATCTTCTGAGGAGCGTTTGTTACTTTCACTGTTCCTCAGCGGAGGAACGATCTTCATCGCATCTTCTGAGGAGCGTTTGTTACTTTCACTGTTCCTCAGCGGAGGAATGATCTTCATCACATCTTCTGAGGAGCGTTTGTTACTTTCACTGTTCCTCAGCGGAGGAAAGATCTTCATCACATCTTCTGAGGAGCGTTTATTACTTTCACTGTTCCTCAGCGGAGGAACGATCTTCATCACATCTTCAGAGGAGCGTTTGTTACTTTCACTGTTCCTCAGCGGAGGAATGATCTTCATCACATCTTCTGAGGAGCG
>CM049883.1:27747954-27872954 GCA_027474115.1 Schizopygopsis malacanthus
TATACTATTTAAATGCAATATTCTTATATAGATGTGATATAAAGACAGAGAGAGAACAAGGTGTAATTGTAATATGTATTAAACAGAACATATAGTAGTTTTGTAATAACATTGAAATCTAATATTCTTCGATCAAAGAAGAAATCATTATTTTTGAGCTCTGAATTTAATGTTTTAAATCACAAAATGTAAATATAAAAGTATATAATATTGAGTATTTTGAGTTACACATCTATTGCAATAAAAGATCATGTAAAATATCCCAGAGGCACTTGGTGCATCATCACTTTTGGCAATATATTTTTAATAATTCTTAATAAATGATAATAATAATAATCACAAAAGGGGCTGCACTGCAGAAGAAGAGACAAGTGACTGAATGCTTTTTTTGTGAGGATGAAGATTTATTGTGGTTCATTTATTGTGACCAGAGTCCCTAGGCAAAGAAATGAAGCACAGTTTGTCCATTTATGATGTGCATGACTCACTTATTAAAATAAATGAAACATCAAAACTGTGTTGCATCACTTCTGCGAGCAGGACTAGATACGCATCATGTTTAATTAAGCACAAATACTGCACACATGCACCCAGCACACACTGAACACACATAGTGCTCAACTAATACTGCATTAGACGTGTCATCTCGCCTTTTCATTATTGATTTTAAGTCAAGCCTTTCTCTAATCTTCAAGTCGAGACAATGTCTGTTTTGTGCTGGAGATTCGGTGTTATTGGGATGGAGAGATACGACGTCTTCATTTCTCTCTTCTGGAGCGCGTGAGGGATGATGAGGAGGAGGCTGAACGAGGGAAGATCATGTTTTATAGATCAGCTCGAGGGCATGTTTGTAATCAATCTCTCGGTGTGATACGAGCGTTCACGGCGATGCTGAGGTTCACATGTAGATGTGTGTTCTGGCCTGAAGTGTATTTCACACAAGATCAATGTGATTTCTCAGGAATCTGTGGTGGGTCCTAATGACGAGTGTTATTATAACTGCTCTGAAATGTAGAATTCAAAGTATTACGCTTCCAGCAGCATGTATTTCTCATCAGATCTCATGTAGGCCGAGGAAAATACAGTCAAATCAGGCAAAGCTGATCAAATATAGACCTACACTATTTATTTGGACATTTTCTGCTGATTGTGGGAGACAATATGCAGAGTTCAATACATTCTAAAAAAAACTAATTGTATAAAATATAAATATAGTGTATATAGTAAAGTGTTAATGTTTATGTGGGGGGAAAATAGAAGAAGTGAAAATGCTTCGTGCCAGGGTTGTATCATTAACTAAAACTAAAACCATAAACAAAACATTTTTGTTGATTTAAATACATAAATATAAAAAACAAACAAGCATACATACATTATCTGAAATAAAATAAAATATGAATTTCTGCTAGTTTTAAAGAAGTGCTAAAAAAGTAAAAGTAAAGCAACTAAATACACAAATATACATATAAAATACATAAAAAGAGAACTATGTATATAGACATTTCTAAGGCTGCATTTATTTGATAAAAACAGTAATATTTTGAATATTATTGCAATTTAAACTAACTGTTTTCTATCTGAATATATATGTTAAACTGTAATGTATTTCGGTGATCAAAGCTGTATTTTCACCATCATTACTCCAGTCTTTAGTGTCACATGATCTTCAGAAATCATAATAATATACTGATTTACTGTTCAAGAAATATTTCTGATTATTATTAATGATGAAAACAGATGTGCTTTTTGTGGAAACCGTGATATATTTAACTTGTCAGGGTCTTTAGAGGAATATAAGTTTAAAAGCAAAGCATTTATTTCAAATATAAAGGTTTTCTAACATTATAAATGTCTTTAGTCACTCTTTGCAAAAAAAGTTTCTTTCAAAAAATACAAATCTTACTGACGCCAAACCCACCTCTTTAATCTCAGTTTTTCTTAAAGCAATTGTTTTTCTTAAGGACTCTCCACATGGTCTGTTCTGGTTTTAATAATGTGACAGCTGCAGGTTCACCTTAGATGCTTTGCTGATGTGCCGCATCACAAGTGCTTACTTCAGACTTTTATCTGATTTAATATCAGGTTGATTTGATATCGAATGCATTTACATATCCTTAATTTCCTCTGAGCCCAGAATGAATTTTCCCGGCTAAAGATAAGATTGACTTGATTAATCTGAGTGATGCTTTGAATGAACATTTACACAAACACACACACACACGGATCTGTCCGGACGTGTGTGTCGCTGCAGGAGCGCTGTAGTGGTTGAGTTGGACTCTGATTGGATGTCAGTTTATCAGATACTGAGGTTCTGCTGGACTGAAAAAGCGCATCTGTCTCAATGCTGTGTGAGATGTTTGAAGTCTAAACTCAAATAGCAGAACAAACCACATGAGATCAAGACAAATGCAGCCCCACACAGGCACCGATGACTCGCTGATAACAGGACACTGAGAGGAAAGATTGGAAAGGGATTTTGAACATGGACTTTGTAACACGTTTAATATAGGCTTCACCAGAAACACTCAATGCATTAAGTAACATATGACTCAAAAATTAAGAAAGGTTGCCAGGATTTTACTTTAAAAGATACATTTGTAACATTTTGAGTTTACAGATTTTTTTTATAAACGTAAATAATGTTAATTTACCAAATGACAAAAATCTGATTTTTACCTTTATTATAAAATGACAACCACCTTAAAACACAAGTGGTGTTGAGAAAGTCTCACATACACACGCCATCGTGATAATACACTAACATACACTAAATGACTCTAAAATAATGTGATAAACCTTCATTTAAAACATCAGTTAAAGGGGTCATATGAGGCTTTGCTTTTTTAAAGATCATTATTTTGTGTATTTGGTGTAACAGAAAATGTTGACATGCTTTAATGTAAAAAAAAACACATTATTTTTCAAATACTGTACATTATTGTAGTTCCTCTATGCCCCGCCTCTCTCAAACGCATCGTTTTCTACAAAGCCCCTCCTTCTGACAAGCACAGTCTGCTCTGATTGGCCAACTGGCACAGTGCATTGTGATTGGCCCGAACACTGCAAGCACTCGTCGGAAATGTAACGCCCCTTTCCATAATCACGAGTTTCAGCTTTCAAAATAAATGTAAAGACAGTTAATAATGTCCTTAGTTTTACCATCAGCTCAAGCCCGAATGGGGAACAGAGTCACGTGACAGACACAGTGATGAAGCTCGTATCACAAGCCGACTCCGCAGTGATGTGACCCTCTCTCTCTCTCTCACACACACACACACACACACACACACACACACACACACACACACACACGCCACGCAAAACTACACATCTGAGCAGTCAATAGCAAATAAACTAATAACAAAACATACAGTCGCTGATTCAGAAGCACAAGATTGTCGTAGTAAAGTCAGAATTACCTCGTCTTCTAGCGTTACTGTTCTGTTGTAAGTCATCTTAATGATTCCTAAATGCATCTACTTTCGGAAGGCCAAATAAAGTGCTTTTTGCTTAAGTCTTTGCAACTTCAGGGATCTTATCAGCGTGTAACACTCCAAAGAGAAAGGAAATCACATCATATGACCCCTTCAAACAGCATTTAACAACAAAGACAATTGAGACTTACTATCTCACAATTCTGACTTTTCTTCTCAAAATTGCAATATCTTGCAATTATTAGTTTATATCTCACAGTTTTGAGTTTATTACCAATTTTGACATGTCACAATTACATTTTATTTTAATTTTTCCTGTGGCAGAAACAGGTTTCCATAAAAGAAAAACAAATCTCTGCCGGTGGGGTAAGACAAATCTAATTTAATTTAATTTAATTTAATTCAAAGAGCAAACAAGCAAGATTATTATTCTTTAACTGTTCCTCTTGTTTATGCAAAAAATTAAATACAAATTATAATAATTGTTGATATTCTTCAGAAACGCATGAAAAATATACTATTATACGACACCAAAGTAATCTAATAAACATCAATTTAACAACATAAAATGTAACAAAATTGTGTTTCTGTAGTATTTTACAATGGCTTCAAACACGGCTTAGCCAATCATAATCAATGACCAAAACTCTGTTTTTTATATTTTTATTCAAGGCCACATCTCTTTAAAGTGAATCTGAAAATTAAAATGATGTCGTTCCAAACCTGTATGGAGCACAAAAGAATATATTTTGATTTTGTTTTGGTCTGAGCAACTTTGGACCCCATTGACTTTGATTCAATGATACAATAAATATCTAAATAAATATCTGTTTGTGTTCCGCACAGCATGAGTAAATGTGACGCTCTCTGTGAAAACCCAGGTAAAGTCGATTTTTTTGTGATTTACAGTTTTCTGCGTAAAATCATCAAGGTAAAGAACATTCTGTGAAAATGTAACCTTCATATCTTTAATATTGACTGAGTAAGGCCATGTCAAAGATTGAAATTATAGTGAAATGAATGGTTGAAATCCAACTTTGATGCTTGTTATCTCATAATTAGATTGAGACTTTAGCCTGGATTTCACAGAGAGGGACACAAATGATCCCTTTAATGGCTGTTGGCTCTTTTAAACAGAAAGGAGTATCTTCAGTACGGCCTGCAGAAGTCACAGTGACCCAAGAACTAGACAATTACTGGACAGATGAGTGTCTGTGTGGCAGATAACAAACATCCTCTGCTCCCACTAGATTGTGGGCAATGCATTGCATTACTAACATCTCACAGACTGCCTTCAAAGCACATTTGATGACTGTAAATGGAGTGCAGTGCAGGAATGATGGGACACTTCCGTCATTGGGCTTGATTTTATGTGATCAGTTTTCATCTTATTTTGGAATTCTCTCCTAAACATCAGTGCTCTTCTTAGCAGACGAATGATGAAAGCATGACCAGGTGTGTGTTTTGTGTGTTTCAGAGGGTTTGGCTGTTGGCGTGGGCTTTGGAGCAATCGGTAAAACTCCCTCGGCTACGTTTGAAAGTGCCAGGTAAGACATGAACAGGATAGTTCATCCAAAACCTTTTAATCTAAAACATTGAATCAGAAACAGAATCAGAAATAGCTCTATTCCCAAGTATGCTTGCGCATACAAAGAATTTGTTTTAGTGTCATAAGCTTCCAGTTCACAGAGACAACAAAGACACAGAGACAATACAAATAAGATGAGAATAAAAACATACACACATGCAAATATTAAAATGTAACAATTATTTGAAAAATAACAAATTGTATGTACAGTTGTGCTATAGATGATAGAATGGAATATAATAGAAAGAGATACAGGGATGTACTAGGATGGAGGTGGTAGCAAATAGAAATAAGGTTATTGCACATTGTTATTGCATAATGGGGGGGGGGAGCCTGGGGGAAGAAACTGTTCTTGTGCCTGGCTGTCCTGGTATTTGGGGCTCTGTAGTGCCGGCCAGATGGCAAAAGTTCAAAAAGGGGATGACTTGGATGTGAGGGATCCAGAGTGATTTTCTGAGCTCTTTTCATCAATCTGGATGTATACAGTTCTTGAAGGGTGAGCAGGGGAGCACCAATAATCCCTTCAGCAGTCCGAACCATTCTCTGTAGTCTTCTGATATCTTGTAGCCTGTATATGTTGTAGCTGAGCCAAACCAGACAGTTATTGATGTTCACAGAACAGACTCCTGAGGCAGGTTAAACTTCCTCAGCTGGTGAATGACGTACAGCCTTTGTTGGGCTTTTCGTCGATGTGAGTGTCCCAATTCAGGTCCTGGGAGATGATGGATCCCAGGAACCTGAATGTCTCCACTGCAGCCACAGTGCTGTTCATGATGGTGAGTGGGTGGGGGGGGTTTCTCCTGAAGTCCACGATCATCTCCACTGTTTTTAACGTGTTAAGCTCCAGGTTGTTTAGACTGCACCAGACAGCCAGCTCTTTAAGCTCCTGTCTGTAGGCAGACTCATCACCGTCCTGAATTAGGCTGATAAGTGTGGTGTTGTCTGTAAACTTCAGGAGCTCGACAGAGGGGTTTTTAGAGGTGCAGTCGTTGGTGTAGACGGAGAAGAGCAGTGGGGAGAGAACACAGCCCTGAGGGGCGCCAGTGCTAATGATGCGGCTGTCTGACATGAATTTCCCCAGTTTCACTAGCTGTAGGGCTGTGTATTGGCAAGAATCTGGCGATACGATACGTATCACGATACAGGGGTTGTAATACGATACATTGCGATACATTGCGATAATGTAAGCAAGGTGATATGTTGGGATATTTCTTATTTTAGGAATAGGTTATATTTTTTTGGAAAGCTGTCACACACCACCATATGCAAACCTTAGCAATACATAAATAAATAAAAATCGTTTTTATTTAAATTTGTCACATTAGTGGAGTGCCCTGATGCTAGTATTTGTTGTCACTGCTTAAGTTCAGAGATGAAGACTGCGATCTAGCGGTCGGGATAGGAACTCAAAACGAAACAACTGCCATGAATCCTGTATGATTTTATTTTATTTTTTTAAATATCGATATTCCATTTTTGAGAATCGATACAGTATTGCCAACAAAATATCGCAATACTCACCTGTATTGATATTTTCTTACACCCCTAACTAGCTGCTGCCTCTCTGTCAGAAAGCTGGTGATCCACTGACAGATAGAGCTAGGGACAGAGAGCTGGGTTAGTTTGGTCTGGAGGAGTGTAAGGATGATGGTGTTGAAGGCCGAACTAAAGTCCACAAACAGGATCCTCACATAAGTCCCTGATCTGTCCAGGTGCTGCAGGATGTAATACAGTCCCATGCTGACTGCATCATCCACAGACCTGGTTACTCAGTATGCAAACTGCAGGGGGTCCAGTAAGGGTCCAGTGATGTCCTTCAGATAAGCCAGAACCAGTTTTGAATATGACTTCATGACGACAGAGGTTAGAGCCACAGGTCTGTAGTCGATAAGTCCTGTTATCTTGGGTTTCTTTGGGACAGGGGTGATGGTGGAGCGTTTGAAGCAGGAAGGGACTTCACACAACTCCAGATATCTATTGAAGATCTGTGAGAAGATGGGGCCAGCTGGTCAGCACAGGTTTTTAGACAGGCTGGTGTCTTTTCTTCTTTCTGAAGACACATCATCTTCACTGACCTGAAGTGCAGGACTGGGGGAGAGCGGGGTTGCTGGAGGTGCTAAGGGTTGTGTGAAGAGATGATCAGAACAGGTGTGTAGGGTTTCAAATCTACAATAAAACTCATTCAGGTCTTCAGCATGTTGTTGATTCGCCTCAGTGCTGGGGGTGGTGTCCTGTAGTTGGTGATGGCTTTCAGGCATTTCCACACTGAAGCTGAGTCGTTAGAAGTGAACTGATCTTCCAGATTTTTAGCTTAGCTTCTTTTAGCCTCTCTAATCTCATCATTCAGTGTGTTCCTGGCCTGATTGTACAAGTCTCGTCCCCATTTCTGTAGCATCCTCTTTGGCCTGACGAAGATGTCTGAGTTTAGCTGTAAACCATGGCTTATCATTGTTGAATGTTAAATAAGTCCTGGTGGGAATGCATATATCCTCACATAAACTGATATATGAAGTTACAGGCTCTGTGAGCTCGTCCAGATCGGTGGCAGCAGCTTCAAAAACAGTCCAATCAGTAAGGCATGTAAACCCCGCTCTGTTTCATTGGTCCATCTCTTTACAGTCTTAATCGGCCCTATGTCATTCCAGCACATTTAATTTCTTTCGCAAAGCACAAAAGCAGAACGTCTGAGCTTCTGTTGTCTGCAAGCAAATGGAAATAAATAATAAATGTTGAGCATACAAATATTTTCAACCTGAATTTCAGTCTGTTCCTCACAAAAAGCTAAATTCGGAAGAACACGGTGCACAAGTCATCATTTGATTATACTTTTATAGTGCTTTTTTTGAGCTTCGCCATCACCATTATTTTGTTGTTTGAAGAAGAGCCTCTTAGATGTTCTGAACATCTCATTTTGTGTTTCACAGATAAATTGAATTAAATCTTTCATAAGGCTGGAAAAACATTAGAATGGAGGCAGACAAAATGCAATAATGTAATAGTAAAAAACAATATGTGACCCAGGATCTCTAGTACTAACTGGAATTAAAAAGGTTGCATTGGAAGACCATCTAACCATCGTCTGCTAGATTGAAGGTAATGGATTTAACTGCTTAAATCTCATAAACTGCCCTAAATGGAGGAAAAATGTTTTCCAGTACAATTATATAAAAACAATTATATCAAGAAACATTTACTTGAGAAGCAAAATGTCGTCTTTTCAAAAAAAGTGAATGGAAATTCATATTTATGCCTAAAACATAAGCCCGAGATTTAAAAAAAGAGAGATAAAAAGCGATAAAGCCCAAGATTTAAAAAAAGAGAGAGATAAAAAGCGATAAAGCCCAAGATTTTAAAAAAGAGAGAGAAAAAGCGATAAAGCCCAAGATTTTAAAAAAGAGAGATAAAAAGCGATAAAGCCCAAGATTTAAAAAAAGAGAGAGAAAAAGCGATAAAGCCCAAGATTTAAAAAAAGAGAGATAAAAAGCGATAAAGCCCAAGATTTAAAAAAAGAGAGAAAAAGCGATAAAGCCAAAAGAGAGATAAAATGCGATAATGCCCAAGATTTAAAAAAAGAGAGAGAAAAAGCGATAAAGCCCAAGATTTAAAAAAAGAGAGATAAAAAGCGATAAAGCCCAAGATTTAAAAAAAGAGAGATAAAAAGCGATAAAGCCCAAGATTTAAAAAAAGAGAGAGAAAAAGCGATAAAGCCCAAGATTTAAAAAAAGAGAGAGAAAAAGCGATAAAGCCTAAGATTTAAAAAAAGAGAGAGAAAAAGCGATAAAGCCCAAGATTTAAAAAAAGAGAGATAAAAAGCGATAAAGCCCAAGATTTAAAAAAAGAGAGAGAAAAAGCGATAAAGCCAAAAGAGAGATAAAATGCGATAATGCCCAAGATTTAAAAAAAGAGAGATAAAATGCGATAAAGCACAAGATTTAAAAAAAGAGAGATAAAAAGCGATAAAGCCCAAGATAAAAAATAAATAAATAAAATGACATTTTAAATCACAGTTAATATTTTTATCAGTATTGCAAGATATAAACTCGTAATTCAGACTTTTTTTCCTCGCATTTCAGAGTTTACATCGGGCAGTTCTGTTATTTTTGTTTCTACAATGGAATAACATTTTTAATTGCAACTTTTAATTTTATTTTGTAATTGTGAGCTCATATCAGAGATATTCTTACAACAGGGAGATGAGAAGGTCTGCATTACTTATTATTGGAGAAAGCGTAACTGTTGTGGTTTTGCGAACCAGTTCTTCATTGTTATTATCTGTTGTAGTAATACTGTCGTGAAGTCATGCTAATGCGCATGCTTCACAGTTGTACCGTATTCTGTTCTGTTGTCACTTGAGTAAACTAGCATTCACCCGAAGCTCCGTTGTTCTGTGTTTTTGTTGAACATAACATTTGGCGACAAGGATGGCTTTATCTTTGCCTCCCCCGGAGCCATTTCTACCCCACGCCGGTGAGCCTGTCGTGCCGTGGGAGCGCTGGTATGTGTCGTTTCAGACGTACCTTGTAGCCGCGGGCTTGGATGATGTCCCGGACGGGAGAAAGCGTGCACTTCTCCTCCATTGTCTCGGCGCGGAGGGATTACGGATCTTCCAGACGCTCGGCGCTGCAAATACCTACTCTGACTCTGTTGCACGACTAAAAGGACATTTTCAAAGGAGTCATAGTGTGCTGTTGAAACGCCTAAATTTCAGACAAAGATGCCAACGATCGGGTGAGTCAGCCAGTCAGTTTGTCGCGGATTTAAAAAGCCTTGCTGAGCCATGCAAATTCGGTGCTCTGCGTGACGAATTAATTAGAGACCAACTTATTGAAAAAACAAACAGCGCACGGGTCAGAGAGAGGTTGCTTATGGAAGATGATAGACTTACTCTGGATAAGGCTCTCACTCTGGCACTCCAAATTGAAGAAGCTACACAGTGTGCAGCTAAAATAGCAGAGACTAATGCAGCTAAAATTGATGTCACCTCTGTACCTGCAAATACAGTCATGGATGAGGAGTTCCAGCCTGCAGGTGCAATCATACAGCAAACACAGCCTCAGTCAAGTCAACAAAGACGGAAATGTGGCAACTGTGGCTCCATTCGTCATGCCAACAGGTCCCCAGACTGCCCAGCTATCGGCCAAAAGTGTAGACATTGTGGTAAGCTCAACCACTTTGCAAGGTGGTGCAGATCAAAGTCCAGTTTACAGCCTTCAGCGGTAATTCATACAGTTGGCCCTCACTCAGTCACTTTCTCTACATGTGGTGTGCAGCTGAAAGACTGTTGCATTCCGCTGCTTCTTGACACAGGAGCTAAGGTGTCATTGCTTAATATGGCCACCTACAAGAAATTTTTCTCTGATGTTGAGTTACAACCATCTCCTCTGAAGCTCTGTGGTTATGGCCAAGCCAGCATCGCAGTGACTGGAGTAGTCAAACTGCCTGTACAATATGGACAAAAACGACTACCAGAGTTTCCATTCTACATAACTCAGCATGGCGCTAATATTCTGGGTCTTGACCTGTTCCTTAGCCTTGACTTTTCTATGCATGACAACAGTGGTGCAACCATCCTTCAGGTGGATTCTCCATGGCAGACACAGTTTCCTGCTCTATTTGGTGGTTTAGGCTGCCTCTCTGTTTTTTCACACAAACCCCTGCTTAACCCAAATGTACCGCCTGTAATCCAGCCCCTGCGACGAGTGCCTCTCGCCATGCGCGACAAGGTCACCACTGAACTTCAGGGCATGCTAGCTGCAGACCTCATTGAGCCCATTGATGCTTCCCCTTGGGTCTCAAATCTTGTGATTGTGCAAAAACGGTCTGGGGGCATGCGTCTCTGCATTGACCTTCGTGGGCCTAACAAAGCGGTGGTGCCAGACAAATACCCATTGCCGACAATCGAGGAACTCACAACACTCTTCTATGGCTCCTCCGTGTTCACAAAGCTGGATCTTAAGCAAGGTTACATGCAGATACCCCTGCACGAGGACAGCAGAAACCTGACTGCATTCGTGACTCACATGGGGTTGTTCCGTTTTAAGAGGATTCCTTTTGGCCTAAGTTCAGCACCTAGTTGCTTTCAGAAAATCATGGCTACTGTCCTAGCAGGGCTCCCGGGTACGGCTGTTTACTTAGATGATATTGTAGTACATGGAAAGGACGTGGCCACTCATGACGAATGCCTCAGACGGGTGTTCACAGCTCTGTCAAGACACAATCTGACATTGAACACAGAAAAATGCGTGTTTGCTGCTCCAGCAATAGACTTTGTGGGTCTTCGAGTGTCCAGTTCAGGTATCGCACCATTGCAGTCCAACGTTGAAGCCATTCTCAACCTTCAAGTGCCAACCTCGGCTGGACAGCTTGCATCGTTCCTCGGTATGACTGCTTACTATCTCAGGTTCTTACCTCAGTATTCTGAAATCACTTCCCCTCTACGACAGCTACTCAAGCATAACACCCCCTGGACATGGACAGCGGATTGTGAGCAGGCTATTCGACGACTCAAACATCTTCTCACGTCACCACCAACTCTAGCTCATTTTGATCTCTCCAGCCCCACCCTGGTGACATGTGACGCATCAGCAGTAGCAGTCGGAGCAGTCCTGTCACAGCTGCATGATGGCATTGAAAGGCCTATTGCTTTTGCTTCACGGGCTCTGAGTACTGCGGAACAGAAATACTCAGTGGGAGAGAGAGAGGCATTGGCGTGCATTTGGGCATGTGAGCGCTGGCACATGTATTTATACGGACGATCCTTTACTCTCAGAACAGACCACCAGGCTCTCACTACCCTCATGTCCTCTTCTGGAACGGGCCACAAGCCCCTCAGGCTCCACCGATGGGCTGACAGGTTGAATCAGTACAATTACCAGCTACTGTTCACTCCGGGAAAAGACAACGTTGTTGCAGATTTCCTTTCACGTTCAGCCGTGGAGCCAACTAGCACAGCCAAGCAGCCAGAGTCTGATATAGAGAGAGATCTTGTGCAGTTAGTGTATGAGCCCTTACAGGCCGCAGTGTCTCTTGAAGAACTTCAGCGAGAATCTGCAGCAGACCCACTCTTCATTACCCTGAGCACCTACATTCAAAATGGCTGGCCAGCTCGGGTAAGCGCTGACCTAACACCTTTCTCCAAAGTCAGGGCAGAACTGACATGTTGGGGTGAATCATGCATTGCACGGGGGCACCGAGCAGTCATTCCTCTGTCCCTTAGGGGGCGGGTGCTGTCAATGTCACACGAGGGTCACTTGGGGATAGTTAAACTGAAGCAGAGGTGCCGAGATTTGGTTTGGTGGCCAGGGATTGATAGAGAGCTAGAAGCTCTTGTACGTGACTGTGCACCTTGTCTGCTTAGTGGTAAAACAGGTGCTCCAGCACCGCCACCTCTGCAACCGGTTGACTGGCCCACCAAACCATGGGAGCATCTACAGATGGACATTTGTGGGGAGCTCGCCTCTGTTCCTCACCATCAGCGGTTTCTAGTGGTGGTGTATGATCTCCACTCAAAGTGGCCCGAGGTTGTGCCTATGGGCTCAGTTACAGCCTCCGCAATAGTTGATTTCCTGGAGCAACTCTTTTCCCGATGGGGAATGCCGCGGGCCATTACCACTGACAATGGGCCGCAGTTCGTTTCCAGTGAGTTCTCATCGTACTTGGCTGCCAGGGGCATAGCCCATATACGCACCGCCTTCTACCATCCTCAAGCTAATGGCGGCGTGGAAAGATTTAATCAAAGTCTGAAAAATGGCATACGTGCACACCTTGCCCAAGGTTTCCCATTTAAGGCTGCTCTCTCCCAGACCCTCTTGCATTATCGCGCTATTCAACATGCCACCACGGGGGTGTCCCCTGCCTGTCTCATGCTTGGCAGGGAACTAGAATTACCATTGAGCAGACTGCGCCCATCTCATCAGCTCCCAGTGAACACTTCGATTCGGGCACGGGTTCATCAACATCAGTGCAACATGAGAGCCAGATATGACTGCAAGCATCGTGTTAGGCCCACAAAGATAAGTGTACAGGATTGGGTAAGAGCCCGTAGGCCACATCGCAGGAATAAATTAAGCTCTTTCCTGTCTGAGCCCCTCCAAGTCAAACGGCAGCTCGGGCCAGTCACTTTTGAGCTAGCTAATGGGTCCCGCTGGCATGCCAGTTGTCTTCGAAGAGTGCCCACCCCCTCTGTTATGGAGGAAATCCTGAACCGACCTATGGTCCCCATTCAGCTGCCACTAAATCTGGATCCTGATGCAGTCACCGGACAGGAAGCGAGAACCGAACGCTGTCAGGGCCCACGATCTGAAGATGTCCCTATGACAACTCGCCCTGCGAGGACAAGGGCACGTCCTGCACACTTCCAGGACTTTGAAGCTACGTTTCATACTTAAGCTTGGTGGGAGGGGGGAAAATGTTGTGGTTTTGCGAACCAGTTCTTCATTGTTATTATCTGTTGTAGTAATACTGTCGTGAAGTCATGCTAATGCGCATGCTTCACAGTTGTACCGTATTCTGTTCTGTTGTCACTTGAGTAAACTAGCATTCACCCGAAGCTCCGTTGTTCTGTGTTTTTGTTGAACATAACAGTAACGGCTAACTTGGATCACGTGTGCCTTAATAACCAATCACATTACAGCCTTGACATCATTGAATTTCAGTCAGAGTTGTGCGACACTCAGTCGCCGTTTACGGATACCATAATAATGAATGAGACATGCTGTAAACTGAATCCCACCTGTCGCAAAAAGTATGTGATTTCTCTTATAAAACAGGATTTTTTTGGTGTAAACTTAAAAAATAGTTCAATACAAAACTGCTTAGTGTAAAACATGCTCTAGATGAGCAGATAGGCGGTCGATTCATCAAATGATGAGCTGTTTCATCTAAAAAGCAGTTTATTTGGTGCAATGAAGCCTCTCCTCCATTGACATCCATTTATAAAAAACGTCCTCTGGTCTCCTTTCTCACGTACTGCCAGACCGGATGCGTTCGCTTTAGCCGTTACGCTTTTTCGGCTAATGGTTGCAGGCTTGCCTTCTAGTGGCTTTGCTCATATCTCTCAATTCTGATTTTTTATTTACTGAGAATTGTGTTTACATCTTGCAAGTTTGTTTCATAATTTAGTGTTTATACTATGCAATTCTAAAAAAAACAGCTATGAATTGTAAGATAAAATTACGCAATCACCTCTCTTTTTTATCATTTTATCCTTTTTTATTATTTATTTGAACCATTTTTGATGATCTTTTTTAATCCTGTGCTGGAAACAGGCTTCCATAAAAATACAATCAAAAACAAGATTATTTTTCTGACCCCATTGGCCGTATCTTTTTCTTGTTTAATGCAAAAATGCAAAAACTTTGATGCTTTTCTCAGAAAGCAAGACTTAATATCTGATATCATTTTGCTTCTGAAGTAAACATTTTGATTTATGAATGTGTAGATCTTTGTATTGTGGAAAACAAGGAAAAAATACTGAAGCTGAAGATTTAATGAGTGAAAATGAAATGCTGAGATGCTTCTTCTGTTGAGAGTTGAGAGCTCGGTCAGGCGTATTACAGAACAGAACAGTGTATGCTTAATTATTCTGTCAAACTAATACTGGGGCCAGAAGGATGTGAAGATGAGGGAACGATGACAGAAGTTTTATTTCTTTAAAAGGCACATGTAGTGTTTACTGACAGTACTGTGTGCTGCTGTCACCAAGTGGACAAAGCTGGTATTGTGAGATCTCTACACACACACACACACACACACACACACACACACACACACACACACACACACACACAGAGTGTGCTGTTGTGATCATGTTAGGATCCATGTTCTCAGGACAGTCTGTTTAAGCGGGAGAATCCTGGCAGACAGGTTTGGAGCGAGCGAGCGAGCGAGCGAGGAGGAAACCGGCTAACAAGTGTTCACATTACACCACCAGATGGAATCTATTAGACGTCGCTGAGAATCAGAGCTGCATTGTAAGCGCTGAAGCACCTGGACTCCCCTATGTGTCTCACTGAGGTCCTGTGTGTGTGAGAGAGACCGCCATCCAGATGTGAGCTGAAGCTTGCAGATGTAGAGATAGAATACGTGTCTTTATTTAGTATTTGTGTTTCTCCATAGGGAAAGCTGTTCTGCATTAGTCTTACGATCATGTAATCTCTTTACATCCGCACTGACAGCTGAGGGCTTGTGCTTTCGGTTTGCTCGTGATTAAAAGAGGAATAGAAGAAGTAAACACAGGCCGTGTGCTGAACGTATGATACGGCATAAGAAAGAGGCCTTTGTCAGCCTGAAAACAACCAAGAGTCTGTTTCATCTCTACAGTGCTTTTCACATCGTTTCCATGATATTGTTGTTTATAATATCTTTGTCGTATTTAACAGATTAAAGCTGGGCGACAAAGTACATTTAGCTTATATCGTTTAATAAAAGCAATATAAAAGTAGAAAAGAGGATAAAGCTGGACATACTTATCCAATTTAAATATATCACTGAGCGATAATATGGTGGAAGATTTTCATTAAAACATACTTTATACATGTTTGTGAAAAATAAACTTTAAGAGGAATGTATTAAACATATTTTAAATAATAAATACATTTAGAATTGCAAAATAAAAACTCATAATTCTGATTCCGATTTTTTTATTTTTTTATAATTCCTAGTTATATCTTAATTCTAACTTCTTTCTGATTTCTGAGTTTACATCTTGCAATTTTATTTTTTTTTTGAGAAGGAAGATATTTTCCTCAGAATTGCAAGATTAAAGACATCTCGTAGTCTACTCTAAAGTTCTGTTATACTGCACTGTTTTCTGTTCTCCTTTATCCTTCTTTCTGGTTAAAGCAGTGATGGAATCAATACTCGCATGACCGTAAAGTCCTTCATGTTTCGAGGAACCAGGGGAATCCCAGCCCTCTTTTAAGGGATTTCTGGGAAGAGAAAGCGTTTACATTAGCTTGATTAGTTTTTGGTAATTATGGTGAGCTGGCTGAGCATCACAGGGAAGACACGTCAGATCGTGTTTTCCATTCACCAAAGAACTAAAACTTTCCAAATGTTTTCCAAGCATCAAAAACCCTCACCGAATGGTAATAATGGACATTAAAGACTGTTCAGTCAGCGGTGACTCTTGAAAAGCCATGTTTGCAAAGCATGACGTTAGTCAACCAAGAGTTACTGAAACCATAAACGTTCTCGGCCTGAACGCCATGCTCCATCCCGTCTCATGTGTTTGTGATTTTCCAGATCGGACAGGTATACACAAGCTGAAGTGCTTCTGCTAACATTATTTCTCCTTGACTCTGCTTGTTTATTCAGAGTCTTGATCGGACCTCCTCACGGCCTCAGAGCTCAGGAGTTTTTTGGATGTGTTTCTGCAGTTTCTGAAACTGTCTCTTTCTCCATCGTGAGCCGCAGAAGGCAGACAGGCAGTCAGACAGTCTTCTCTCTCTCTCTCTCTCTCTCTGAAACAAAAGTCTGTTTGTTTTCCAGGGAAAGCCACTCTTCTGTTTCTTCCCTCTTTCCCAGCGCTCTTCTCCCAGTCAAAGCAGTCCTTGCATTCCCCAGTACCCACATACTCAAGTGAACTGTTAAAACCAGATGCTCCGAGGTTCTTCAGAGAATCGGGGACGGGTTTTTGTGTAGGAAGCGTTTGAAGGTACAGAGCACATGTTGCTGATCAGCAGTGTTGGGGGGGTAACGCATTACAAGTAACTCGAGTTACGTAATAATATTACTTTTTCAAGTAACTAGTAAAGTAACGCATTACTTTTTTAATTTACAATAAAAGAGTAACAATGAGTTACTTTTTTCTCCATTTATTGATGACAGTGCGCCGTGTGAACATGATCTTACTGTAGTAGACTAAATATGAATATGTATTAATTCATCCCACTCGCAAAAAACAGATTCAGTATTCATCAAAATGAATTAAAACAGTGAAATGCAAACTCAGAATATGATGCAAACCTGCAATAATTAAATATGTTAAACAACACAAATATATCTAATCTCATTTTATTAACCGATGTGTTTGCTGCTGACCTTTGATGATCAGTTCAATCATACTAATAAACAAAAATTACTTTAGATAAACTAACAATTGTGCTTGATTGCTTTTTAATTGCTGAAGAGTGTTGAACTTCTCCTGTGTTCTTCTGTACAGACGTGATTTACTCGTCCTTCAGTCTGAGGTTTATTCATTACACTTTTTGGTGTGAAAGGTTTTTATATTTGCTATAAATATAACTTTTTGTATTAAAAACAAACAATCAAGCACTGCTCATATTTAAAAAGTAACGCGAAAGTAACGCAAAAGTAATGTAAGGCATTACTTTCCATAAAAAGTAGCTAAGTAACGTAATTAGTTACTTTTTTAGAGAGTAACACAATATTGTAATGCATTATTTTTAAAAGTAACTTTCCCCAACACTGCTGGATCGGTGACCGGCCGGTCAGTCTCACGTCTTGCCGATTCCAAGCCGATCCTTTTATTGACGTCACAGTCAGAGTATGATATCACAGTCGTGTGTAAGCATGTCGTTTCTCATGAGAATGATTCTAATTTGAATGGCATTCAGTGTAAACGGCGACTGATAATGTATTTATGTCGTGCCAGATGAGGCTTGCACAGCCTGAGAGAGTGTGTGAGAGAGACAACACACACACAGTAACTCTCAGAAATATATAGATGCATACTGCTGTAGAAACATAAATAAAAGAGATTTACAAAATATTATTTATGTAAGCAACATTAGACGGCCATGATGTTTCCCCGAATAACAATATCAGCACGATTGCAATGTGACACTGATTTTTTACAATAATATTTAAATAAACAAGAGGTTGAAATTAAATGACTTAGATTTTAGACAAAATATTGACTGTTTTTGCTCAATTTCGCTGACGAAAATAGTTGTGATCAAAGCCACAGCAGAACTGTTGTGTCTCTGAGCTACACACAGCGGTGTTTCGTTTCTGAATGAATCCACGTGTTTGAATGAATCGAGTGAGTCAATGATTCAGTGGCCGATTCATAACGACAGCCAATTGACTCGTTTCTGAATGAATCAGCCGTTTCAATGAATCAGTTGAATTAATCAATAAATGACTCGTTCATTAAAACAGACATTTGCTGCCCCCTACTGGTGGTTTAGTCATATATAAAGGTATCATTGTATTGTTTCAACATTTATTTGTATGTTTAAAAAAATATATAAAACATTAATCTTATAAAATGATTTATGCATTTGAAACTTTGCAGTGTAAATGTAATTATAGCTCCTCAGCTTCATCAAACTGTGTGTAAATGCATCTAACACACTTCAGACGCAGCTTCTGTTTCCTCAGCAGTGGAAAGATCGTTTAATACTAACTTCATTTGAATGGAACAACTCTACAGTGTCTTATTATTCTAATGGAATTAATTGAAACAAAGTAAGATTAGATGTGAAAGATGACATGGTTAGGAGAAAGAAATGACCATTTATAAACGGTGGGAAATGACATGTTTTGTTACATAAAGCCACTCATTTTAAGTGAACGATATCTTCCTCTTTCCAGTCACAGAGCACTTTATTTTGAGAGTTGTTTAAGTGAGAGAAAATCTGTAAATTAGTCCAGATTGGGGAAATTGTAATTTGTAATAATTTATTTTATTATGTGATATTTGCATAGATTTTTGTTTGTGTTTGTATATGCTGCCAATTATAGTTCTTAGAAAGAAATTCGGTATCTGCCAAGAAAATTGCAATCGGTGCATCTCTAGATTTTTCTACCGTCTATTTTACATTTGAATTTTAGTTAGTTTTAGTAATTTTGTTGCACATTCATTCATTCATTATATTTACATTTATGCATTTAGCAGACACTTTTATCCAAAGCGACTTACAATTGCATTCAGGTTATACTTTTTCATTAGTATGTGTTCCCTGGGAATCGAACCCACAACCTTTTGCGCTGCTGACGCAATGCTCTACCACTGAGCCACAGGAACAGAAGGATTTATTACTTTTTATTTATTCGTTTTAGTTTCAGTTATTTTTATATATTTTCTTTAGTCATTTTGTTGTGCTTTTGTCCTTTTGTTATTTATTTCTATGTACTATTTATTATTTAGTCTCAGTTATTTTTATATTTTCTCTTTAACTAGATACTTTTGTAATTTCTTGTGTTTTATTCATCTTTATTAATTATTTATTGGCTATATAGTATTTATGATTTTTGTTTATTAGTTTAAGTTTATTTAGTTTCAGTTATTTTATGTTTTATATTTTCTCTTTCATTTTGATTCATTTAGTATTAGTTTTAGTGCATTTTTGTTTGTCTGTTTGTTTGTCTATCTAAATATCTAGATCTGTATTATTTTTATTTATTTAGTTTAGTCTTTATTATTTTTAGTTTATGTAGTGTTAGTACTTAAATTGAAAACTATTGCCATGGCAACTATAGCTAAAATAAAATATTTAAAATATGAATTAATTTATTCAGTTTAGTGAACATTTACTGTATGCAAAGTATTTTTACTGGTTTATTTTTAGTTAACGAACTAATCCTGGCTGGTGAAGTCACTCCTCATCACGTTCAGCAGCCTTGGAGCTGTTAAAACATTTGACAACATGTTTATATTATTTCTAGGAATAAATGTGACGAACTCAGCTGGAATAACAGCCTCCCGCCTGCTTCTCTGCTGGAGGTGTTTCTCTCAAACCCTGAATCATACTAACATCAGTACACACACAAATTATAATGAAGTGTCACTCATTTCAATAGAAATAGATCTTATGCATGCTTTTTCTTCAAAGAAAGCAAGCCAATTTTCTTCACCAATTTCCTCAGATGTGCTCATGAAGACATTTAAATGATGACGGTTAGAGAGGAAAATATGCAAAGGGCTTGTGAATAAACAATTTAACAGAATTAACGTGTTTACAAGATATTAACACAAAGTGGGTCAGTGAATTGATTAAGAATGTCAAAATGGATAATAATAATTGTATTATCATGTATTTAAAATGTTGTCCAAACTGTAAGAAATCTGTCATATAGTATCAAGACATTATTGAATAATTTGTCTGGGAATCTTAAATGATTTATAGTTATTACATTACTGATGACTGCACTGTTTGATTTCTAAACTAGTTGTTATTAGATATGTTTTAATACATTGACTAAATTTACAGTAAAAAACAGCAGCTGTGGTTGCAGAACTGTATGGTAAAGAATACAGTAGATAACCAGCACGGGAACACATTTGAAATGTACCGCAGGGAATCCTGAGAAGGTCAGTTTACTGTAAATTACACATTCCTTTTCCACTTCCAAAAACAGTATGCTACTGTAAAATCAAATATAATGTCAAATACAGTTTTTCACCATGTATAGTAGGGGAACGGTACGTTAACAATTTAACAGGTTTTTACTGAAGCATTTTCAGTCTTTTACCGTTAAATTCACGGTTACTTTTTAAACTAGTTGGATCTACTTGGAGAAAGGCTGTTTGGTGAACATTTATAGCAGTGTTTCCCACACATAGATTTTACCTGGGTGGGTCGCCCAAGTATATTTGGTGACACATTTTAGTTTTTATTACTATTATTATCCTCTTACACTTTTTTTATCCGCCCGAGTTAATGAAACCATCCGCGATCGATAAACTAGTGGAAAATCTCGCCCTATGCGTTTCGTACGGCTCGTTCTGTGTGCTGGAGAACACCCCCACAGACAACCTCCAGTGTTTCCCATACGTTCATTTATTTGTGGCGAGCCGCCTCAATATCCACCCCCCCACTGCCATCAGCTCCCGCGTCACAAGCGTGACTTTAGCACTATATTTAGCGCATTCAGTTAACGCAGCCGACTCTTCAATTTACAAAAACAGCGTTTCCAAGCACCTGTCGTTTACTGACTGTTTGGACTTTTAAATATGAACATAGTTCATCTGTTAATATGCTCAGTTTGTCACTCAGATGCAGGCAGTGCGCTGCATGACGCAAAACAGTAGCCAAAACCACCGCATGCAGTCACTTTTTAGTGTAAGTTAGATGTATATTGATTTTATCAGACGATTATAAATCAGGATTTAAGGAGTATAGTGAGATCCCGGTTAACATGTAGTATTGATGGGTCGTATTTACTATTTATACTTTTATGTATGTCTACAGAAAATATAATGTGAACAGCTTATTGGGCATTCAGTTGTATTACAGTATGACACAGTTTATAGAGTAGATCTGAAGTGCCAAAACTCGTCTGTATGCAAACTTGACGCAATGACATCATAAATATGCAAATTAAGTCTCACAAAATCCTGTGGGAAACACTGTTTATAGCACACATTTTCATCATAGTTTATGCTCAAAAGTCTTTTCATAAGCTGTAGCTGTTCCTCTGTCGAACTGAAGCATTGGCGTCAGGGTTCGGTGTTTTTTGGAGCTGATCTAGCAGCGTTTGGAGTTATTTGCGTTAAACTGCGGCGCAGTGTTTACTAGTCCAGTGAGCGGGTTTAACCAAACACACATGCTGACAGGAATCTGCCGCACAATGGACCAAAAAAAATCATAAACAACTTGTCAGCCAAGACCGAAACACTTCCAGACTGATTTCTTGTTGAATTGAGATTGGACAGAAAGTTTGGGCTCCTCATAGATGTCTTCTGTATTTATCTGTTGGTTTTAATTATTTATTGAGGCTTTCCTCCGTCAAACTGTGTAGCAAATGTGAGCTGATCTGGCGACGGTCTGCGTGCATGCGTGCATGCTCCAACATTTTTGGTCATACAGATAAAAGTAGCCTAATACATCTTTCGAATCTGTGAAGACTACGTTTATTTGTGTGCACTCAGAATAACAACGAAACGCTTCTGTAAAGTAATTAAATTATGCGCTTCTGCCATCTAGGTCTCTGTGAACTTGAGCGCAAAACTCTGTGTATGAAAAATAGAGTGAAATATCTTTCAAATAAATAAAAAAATCAAATAGCCTAGAAAACGTGTATGTTAGCATGGATGATTTACATGAAATGTAATGTGTGTGTGTGCAATGTTTAAGCTGGCTTTCAGTTCAATATAATAACAAAAACTACATTTTGTATTTGTATTCCACTAAGGTGGGCACGCTGTGATCTGTACTGTATTTTTAATTCAGGCTAACTGACAGATTCCGGGAGTGGGAGGGAATGGGAGTCATTCTTCCGGGATTGGAATGGGATTGGATTTTCCACCAGTTTTTTTGTGGGATTGGGACGGGACGAGATTTTTTTTATGTGGGAGTGGGATGGGAGAGGATTGAAAATCCACTCCTGTGTCACCCACAAAAGTGCAGGCTGCGAAAATATTTAGTGAAAATGTGATGTAGTGAGAAAAGAAAGCAGGAGAGAGAGAGAGAGAGAGAGAGAGAGAGAGAGAGAGAGAGAGAGAGAGAGAGAGAGAGAGAGAGAGAGAGAGTGCGAGAGAGAGAGAGAGAGGGAGAGAGAGAGAGAGAGAGAGAGAGAGAGAGAGAGAGAGAGAGAGAGGGAGAGAGAGAGAGGCAGAAAGAGAGAGAGAGAGAGAGAGTGTGCGAGAGAGAGAGAGAGAGAGAGAGAGAGAGAGAGAGAGAGGGAGAGAGAGAGAGGCAGAAAGAGAGAGAGAGAGAGAGAGTGCGAGAGAGAGAGAGAGAGAGAGAGAGAGAGAGAGAGAGAGAGAGAGAGAGAGTGCGAGAGAGAGAGAGAGAGAGAGAGAGAGAGAGAAAGAGAGAGTGTGAGAGTGTAAGAGAGAGAGAGAGAGAGAGAGAGAGAGAGAGAGAGAGAGGGAGAGAGAGAGAGAGAGAGAGAGAGAGAGAGTGCGAGAGAGAGAGAGAGAGTGCGAGGGCTGGACTGATGGCTCTCTATCTAAATGTTATTCTCTGCAGTCCTCAAAGAACACATTGTGCTTTGAATCTCAAAAACATAGGGCCCCTGTTCTCCGGCTCTCTGTCTCTCATCCATCTCTCTCCCTCTTTCTACACATCCCTCCGTTTTCTCCACCCACCCTGCTTTCATTTCGCCGTCTCTCAGCTCTCTCACATGATAAGGGCTTTAAGAAACCGTAAGGGATTGGAAGAATTCATTTCTCTCAACTGCTTTTATTCTCTTGGTTATTGAGTTTTGGCAGAGTTTGTCGGGCTGCTTGTCTGTTTTTTCTTAGAAGGTAAAGCATGTTGATGACATTTAATTAGTTGACCATAATCAAAGAATCAGATTCATTACCAATATGAATGCCTCGTGTACATAATTGTGCAGATTTTCCCTAAAAATCAGTGCTAAACATATGGGTGTCCTCAGAACAGTGAAGGTTTGTCTGTGAGCAAATGCTGTTGATCAGAGTTTGGACGTCATTCAGGGTAGGTCTAGCAGGACTTGGCTCCACACTACAGGTGTGTGTGTGTGTGTGTTTGAGTCTCTCTCTGTGTGTGTGTGTGTGTGTGTGTGTGTGTGTGTGTGTGTGTGTGTGTGTGTGTTTGAGTCTCTCTCTGTGTGTGTGTGTGTGTGTGTGTGTGTGTGTGTGTGTGGTGTGGTGTGTGTGTGTGTGTGCGTGCGTGCGTGCGTGCGTGTGTGTTTATATACATGAAATGCGTCCCACAATCCAACTTTCTGTCTGGCTTCTTCAGAGACGCACCTGCCATTCTCAAAGCTGTGTTTATGACCGCTAACAGTTTGAGAGGAAACGTGAGATTCTGTATTACTGTGCTGGGACTTAGAGGTATACAATGGGACCGAATGTGTCTGTATAATAGTTCAGTCTTAATTGCTCACATTCATGTACTTTTGAGTATACTTACTCATGCTTCTACCAATACGTATGCAGTTTTGTAGGTTTTGGTCTTTGTCTTATACTGTAGAAGCTGTACATACAGTATTAGATGTCAGTGTGGTGGCATTGCCATCTTTTAAAGAGACTCTGGTTCAGCAAAGCAAAACTCTGATCCGTGCCTTCTTTGAAACAAACTAATGGCAAATGACAAGCAGCACAAACATTGTGATCACCATCTTACACTCGCCAGTAAAACTTTGCATTGATGTCCATGCAGTGCAGAGCAATCAAAAATAATATCTAATAAAACGTTGTACTTTGTGTATGTATAGTACAGTATTTTGCTACCTGGTCTCATGGCATTTATGTACCTGGGTGCACTTTTTAGTGAGACGTGAAATATGTATCAATAAGTACATATCTCTGCAGTTTACAAAATAAATGAACACTAGAGGCAGTAAAACTCTGACACCTTTTATTCCATTTCACACAAATTTAAAGACTTTGGATTAAAAAATAATAATGCTTTTTAACGTTAGCATCACACATATCCAGGTTCATATCAATGGGTTTTCATAAACAGTAGGTTTGTTTCGGGAGCTCGCGGAGTACAGAGATGTACTCGAGGAGCTCCGGATCTAATCCTGTGTTACTAAGATTCAACAAAACAGTTCAAATCTGTGAATCAGGGAGTTCAGTTAGCACGGTTGCATCAACAAATACATTTGTATATCAGGTTTGCATTTGACAACACTATCGAGTAGGTTTAGGGTTGGGTTTGGTGTAGGGCATATTTCCAACACGATAAAGCATACATTTTTAGCGACGGTCCCCGAATATTTGAATTCTGAACCGCTGCAATACGTTCCTGAAGCAACGTAATAAAAACACAGCAGTATATACCTATATCTACGTAATAAATACATGCCAGGGTTTACATATTTAACCTGTATTTTAGCACCACTCAGTGGACATTTCTCTTTGAAACTGCGGCGAAACATATAGTAAGATACATAAAAACTGCTTCGCTAAAAAGTACCCCAGGTACGTTTATGCCATGAGACCAGGCTGGTATTTTTCTGGTCTTTTAGTGACTTAAAAGACATAAAATATGCATTTTCTCATGACTTTAAAAACTTTAAACTGAAGCCTTACATTCTTGAATATTTAATGCTTCTTCCTCTTTTGACTAAAGGTCATTTGGACTGAAATCTGGTAATTATCTCACATTGATATCAATGCTACTTTTTTAATCTAGTTAAAATGTGCTTAAATTCTTGAAAATGTATTTTAAAAAGATAAAGATTGATTGATTGACTTAAAGGCCATTTTGACTAAATTCTTGAATATTTAATAAATTATTAAATGACATTTTGTATATTTATATATCAGAGGTGGGGGACTGGAGTCTGACTCGAGTCACACATTTAAGGACTTTTGACTTGCTTGGCTAAATGAAGAAAATGACTCGACTTGGACTTGAGATAGAGGGACTTGAGACTTGACTTGACTTTACCCTCATGACTCGGCTGGACTTGGCTTTATAACGACTCTAATTATTATTATAAATCATTGCAACATAATTTGGTAAACACGATGCAAGCCACTGAACCAGCGGCGGAAGTGATTTGAGTATGAGCAGTTCATGAAACTGCAAGAGCACAGGAACACAGCGCGCCAAATACAGGGATCATGTTTGGATAATTAACACTTCGAGACTGTGTGCATTTGCAAAGTCTTTCTTTATGAAGTCCACTTCATAAGGAAAGGGATTTAAGTTTGTTCGTTAGTTGAAAACAGCATTGGCCTTAAAATTCAGCTTAGGTCTGTGATTATTAATCTCGTGATTGTAATTAACGACGTCAAACTTTAATTTCGCTGGCCTTTGCCTCTCAAAACAGTGCTTTAGTGTCAAGTATCTCTCTTTGTAAATCAATATATGGAATTGTACCACGGAAACCAGTGTTTTATCCATTAGTTGGTGTAATAAAACCAGTTTAATATAGAGCTATTATTTCAGCTCCGGGAATTAGTTATTAAATATTAAATATTGCTTGGTTAAAAGTAATATTAATATTTAACTTAGTTATACTGTATTAAGTGATCGTCCACCGAACACTAACCTCAGCATATCAAATTCGAGCTTAGGTAGCTTTCTCTTTATGGCAAATAAGGATAAAACTTCAAATCACATTCCAGAGACAATTCTTTATGAAATGAAAAATGGTTTATTCGTAATACTGCTATTCTAACATAAATGGATTAACTGAGAAGACACAACATACATACACACAAAGACATGTATAAGGGATTTTGGTAAGTAAATTCCTAAAGTTAAAATTAGCCCTTCTAGCTATTTTGACGCTTGATTCGACCGGAAAAGATCACGACAGATGCCTTAATGCTCTGTTACTGCATTCAGATCAGATTCTACCAGTTCAATCAGCAATATAGATTTAGTTAGAGGTACTTGCTTGTTGACAAGAAGCAGGTTGGAAGTTGTTTTGTTTCCTTCAAATGCGTTGCTCTGGTCTTTGTCCTCGGAAACCACGTGGGTTGGTTCGTGCGTTTTCGGGTGCTCTCGGGTTGAAACACGTGATATGTGGATGTTGCCGCGTGACGTCACAGAAAAGGCTCTCCTCTCGTCTGCAGGCGTTGAGTTCGTTTTCTTTGCTGTTATGCCTCCTATCCTTCGAATTCGACTGGATGGTTGGTTTAGTCGGTGTCGAGGCCAGAGTTCAGGTAAAAGCGCGAGCAGGCAGAGAAGTTACGAGCGCTATTCAAGAGATGTTCAAGAGCCACGCCACGTTCGAGAGAGAGTTCAAGAGCGAGTCCAAGAGAGCGATTTGCAACTGGCGCGTTGTTTTTCAACAGTCCAACTTGCCCCTCCCCACGGGTGGCTTGTCGAATCCGATGGTTCGTATGGGGCGGAGCCCCGCCCATGTCCAGGCTTGCTGGGTGGACCAACAGTTCTGTGATGTCTCATCACTTTTGGGAAGGATAAACTGTATCGATCTTTATACATGTATAATTATGCAGGGTATTAAAATTTAACGGTCATCAACACAGTCTATCACATCTGAGTCTAGCTTTCTTTAGAGATCAAACACCGCATACTAATACACACATTACAGTTTATACCGTTTAAAGCATGATTAAAAATTCCCACATTGTCCTAAATAATTGGCACTCGAAATCATCACATCATGCCTATGAGGGAAAGAGTACACATTAAATATCCATATATTTGTGTAGTTGCAATAGTTATACGTGTCAAAAAGGCAAGGAGTTTGGTTTTCCTTGGTCTGTCCGACGGAGAAAAATCCTGCTTTGTTTTAAATGGGGGGGTTTTGAACTATGCTCTGGAATGTAGGCTTGACGGTGTCCAGAACCATTCCCGGAGCCGTCCGTACCTTTGCACGAGAGCGTTAGTGATGGGATCAGTTGACCCTCTCCCTTTTGCATGAAAGGGAGGACTTTTTGGGTAATAATTCATTTCTGTTGCTGGGTTGGAATTCTCCGTGTGTGTTTTCAGGTTGACATTGTGTTACACATCCCCCTTTTGTGTGGAGATGTACCCGATGGAACATCTTCAGGCACTGGAACAAGAGGCAGAGAGAATGGACACACACAAGACACCAACGAGATCTCTATCACTGACTGAAAACTGGTGCAGGGTAATTTGGAAAGGAACAGGTGAGAAACTTGAGAAGACATAGGGCTAGTTTGTTTAGCATCATTGACAATTGGGTCATTTTGACTGGTTTAATTGTCGGGGTTTTCACGAGACGGTATAGGCATGATCTCAATCAGGTTGGTCACATTCTCGGGTTCGGATTCTAGGTCGAGATTACCACGTCGAAAAAGGCGAGGGATGCCTGACGTGCATTTGTTGAGAGACTCTTGAACGACGTTCACTCGCTTGTGTAGGAGGAAGGCCAGTGTCAAAGTCACAACATATCCTACTATAGTAGAGATACAAAGCGCCGTGTCAGCGGCAGACCAGGACCGAATAATTGGCGCGCCAGCGGGCGGAAGGCGAGCGATAGCTTCTAAAGCTGTGTCAACCGGTGTCAGATCAATAAGCTGCGTTCCTTCCTCCTTGATCCTTTCTTCCAATTCTGGATCGAGGACAAAGGAATGTTGCTTGAAAAAGGGTGAGATTTCGATTTCGGCCTGATACTCATCGTCGGTGAGGTGATACAATGCTAGTTCGTCAATATGGAGGATCGAGCCCTTAGGGACTATGATCCATAACGTTTGGTTAGGCAGACTAATGCGCGTAGCGGTGTCGTGTTGATCATATGTGAGGGTAGCCGTTCGGGCTGGGGTGTTAACCAGCCATCGGTTTCCGACAATTTCGGCTTGTGTTACCTCGACCTGAGAACGTGGTGTTGCGTCGGCGGGGCAGCTAGCGTCGGGTCTCATGGCTTCTAAGCCACAGATGCCCTCTGTATTATCGCGTACGAAAGGTTTACTCGGGCGGAGGAAGTGAATGTCTTTAGTGAGCGTACACATCTTTAGGTTTGGAGCCAAGTACAACTGTTCGTTGCTATCGTGATACGCGACGACCTCGGGAGTGTGGATTTTGACATAGGTGTTCCCTTGCCAAAATCCAACATTCACAACATTTTAAGCCGGTAAACATTATTAACGTCAATAATGGGCAAACTGAAAAGAAAACAAAGTCACCTGTTTCCGGGTTTGCGTATATGGGAATAACGGTGCCGGGAAAGGGGTGAGATGAGTTTGGATGAGACTAACGGGGCCCGCAGTGGCCGAAGTTACGATGTTTGAACAAGGCTAAGAGGTATCACGTAGCACGGAATCCTATTCATGGCTAAGTTGTCAATCAAGGAACTTACATCGCGTATCATGTCGTTCATGATTTTGGGCGGGTGGCCTCGATCGGTTGACAACGGTTCTCACAGCGAATTTACAAAGATTTTACTGACGAAAGTCGATCTCAATTTCGGGACCTGTATTCAAGGATTGGTTAAGGGGGTTCAAAGTGAGAGAGAGGAAAGGAAAAACACAAAGTGAGACACGAAGGAAAGAAACCAAACAACAAAAAAAAAAAAAAAAATTAAGACAAAAATTCAACATCAAAATCAAGCAAAAAAAAAAAAAAAAAAAAAAAAAAAAAAAAAAAAAAAAAAAAAAACATTTTGAGGGTAACTCCTCGCTACTAGATTGGTCCTAGCAGTGCTGTGGAGGAGAGAATATGGGTTGTGTCTAAGCATGGTTGCTATATGTTTTCCTAACATATCAATACTAATGCTTGTGTGGTGCATATGGTGCGTGTGGTGCATATCGGTCTGTGTCAGTGGGTCTGATCTTCCCCCTTTCCATGTCGGCTGGAGCCCAGGGGCCTCTTTATCTGGTTTCGATGGACCCATCGAAGGACTGGCTCGCTGCGCCCTTGTCTGATTTTGATTCGATAGGCAACAGGTGAGAGCTTGTCTACAATCTCATGGGGTCCCGTCCAGTGAGGTAGGAACTTCTTTGACAGGTGATGGGGAGCATTCGGCCTTGGTCGGGCGAAACTGTAGTACCACACTTGATCTCCGACATTGAGCTCATGGTGAGAGGCCTTTTGGTCGTAGTAGGCTTTTCGGCCTTCCGCACTTCGTTGTAGCTGCTGTTGCGCGAAGGCGAAAGTTGTTCTCAGGTGCTGATGTAACTCTTCCAGGTACTGGTGAGTGTTGTAGGCGGTGACGAGGTTCAGGTCACCAGGTTGGTACAGCAGGTGTAGTGGTAGCGTCATGTTTCTCCCTGTCATCATTGTGAACGGGGGTATTCCGGTAGATTGATGGGGTGTGGCTCGAGCGGCCATCAGTACCAGAGGGAGTTTAATATCCCAATCCTTTTGATTGGTGGCTACGTATTTTTTTAACATGCTGACCACTGTTCTGTTAGCCCGTTCCACTTGACCGGAAGAAATTGGGTGATGGCTTATGTGGAGTTTGGCCTGTATGCCCAGGAGTTTCCATACGTCTTGCATAATTTCAGCGGTGAAGTGAGTTCCGCGGTCAGAGTTGACCCTTAAAGGCAGTCCGAATCTTGAGAAGATATGGTTCAATAACAGACAGGCTGTTGTTTCTGCTGTATCGTTGGGAGCTGGGAGGCACTCTATCCATTTTGTGAATTCGCAGATCACGGTGAGGAAGTATTTGTTGCCCCGCGTCGACCGTGGTAGGGGTCCTACCCAGTCTATTTGGAGGTCCGACCATGGGAAGGTCATTCCTTTCCTTTGCAGTGGTGCTCGGTGGTTTGGATTTGCCGGTTGGAACTGGCAACACACCAGGCATCCTTTAACGTATTCTGCTACGTCTTGCTGCATGCCAGGCCAGTATGCTACTTGCTTGAGTGTTTCATAGGTGGCCTTGACTCCGTGGTGTCCTGCGCATGGTGCATCGTGTGCGTGTGTCAACATCATCCCCCTTTGGCCATGAGGGACTACGAGCCTTGGAGCAGTGGATGGCTCAGGGACATACGTGAGGACACCGTCTCGTAGATGCAGCATGTGCTTGATCGAATGGAGCGTGCGGAGGTCGGAGGATGTTTGTAGGTTCGAGGTGGAAATGGGATTTTCCAAGGGGTCGGACAGGTGTGCTACAATGGACTGTATTGCTGAGTCCGTATGTTGGAGGGTGAGGAGGTCTTCAGCAGCGAACTGAGGCGATAGGGAGATGTGGGAGGAGGCAGGTGTGTGCCCACTCGTGGCACTTTGGCGGCGGGTCACCGCTGCCACAGTTGGGTGGGGTGGGAGGGCATGAAATGTCCAGGACTCTCCCTGTAACGCCCCTGCTTTGGCGAGGGCATCGGTTTGGTCATTTAAGTCTTTGTCTTGTCCTGGTTGACGTGAATGACCTCTGACCTTTTTCCAATAAACGACCATGTCGTGTTCAGTGACGATGGCGTCGCTTGCTTGGAAGAGTTCCTGGTGCTTGACAGGCTTGTTGTTAGCTGTCTTGAATCCATTCCTCTTCCATCCAGTTAGATGGCATATGAAACTTAGACGGGCATAGTTCGAATCGGTACAGATGAGGAGTTCTCTGATTTTGTGGGTTGCAGCCACTTGTAGTGTGATGAGGATGGCTGCTATTTCTGCATATTGTGATGATTGTGGGCCAAGTTTGAGTTGCTGCGGTGGGCACGGGTCATTGTTGAGCCAGACCACACCCGCTCCCGCTTGTAACTTGCCCTCGCGATTGTATGAGCAGCCATCGACATATGCTGTGGGCATTCCTGTACACACATTCTCCTCGAAGTACCGATGATTTGTCGCTTGCGGTCGTGGCAGTTCTTTTGGCTCTGCTGAGGTGTCCAGCGTGTCCGTTGAACAGTTTTGGCATGCCGCAAGCCCGTTTCCCAGTGAGGATCTGTAGTTCTGGGCATATCTTGCCTCCACATCCCGTCCTTGGAGTGTCATTAGCCAGGTAGCTATGCGTGCGTTGGTTACCACGCCATCTCTGATTCGTTGACTGTTGAGGAAGGTAACTGGCTGGTGGCAAGTTTCGATGATGACTTTCTGTGCACCGATGTAATTAGAGAAACGCTGAATGCCCCACACAGTGCAAAGTAAAGCTTTTTCGCAGTGTGAATATTTGCATTCTGGGGGAAGCAGCGTTTTGCTGGCATAAGCGACCACTCGCTTGTCCTTATCATGGAGCTGGTATAGACCCGCGCTGAGGCACTGGTCAGAGAATCCCGCGTCCAGATAGAATTCCTTCCCTGGGTCTGGGTAGGCGAGGCATGGAGCAGAGCGCAGGCACTGTTTGAGCTGGCTCATAGCTGTGTCCTGGGCCTTTGTCCAAACAAAAGGTTCGTCCTTTTTCAGGAGGGAAGTTAGTGGTCGTGCGATGTCAGCGTAGTTTTCGATGAACTGTCGTGAGTAATTGCACACTCCCAGAAAGCTTCGCAACTCAGAGACGTTAGTTGGTGTTTTTATGCTTTGGATTGCTTGGGCACGGTTAGATTGTGGCTCAATGCCATTTCTTCCGACGAGCAGTCCAACATAATTCACCTTGGTTTTGCACCATTGTCCTTTGTGAAGGGGGATTTTAGCTCCCGCTGTTGTCAGCTGGTTTAGGACATGGTCGATTTCTTTGAGGTGGTCTTCCACACTTGAACTTTTCATTAAGACGTCGTCTACGTAGACGAGGTTGCCCCGGACTCTGGCGTCAGGGCATGCTTTGTTAAGGAAAATGTTAAATTCTGCCGGTGAATTGGCATAGCCAAAGGGACACCGTGTGAAGGTGTACTGTCGGTTGTCGAAAGTGAATGCCAGCTTATGTTGGTCGTCGGGGTGGACAGGGATCGTCCAAAACCCGGAGGCGACGTCCAATGTGGACAGGATCGTCGAGCCTTTGATTTTTGGTATTTCTTGGTCCAACTGGGTCATAGGCCATCGTGACAATGGTACTTGCTGATTCAACTTGCGGTAGTCGATAGTGGGCCGCCATTTGCCGTTGGGTTTTAGGACTGGCCATATCGGGGCAGAATATGTACTGTTACAGGGCCGGATGACCCCCTTTTCCAGCATGGAGTCAACAATTTCTTGCACTGGCTCATATGACGCTATCGGAATCTTGTACTGTCGCCCAAAGGTGGGTGGTGCATTTGGGTTTGTCGGTATGCGCACCGTGTGGATGTTTGTCAATCCACAATCTAGAGAGTCCTTTGCGAAAGAGTCCTTGTACTTCAGCAGAGCTTCTTTGAGTCCTTGGCGCTCCACTTCGTTGTGGAGGGCATCCGCGTCACTCAAGATCTGTTGAATTTGAGTATTGAACCCGGCGTAGGGTTCTTCTGCCGTTAAGTCATTAAAGGGGCTTTGGGCCTCGCTGGTCACCCGTGTAGGTGGTTCTGTCGCAGGCTGGGTTGAGACAGCATAGACAGTGAGGTGAGTGTCATCCATTAGTTCTGACCGGCAGACGCTTTCTCTGGACACTGGCAGGATTGAGGTGATTGCAATGACTTCATGAGGTTTTGTGAATGTTATAGTGTCATTGTATCCATCTGACATTAGTTGGGCTGGTATGGGGCCTATGACAGGTACCATCAGTTCAAAGTCGTGGAATGCCTGGTTGATGAGCCATCCCAGGTGGCTGGCTTTTGGGACGTGGATGTCTTGGGCCATACAGTTATTGAACAACACATATATCGCACGAGATGACACTTCAATGAGAGGTGTAGCTTCCAGAGTCAGTCCGAGTTTTAGGCAGGTTCTGGAAGGTTGGAAGAAGCTCAGCTTACTGTTGAGAGTTTGGCCAGGTCGCATGTTGAGGCGGACACTGACACTTTTGCTGTAGGCAGGTATTGTGGCTCCTTGTTCCGTAATCATAGCGCATGCGTCCGGCATGGTTTGACCGGATTGGAGGTTCTTGAGATTGACTGAAGTTGTCAGTTGGTGTGACAGGGGAGCCCATATGATGTTGTTTACAGTGTCAATGTGAGCATTGAGTCGAACCATGATATCCGCTCCAATGTAGATGTCATGCGGCAGGTCTGGGATGACGAGGAAGTAGTGACTCAGCTGTCTGTTGTTCCATCGTATGTCCAGAGCGCAGATGATCTTGGAGGTGGCCATGGTTGTCGACCAGGGACTGAGAGGGTAACGGCTGTGCTTAGTGACATGTGGTAGACTTTGACAGCTCTGCTTCAATGTTTTGAATAGCTTCAGGCTGATGGTTGAGTTCTCTGCCCATAGGGCTAGTGCTGCCTCGGACACTGACGTGCCATGAACCTCTATCGCAGTCATGATTTGAAGGAGGCCTGTGTTTGGTTCAGGCTCGTGCAGCGAGCAGAGGAGAGGGTCGTTGGCGTTTGTGCTCGGCCCAGACCTGGGCTCTGTTACTGCTTCATCGGTCATTGACTTAGGGGTAGTGTCTGTGACTTGACACTGTGACTCATTGGAGTCTAATGACTTGTAAGGCAGAGGCTCACGGACTTGTGTCCAAATCTTTAGGTGCTTGAAGTCTATTAGGGGTTCAAAACGATTAAGCAAATCTTTTCCAATGAGGAGCGGGTACGTGTTGAGTGTTGACACGTATACGGGATGGACGAAGTCCATGGGTCCCACTGTTAGATGGATTGGGGCCACATGTTTTAGTTGTAAGCCCGTGTGAGAGTATGCTTGTACGTTTAGTTTGCACCTTTGGAGCTTGAGGGTGCCATTAGTCCTCTTCGTTAATTCTTGGACTTCTTTGAGAAGTTCTGTAGACATTAGAGTGATGTCGGCTCCTGTGTCCAGAAGGGCTTCGACTCTGATGTGTCGTTCGATGATGATGGAGAGGTAGAACTTTCTTGCTATACCCTTTTCAATGAGATCGCCTAGGAGTTGAGGAACTGGAGTTTGGGAGGAAATATTTAGGATGTCAGGGCTGACCTGGCGTTCTTCGGAGGAGTGGCAGATGACTAAGACAGCGCTTTCAGGAACTTGAGGATTTTCAACAGCAGGTGTCTGCTGAATGCTGCTGGAGTTTGGAGTATTGGGTGCTGAGTTAGTGTTTAACTTTGTTGCTGGATTTTCAGGTGGGGCTTCATGTCCATCTGAAGTTAACGTGTTTATTGTACTCTGAGACTGAGGTGAGGCGGTGCTGTTTTCTGTGGCTGGTTCGTTTGTCTTGTCGCTGCTTTCTCGTCCGTCAGCTAGTCAGGCTGAATCCGGGTTTCCTTTCTTTTCCCACTTCTTATCTTCCTCTTTTCGTTGAAAGAATTCCTTCATCATCATTTCCATCATCTTCTGTGAGTCGAAGTGCGGTGGTGTTTTTCGTTCTTGTATGGACTCAGTTGGAGCTTGTTCACTTTGGAACCTTGGTGAATTCCTTCGTCGATTCCTTGGGCTGGTCGCCTTAGGGTGAGTCTGTCGCTTTCCGTTGGAGTTTCCATTGGATTCCCATGAGCGTTGCTCTCTTGGGTTCCGCGATCTCTCCCATTGCCTTTCCTGAGGCCTTGCTTGGTCCCATGACTTATCCCAGTGTCGTCCAGGTGAGCGTTGACGTCCACGTGGTCCATCCCATCGGTCATACCTCTGTTTAGGTCGGGTTCCAGCGTGTGAGTCTCGTTCTCTGTTGGACGGGGGTGCATTCCACTCCCTGTGTGGTGGCTTAGCACTGTCTTGGCGTTGGGTGCCCTCCAGCGCCAGTTCTTGGTGTTGAGTGTTGAAATCAAGAACTGCTGGGGGTTTTGCGCTCTTTTCTGAGGCCATCTTTTGTTTGCCGTAGGCTTTTTGCACCAAGTCTCGCAACTGCTGAATGTTCATTGTTCGTGGGCATGCGAGAACGCCAAGATGGTGGCTTATGCCAGGATGAAGGTTCCTCAGGAAGAGAGTTTTAAAGTTCAGTTCCTCTTCCATGTCAGATTCGTTACGAGTTCCAAAATATGCTTGTCTGAGTCGACTGTAGTAAGCTTGAGGAGTGTCGTGACGTCCTTGTCTCGTCTCCAGGGCAGCCACTAAGCCTTGATCGGACTCAGGGTCAGCAAACTCTTTAATGAGGGCCTTTTGAAGCCGTTGATAGTCAGTCTTTGTGTTAACAGGCTGCCGGTCAAGGAAGCTGCGCACTTCAGGACTGGATGTCGTTCGGAGTAAGTATAGTTTATCTTTGTCCGTAACGTTAGGTCGCATTTCCAGATGGAAATCAATATCTTGCAGATAAGCGTGGACATTTTGGCTGTTTGGCAAGCTGGGGTTGAATTTTCCGATGTTTCGGGCGAGCTTGTCAAGATCTTTAAGGTCCAAGCCGTGCACTGACCTGCGGCTGGCTGCAGCAGATTCTTTTGGTTCCGTCGTGATATAGCGTTCTTCCGACGGCGCTGGTGAATGTTTTAACACCATCCCCGCCATCTTCGGTTCACGTGTCGGTCTATGACCAGGTGATCCAGTCCTGCTTGACGGGGGTGCCGTTGGTGCACGCTCTGTACTTGACGGCTCACGGCGTAGTTCATAAGCATGCCTGAGTTCCTCTTGGAGACTTTCAGACTCCTCTGTGACGTAGTCGAGCTGTCGTGTTAGGCGGCTGATCTCATTCCTTGACTCAGCCAAATGAACTTCGAGGGCCTTGATTCTGCTGTTTTTGTCCCTGAAGTCAGTCTTTGCCTTCTCCAGTAGCTTCTCTGCATACTGTAGCTTGTCTGCACGATCAGCGAAGTCCTCTTTGAGCTGCTGCATTTCGTGGCTGGTAGCTTCTAGAGTCTCTTTTAGCCTGTTGGTCTCCTCCTCGGTGTCCTGCTCCACCTCATCGGTCCCTTCCTGTCGTACCTGAGCTTCACGTTCCAGCTGCTCTATGCGTCGTTGGGCGCTTGTCAGCTCCTGCTGGCGTTGTGCGGCGTGCTTGTCGCTCAGTTTGAGGGTGGCGATGAGTATGTGGCTTAAAGAACCGGTGATCTTGGCTAATTCTCTGTGACTGTAGTTTTGACTTGGGTCTTGTCCCATAATGCTTGCGATGCTGTCATCTAGTTGATTCTGTGTCTGATGTTGGAGTGCTTCAGCAGCTTTAGGGAGTATGCTGCCCGTTGTAACACTTAGCCACATTTCCAGTCCTTCCCAGTGACCGACATGTTCTGTTTCGTGAGACATGTTCTGGCGGGTCAGGGGGATCTTGGATCGAACTGACACAGACCTTGAATAGGAAACAAAGCAAAAACAAAACACAAACAAAACAAACAGGGGTGTAAATGTGCAGAGTGTAGTGTATGCTAGTGTTGATTGTGTCTCTGTGTTTGTGGTCCTCTGGCAGGTGCTTCTAATTGTAGTCTCTGCAGATAAATTATTGGGCCCACACAAGGGCAGCCCAGCTGTGAAGCAGAGAAAGAAAAACACACACACAGAATGGGTACACAAGGACAATAGCACTAAACAGGTCTCTCTTTTAATAGCAGATTTTCTTCGTTTCGCTTTGTTAAGTCTGATTTAGAAGTGCGCTTCTAATCAGAGGATTGTAGGCGAGATTTTCTCTTTTGTAATAAGACTGGTATTGCTATTCCAAATTTCTCCTTGGAGGAAAATAACAGCAATGACAGTACTTGTCCCTTAATGGCAGGATTTTATACCGCGACGCTGGTCAGCGTATGTCACGCGTGTTAAAACTTTTGCCGATGTCTATCTTCTCATTGCACCTGCTTTAACCTGGGGAATAGGATTTCACAATAGAGGGTAAAAGGGTAAACAGTTTTGAATGTAGTTCTCAAGTTTCACATACATCTGTTCAATTGTGACATTTCGCTCTATTCGTGATTTTCCCCGGCCAAGTCTTAAGCAAACAAGTCAAATTGGAAGTTAGTAACAGGGAAAAAGAAAAGAGATTAAGATTTATTCCCAAGATTTAAAACTAATACGTTGGCACAAGGTGGTGCTGTTGAGTCTATATGCTCAGGTTGGTTTGGCTGTTTACAGGATAAACCAACTGACCTAGGTTGAGGAAACCTTAACTCCCTTTTGGGGTTTTCTAATTAGAAGGTTACGTTTTATGCTCCAGATTGGTGAAAAGTGACTTTGACTGTACGGTGTCACTGTCACTTCTCCAACACAACACTAGGGGGAGCACTATCTACTCTCAGGCCTAAGTAAAGAGGACTAATTTTAATTTAATAAGATTGTTTTAATTAAATTATTGTTAACTTTACTTGAGTTAATCAGCTCACCTAAGGAAATGAAGTATGGCCTACAGGGGGCGCCAGACTTGTGTTAAGTCTGAAATTACAATTAAAATTAGACTTTGTGGTTTCTAATTAAAATGTATGATGTTATAATTAAAATTAATAGGATTCACTTAGGATTAGAATTTACAAATGCAATCTGCAATTGAGTTGACAAACCAATATTGTTGCAAAATGTAAACAGGAAGTGTAATTAATTATTAAATGTAATTAGAATTTTCGAATTCATAATTAATTATTAAATTAATTTACAGCTTCTAAATCACTAGTTTTGGGTTCCCATAATAGTAATTAAAATAATTTTCAACTTACTCATTCCTCATTGTGTCATTACATCAAAATAAAGAATTTAATAATAACAATCTGTATCCTATTTGTAAATGAAATTAAAAATTTCTGGCCCTCTTGGATAAATGGATGCTATTGTTGCTGGAAGCAGGAATTGAAAATTCTATTAAATGAAATTAATTCAAAATTAATTTGTAATCAATTGTGACATTCAACTAACAATTAAAAATTCCTAACAATAGCGCTTATCCATTGATGTGTTTTAAAATCATAAAAGCCATTATAATTGAATGAGGTCAAACTCACCATATAATCAACAGTATATTACACCAACCTGTGAAAATGTCAGACAGATAAATGGGTATAACCTTAACACAGCCAGCTTATTAACATGTTAGTCTGTTAACTGGGAAAATAGAGGGACAGAGCAAACGGAAAATGTGAGTGTTGTTTTTTTTTTTTTTTTTTACACCCACCCACTGCATTCAAGCTTTAACTGCTATGTACTAATCGCTAGCCGTAATGCTACCAGCATGGCTAAAGCTCCTTTGTTTCAGTTAGCTTATATGCGCTAGCGCTATTAGCTTACACGTGGCTAAACTGGTCGCTATGGCAACTCAGTGCCTATAGGAAAAGGGAAAATGTGCTTCACGCTTCAGAAACAAGCAGCATTGTTCAGACTTGAATTTTCTATAGCACATATAATCTCACTCATTTAGGGCGAGATAAATTTATCTACGGGTTACTTATAAACCAACAAAGCCTCAGCGGGCTATTATTTGAATATTTGTCTGTTTAGACCGCACTCATAAACACAAACAATCGATTGCGCAATCTCCCCCTTTCTCAAAAACGACTGGCCACTCCTTTGAGCGCCGTGCGTTTGAATTCACTCGTGAAATCAAATGGCTGAGAATGATTTAAATAGCTATTTTAAACATTCCACACCCGGGGGATTTGAAAATATAGCGGAGTTTGAAAGTGGGACACGCACTTACAAATCAAACTATACAGGCCTTCACTCAGAGCTCAAACGAGGGACACGCTCATTTGTCTCTTTTATGCGCTTTAGAGCGACTTTTAATTATTTACTGCAGTTTCTTCTCACAACTCGAGTTAAACAAATACCCTCTCTTTCATTCAAACACACCGTGTTTCACAAACAAGAATGCAATACCACAAATAACCGCTTTTCCTGTATTTACTCAGTTTTTTCCGGATAAAATTGAGAAATACCCTTTTGCCTCTGGTTTGATTTTCAGATTAATCTTTAAATGCCAGCTTTTTTCCTCCACCATTCTGTAATAAAACCAGTTTAATATAGAGCTATTATTTCAGCTCCGGGAATTAGTTATTAAATATTAAATATTGCTTGGTTAAAAGTAATATTAATATTTAACTTAGTTATACTGTATTAAGTGATCGTCCACCGAACACTAACCTCAGCATATCAAATTCGAGCTTAGGTAGCTTTCTCTTTATGGCAAATAAGGATAAAACTTCAAATCACATTCCAGAGACAATTCTTTATGAAATGAAAAATGGTTTATTCGTAATACTGCTATTCTAACATAAATGGATTAACTGAGAAGACACAACATACATACACACAAAGACATGTATAAGGGATTTTGGTAAGTAAATTCCTAAAGTTAAAATTAGCCCTTCTAGCTATTTTGACGCTTGATTCGACCGGAAAAGAAGAGATCACGACAGATGCCTTAATGCTCTGTTACTGCATTCAGATCAGATTCTACCAGTTCAATCAGCAATATAGATTTAGTTAGAGGTACTTGCTTGTTGACAAGAAGCAGGTTGGAAGTTGTTTTGTTTCCTTCAAATGCGTTGCTCTGGTCTTTGTCCTCGGAAACCACGTGGGTTGGTTCGTGCGTTTTCGGGTGCTCTCGGGTTGAAACACGTGATATGTGGATGTTGCCGCGTGACGTCACAGAAAAGGCTCTCCTCTCGTCTGCAGGCGTTGAGTTCGTTTTCTTTGCTGTTATGCCTCCTATCCTTCGAATTCGACTGGATGGTTGGTTTAGTCGGTGTCGAGGCCAGAGTTCAGGTAAAAGCGCGAGCAGGCAGAGAAGTTACGAGCGCTATTCAAGAGATGTTCAAGAGCCACGCCACGTTCGAGAGAGAGTTCAAGAGCGAGTCCAAGAGAGCGATTTGCAACTGGCGCGTTGTTTTTCAACAGTCCAACTTGCCCCTCCCCACGGTGGCTTGTCGAATCCGATGGTTCGTATGGGGCGGAGCCCCGCCCATGTCCAGGCTTGCTGGGTGGACCAACAGTTCTGTGATGTCTCATCACTTTTGGGAAGGATAAACTGTATCGATCTTTATACATGTATAATTATGCAGGGTATTAAAATTTAATAAAAAACACATCTAACATCAAAAACGGTCATCAACACAGTCTATCACATCTGAGTCTAGCTTTCTTTAGAGATCAAACACCGCATACTAATACACACATTACAGTTTATACCGTTTAAAGCATGATTACAAATTCCCACATTGTCCTAAATAATTGGCACTCGAAATCATCACATCATGCCTATGAGGAAAGAGTACACATTAAATATCCATATATTTATTTGTGTAGTTGCAATAGTTATACGTGTCAAAAAGGCAAGGAGTTTGGTTTTCCTTGGTCTGTCCGACGGAGAAAAATCCTGCTTTGTTTTAAATGGGGGGGGGTTTTGAACTATGCTCTGGAATGTAGGCTTGACGGTGTCCAGAACCATTCCCGGAGCCGTCCGTACCTTTGCACGAGAGCGTTAGTGATGGGATCAGTTGACCCTCTCCCTTTTGCATGGAAGGGAGGACTTTTGGATAATAATTCATTTCTGTTGCTGGGTTGGAATTCTCCGTGTGTGTTTTGGTTGACATTGTGTTACACATCCCCCTTTTGTGTGGAGATGTACCCGATGGAACATCTTCAGGCACTGGAACAAGAGGCAGAGAGAATGGACACACACAAGACACCAACGAGATCTCTATCACTGACTGAAAACTGGTGCAGGGTAATTTGGAAAGGAACAGGTGAGAAACTTGAGAAGACATAGGGCTAGTTTGTTTAGCATCATTGACAATTGGGTCATTTTGACTGGTTTAATTGTCGGGTTTTCACGAGACGGTATAGGCATGATCTCAATCAGGTTGGTCACATTCTCGGGTTCGGATTCTAGGTCGAGATTACCACGTCGAAAAAGGCGAGGGATGCCTGACGTGCATTTGTTGAGAGACTCTTGAACGACGTTCACTCGCTTGTGTAGGAGGAAGGCCAGTGTCAAAGTCACAACATATCCTACTATAGTAGAGATACAAAGCGCCGTGTCAGCGGCAGACCAGGACCGAATAATTGGCGCGCCAGCGGGCGGAAGGCGAGCGATAGCTTCTAAAGCTGTGTCAACCGGTGTCAGATCAATAAGCTGCGTTCCTTCCTCCTTGATCCTTTCTTCCAATTCTGGATCGAGGACAAAGGAATGTTGCTTGAAAAAGGGTGAGATTTCGATTTCGGCCTGATACTCATCGTCGGTGAGGTGATACAATGCTAGTTCGTCAATATGGAGGATCGAGCCCTTAGGGACTATGATCCATAACGTTTGGTTAGGCAGACTAATGCGCGTAGCGGTGTCGTGTTGATCATATGTGAGGGTAGCCGTTCGGGCTGGGGTGTTAACCAGCCATCGGTTTCCGACAATTTCGGCTTGTGTTACCTCGACCTGAGAACGTGGTGTTGCGTCGGCGGGGCAGCTAGCGTCGGGTCTCATGGCTTCTAAGCCACAGATGCCCTCTGTATTATCGCGTACGAAAGGTTTACTCGGGCGGAGGAAGTGAATGTCTTTAGTGAGCGTACACATCTTTAGGTTTGGAGCCAAGTACAACTGTTCGTTGCTATCGTGATACGCGACGACCTCGGGAGTGTGGATTTTGACATAGGTGTTCCCTTGCCAAAATCCAACATTCACAACATTTTAAGCCGGTAAACATTATTAACGTCAATAATGGGCAAACTGAAAAGAAAACAAAGTCACCTGTTTCCGGTTTGCGTATATGGGAATAACGCTGCCGGGAAAGGGGTGAGATGAGTTTGGATGAGACTAACGGGGCCCGCAGTGGCCGAAGTTACGATGTTTGAACAAGGCTAAGAGGTATCACGTAGCACGGAATCCTATTCATGGCTAAGTTGTCAATCAAGGAACTTACATCGCGTATCATGTCGTTCATGATTTTGGGCGGGTGGCCTCGATCGGTTGACAACGGTTCTCACAGCGAATTTACAAAGATTTTACTGACGAAAGTCGATCTCAATTTCGGGACCTGTATTCAAGGATTGGTTAAGGGGTTCAAAGTGAGAGAGAGGAAAGGAAAAACACAAAGTGAGACACGAAGGAAAGAAACCAAACAAAAAAAAAAAAAAAAAAATTAAGACAAAATTCAACATCAAAATCAAGCAAAAAAAAAAAAAACAAAAAAAAAAAAACATTTTGAGGGTAACTCCTCGCTACTAGATTGGTCCTAGCAGTGCTGTGAAGGAGAGAATATGGGTTGTGTCTAAGCATGGTTGCTATATGTTTTCCTAACATATCAATACTAATGCTTGTGTGGTGCATATGGTGCGTGTGGTGCATATCGGTCTGTGTCAGTGGGTCTGATCTTCCCCCTTTCCATGTCGGCTGGAGCCCAGGGGCCTCTTTATCTGGTTCGATGGACCCATCGAAGGACTGGCTCGCTGCGCCCTTGTCTGATTTTGATTCGATAGGCAACAGGTGAGAGCTTGTCTACAATCTCATGGGGTCCCGTCCAGTGAGGTAGGAACTTCTTTGACAGGTGATGGGGAGCATTCGGCCTTGGTCGGGCGAAACTGTAGTACCACACTTGATCTCCGACATTGAGCTCATGGTGAGAGGCCTTTTGGTCATAGTAGGCTTTTCGGCCTTCCGCACTTCGTTGTAGCTGCTGTTGCGCGAAGGCGAAAGTTGTTCTCAGGTGCTGATGTAACTCTTCCAGGTACTGGTGAGTGTTGTAGGCGGTGACGAGGTTCAGGTCACCAGGTTGGTACAGCAGGTGTAGTGGTAGCGTCATGTTTCTCCCTGTCATCATTGTGAACGGGGGTATTCCGGTAGATTGATGGGGTGTGGCTCGAGCGGCCATCAGTACCAGAGGGAGTTTAATATCCCAATCCTTTTGATTGGTGGCTACGTATTTTTTTAACATGCTGACCACTGTTCTGTTAGCCCGTTCCACTTGACCGGAAGAAATTGGGTGATGGCTTATGTGGAGTTTGGCCTGTATGCCCAGGAGTTTCCATACGTCTTGCATAATTTCAGCGGTGAAGTGAGTTCCGCGGTCAGAGTTGACCCTTAAAGGCAGTCCGAATCTTGAGAAGATATGGTTCAATAACAGACAGGCTGTTGTTTCTGCTGTATCGTTGGGAGCTGGGAGGCACTCTATCCATTTTGTGAATTCGCAGATCACGGTGAGGAAGTATTTGTTGCCCCGCGTCGACCGTGGTAGGGGTCCTACCCAGTCTATTTGGAGGTCCGACCATGGGAAGGTCATTCCTTTCCTTTGCAGTGGTGCTCGGTGGTTTGGATTTGCCGGTTGGAACTGGCAACACACCAGGCATCCTTTAACGTATTCTGCTACGTCTTGCTGCATGCCAGGCCAGTATGCTACTTGCTTGAGTGTTTCATAGGTGGCCTTGACTCCGTGGTGTCCTGCGCATGGTGCATCGTGTGCGTGTGTCAACATCATCCCCCTTTGGCCATGAGGGACTACGAGCCTTGGAGCAGTGGATGGCTCAGGGACATACGTGAGGACACCGTCTCGTAGATGCAGCATGTGCTTGATCGAATGGAGCGTGCGGAGGTCGGAGGATGTTTGTAGGTTCGAGGTGGAAATGGGATTTTCCAAGGGGTCGGACAGGTGTGCTACAATGGACTGTATTGCTGAGTCCGTATGTTGGAGGGTGAGGAGGTCTTCAGCAGCGAACTGAGGCGATAGGGAGATGTGGGAGGAGGCAGGTGTGTGCCCACTCGTGGCACTTTGGCGGCGGGTCACCGCTGCCACAGTTGGTGGGGTGGGAGGGCATGAAATGTCCAGGACTCTCCCTGTAACGCCCCTGCTTTGGCGAGGGCATCGGTTTGGTCATTTAAGTCTTTGTCTTGTCCTGGTTGACGTGAATGACCTCTGACCTTTTTCCAATAAACGACCATGTCGTGTTCAGTGACGATGGCGTCGCTTGCTTGGAAGAGTTCCTGGTGCTTGACAGGCTTGTTGTTAGCTGTCTTGAATCCATTCCTCTTCCATCCAGTTAGATGGCATATGAAACTTAGACGGGCATAGTTCGAATCGGTACAGATGAGGAGTTTCTCTGATTTTGTGGGTTGCAGCCACTTGTAGTGTGATGAGGATGGCTGCTATTTCTGCATATTGTGATGATTGTGGGCCAAGTTTGAGTTGCTGCGGTGGGCACGGGTCATTGTTGAGCCAGACCACACCCGCTCCCGCTTGTAACTTGCCCTCGCGATTGTATGAGCAGCCATCGACATATGCTGTGGGCATTCCTGTACACACATTCTCCTCGAAGTACCGATGATTTGTCGCTTGCGGTCGTGGCAGTTCTTTTGGCTCTGCTGAGGTGTCCAGCGTGTCCGTTGAACAGTTTTGGCATGCCGCAAGCCCGTTTCCCAGTGAGGATCTGTAGTTCTGGGCATATCTTGCCTCCACATCCCGTCCTTGGAGTGTCATTAGCCAGGTAGCTATGCGTGCGTTGGTTACCACGCCATCTCTGATTCGTTGACTGTTGAGGAAGGTAACTGGCTGGTGGCAAGTTTCGATGATGACTTTCTGTGCACCGATGTAATTAGAGAAACGCTGAATGCCCCACACAGTGCAAAGTAAAGCTTTTTCGCAGTGTGAATATTTGCATTCTGGGGAAGCAGCGTTTTGCTGGCATAAGCGACCACTCGCTTGTCCTTATCATGGAGCTGGTATAGACCCGCGCTGAGGCACTGGTCAGAGAATCCCGCGTCCAGATAGAATTCCTTCCCTGGGTCTGGGTAGGCGAGGCATGGAGCAGAGCGCAGGCACTGTTTGAGCTGGCTCATAGCTGTGTCCTGGGCCTTTGTCCAAACAAAAGGTTCGTCCTTTTTCAGGAGGGAAGTTAGTGGTCGTGCGATGTCAGCGTAGTTTTCGATGAACTGTCGTGAGTAATTGCACACTCCCAGAAAGCTTCGCAACTCAGAGACGTTAGTTGGTGTTTTTATGCTTTGGATTGCTTGGGCACGGTTAGATTGTGGCTCAATGCCATTTCTTCCGACGAGCAGTCCAACATAATTCACCTTGGTTTTGCACCATTGTCCTTTGTGAAGGGGATTTTAGCTCCCGCTGTTGTCAGCTGGTTTAGGACATGGTCGATTTCTTTGAGGTGGTCTCCACACTTGAACTTTTCATTAAGACGTCGTCTACGTAGACGAGGTTGCCCGGACTCTGGCGTCAGGGCATGCTTTGTTAAGGAAAATGTTAAATTCTGCCGGTGAATTGGCATAGCCAAAGGGACACCGTGTGAAGGTGTACTGTCGGTTGTCGAAAGTGAATGCCAGCTTATGTTGGTCGTCGGGGTGGACAGGGATCGTCCAAAACCCGGAGGCGACGTCCAATGTGGACAGGATCGTCGAGCCTTTGATTTTTGGTATTTCTTGGTCCAACTGGGTCATAGGCCATCGTGACAATGGTACTTGCTGATTCAACTTGCGGTAGTCGATAGTGGGCCGCCATTTGCCGTTGGGTTTTAGGACTGGCCATATCGGGGCAGAATATGTACTGTTACAGGGCCGGATGACCCCCTTTTCCAGCATGGAGTCAACAATTTCTTGCACTGGCTCATATGACGCTATCGGAATCTTGTACTGTCGCCCAAAGGTGGGTGGTGCATTTGGGTTTGTCGGTATGCGCACCGTGTGGATGTTTGTCAATCCACAATCTAGAGAGTCCTTTGCGAAAGAGTCCTTGTACTTCAGCAGAGCTTCTTTGAGTCCTTGGCGCTCCACTTCGTTGTGGAGGGCATCCGCGTCACTCAAGATCTGTTGAATTTGAGTATTGAACCCGGCGTAGGGTTCTTCTGCCGTTAAGTCATTAAAGGGGCTTTGGGCCTCGCTGGTCACCCGTGTAGGTGGTTCTGTCGCAGGCTGGGTTGAGACAGCATAGACAGTGAGGTGAGTGTCATCCATTAGTTCTGACCGGCAGACGCTTTCTCTGGACACTGGCAGGATTGAGGTGATTGCAATGACTTCATGAGGTTTTGTGAATGTTATAGTGTCATTGTATCCATCTGACATTAGTTGGGCTGGTATGGGGCCTATGACAGGTACCATCAGTTCAAAGTCGTGGAATGCCTGGTTGATGAGCCATCCCAGGTGGCTGGCTTTTGGGACGTGGATGTCTTGGGCCATACAGTTATTGAACAACACATATATCGCACGAGATGACACTTCAATGAGAGGTGTAGCTTCCAGAGTCAGTCCGAGTTTTAGGCAGGTTCTGGAAGGTTGGAAGAAGCTCAGCTTACTGTTGAGAGTTTGGCCAGGTCGCATGTTGAGGCGGACACTGACACTTTTGCTGTAGGCAGGTATTGTGGCTCCTTGTTCCGTAATCATAGCGCATGCGTCCGGCATGGTTTGACCGGATTGGAGGTTCTTGAGATTGACTGAAGTTGTCAGTTGGTGTGACAGGGGAGCCCATATGATGTTGTTTACAGTGTCAATGTGAGCATTGAGTCGAACCATGATATCCGCTCCAATGTAGATGTCATGCGGCAGGTCTGGGATGACGAGGAAGTAGTGACTCAGCTGTCTGTTGTTCCATCGTATGTCCAGAGCGCAGATGATCTTGGAGGTGGCCATGGTTGTCGACCAGGGACTGAGAGGGTAACGGCTGTGCTTAGTGACATGTGGTAGACTTTGACAGCTCTGCTTCAATGTTTTGAATAGCTTCAGGCTGATGGTTGAGTTCTCTGCCCATAGGGCTAGTGCTGCCTCGGACACTGACGTGCCATGAACCTCTATCGCAGTCATGATTTGAAGGAGGCCTGTGTTTGGTTCAGGCTCGTGCAGCGAGCAGAGGAGAGGGTCGTTGGCGTTTGTGCTCGGCCCAGACCTGGGCTCTGTTACTGCTTCATCGGTCATTGACTTAGGGGTAGTGTCTGTGACTTGACACTGTGACTCATTGGAGTCTAATGACTTGTAAGGCAGAGGCTCACGGACTTGTGTCCAAATCTTTAGGTGCTTGAAGTCTATTAGGGGTTCAAAACGATTAAGCAAATCTTTTCCAATGAGGAGCGGGTACGTGTTGAGTGTTGACACGTATACGGGATGGACGAAGTCCATGGGTCCCACTGTTAGATGGATTGGGGCCACATGTTTTAGTTGTAAGCCCGTGTGAGAGTATGCTTGTACGTTTAGTTTGCACCTTTGGAGCTTGAGGGTGCCATTAGTCCTCTTCGTTAATTCTTGGACTTCTTTGAGAAGTTCTGTAGACATTAGAGTGATGTCGGCTCCTGTGTCCAGAAGGGCTTCGACTCTGATGTGTCGTTCGATGATGATGGAGAGGTAGAACTTTCTTGCTATACCCTTTTCAATGAGATCGCCTAGGAGTTGAGGAACTGGAGTTTGGGAGGAAATATTTAGGATGTCAGGGCTGACCTGGCGTTCTTCGGAGGAGTGGCAGATGACTAAGACAGCGCTTTCAGGAACTTGAGGATTTTCAACAGCAGGTGTCTGCTGAATGCTGCTGGAGTTTGGAGTATTGGGTGCTGAGTTAGTGTTTAACTTTGTTGCTGGATTTTCAGGTGGGGCTTCATGTCCATCTGAAGTTAACGTGTTTATTGTACTCTGAGACTGAGGTGAGGCGTGCTGTTTTCTGTGGCTGGTTCGTTTGTCTTGTCGCTGCTTTCTCGTCCGTCAGCTAGTCAGGCTGAATCCGGGTTTCCTTTCTTTTCCCACTTCTTATCTTCCTCTTTTCGTTGAAAGAATTCCTTCATCATCATTTCCATCATCTTCTGTGAGTCGAAGTGCGGTGGTGTTTTTCGTTCTTGTATGGACTCAGTTGGAGCTTGTTCACTTTGGAACCTTGGTGAATTCCTTCGTCGATTCCTTGGGCTGGTCGCCTTAGGGTGAGTCTGTCGCTTTCCGTTGGAGTTTCCATTGGATTCCCATGAGCGTTGCTCTCTTGGGTTCCGCGATCTCTCCCATTGCCTTTCCTGAGGCCTTGCTTGGTCCCATGACTTATCCCAGTGTCGTCCAGGTGAGCGTTGACGTCCACGTGGTCCATCCCATCGGTCATACCTCTGTTTAGGTCGGGTTCCAGCGTGTGAGTCTCGTTCTCTGTTGGACGGGGGTGCATTCCACTCCCTGTGTGGTGGCTTAGCACTGTCTTGGCGTTGGGTGCCCTCCAGCGCCAGTTCTTGGTGTTGAGTGTTGAAATCAAGAACTGCTGGGGGTTTTGCGCTCTTTTCTGAGGCCATCTTTTGTTTGCCGTAGGCTTTTTGCACCAAGTCTCGCAACTGCTGAATGTTCATTGTTCGTGGGCATGCGAGAACGCCAAGATGGTGGCTTATGCCAGGATGAAGGTTCCTCAGGAAGAGAGTTTTAAAGTTCAGTTCCTCTTCCATGTCAGATTCGTTACGAGTTCCAAAATATGCTTGTCTGAGTCGACTGTAGTAAGCTTGAGGAGTGTCGTGACGTCCTTGTCTCGTCTCCAGGGCAGCCACTAAGCCTTGATCGGACTCAGGGTCAGCAAACTCTTTAATGAGGGCCTTTTGAAGCCGTTGATAGTCAGTCTTTGTGTTAACAGGCTGCCGGTCAAGGAAGCTGCGCACTTTCAGGACTGGATGTCGTTCGGAGTAAGTATAGTTTATCTTTGTCCGTAACGTTAGGTCGCATTTCCAGATGGAAATCAATATCTTGCAGATAAGCGTGGACATTTTGGCTGTTTGGCAAGCTGGGGTTGAATTTTCCGATGTTTCGGGCGAGCTTGTCAAGATCTTTAAGGTCCAAGCCGTGCACTGACCTGCGGCTGGCTGCAGCAGATTCTTTTGGTTCCGTCGTGATATAGCGTTCTTCCGACGGCGCTGGTGAATGTTTTAACACCATCCCCGCCATCTTCGGTTCACGTGTCGGTCTATGACCAGGTGATCCAGTCCTGCTTGACGGGGGTGCCGTTGGTGCACGCTCTGTACTTGACGGCTCACGGCGTAGTTCATAAGCATGCCTGAGTTCCTCTTGAGACTTTCAGACTCCTCTGTGACGTAGTCGAGCTGTCGTGTTAGGCGGCTGATCTCATTCCTTGACTCAGCCAAATGAACTTCGAGGGCCTTGATTCTGCTGTTTTTGTCCCTGAAGTCAGTCTTTGCCTTCTCCAGTAGCTTCTCTGCATACTGTAGCTTGTCTGCACGATCAGCGAAGTCCTCTTTGAGCTGCTGCATTTCGTGGCTGGTAGCTTCTAGAGTCTCTTTTAGCCTGTTGGTCTCCTCCTCGGTGTCCTGCTCCACCTCATCGGTCCCTTCCTGTCGTACCTGAGCTTCACGTTCCAGCTGCTCTATGCGTCGTTGGGCGCTTGTCAGCTCCTGCTGGCGTTGTGCGGCGTGCTTGTCGCTCAGTTTGAGGGTGGCGATGAGTATGTGGCTTAAAGAACCGGTGATCTTGGCTAATTCTCTGTGACTGTAGTTTTGACTTGGGTCTTGTCCCATAATGCTTGCGATGCTGTCATCTAGTTGATTCTGTGTCTGATGTTGGAGTGCTTCAGCAGCTTTAGGGAGTATGCTGCCCGTTGTAACACTTAGCCACATTTCCAGTCCTTCCCAGTGACCGACATGTTCTGTTTCGTGAGACATGTTCTGGCGGGTCAGGGGGATCTTGGATCGAACTGACACAGACCTTGAATAGGAAACAAAGCAAAAACAAAACACAAACAAAACAAACAGGGGTGTAAATGTGCAGAGTGTAGTGTATGCTAGTGTTGATTGTGTCTCTGTGTTTGTGGTCCTCTGGCAGGTGCTTCTAATTGTAGTCTCTGCAGATAAATTATTGGGCCCACACAAGGGCAGCCCAGCTGTGAAGCAGAGAAAGAAAAACACACACACAGAATGGGTACACAAGGACAATAGCACTAAACAGGTCTCTCTTTTAATAGCAGATTTTCTTCGTTTCGCTTTGTTAAGTCTGATTTAGAAGGGCGCTTCTAATCAGAGGATTGTAGGCGAGATTTTCTCTTTTGTAATAAGACTGGTATTGCTATTCCAAATTTCTCCTTGGAGGAAAATAACAGCAATGACAGTACTTGTCCCTTAATGGCAGGATTTTATACCGCGATGCTGGTCAGCGTATGTCACGCGTGTTAAAACTTTTGCCGATGTCTATCTTCTCATTGCACCTGCTTTAACCTGGGGGAATAGGATTTCACAATAGAGGGTAAAAGGGTAAACAGTTTTGAATGTAGTTCTCAAGTTTCACATACATCTGTTCAATTGTGACATTTCGCTCTATTCGTGATTTTCCCCGCCAAGTCTTAAGCAAACAAGTCAAATTGGAAGTTAGTAACAGGGAAAAAGAAAAGAGATTAAGATTTATTCCCAAGATTTAAAACTAATACGTTGGCACAAGGTGGTGCTGTTGAGTCTATATGCTCAGGTTGGTTTGGCTGTTTACAGGATAAACCAACTGACCTAGGTTGAGGAAACCTTAACTCCCTTTTGGGGTTTTCTAATTAGAAGGTTACGTTTTATGCTCCAGATTGGTGAAAAGTGACTTTGACTGTACGGTGTCACTGTCACTTCTCCAACACAACACTAGGGGAGCACTATCTACTCTCAGGCCTAAGTAAAGAGGACTAATTTTAATTTAATAAGATTGTTTTAATTAAATTATTGTTAACTTTACTTGAGTTAATCAGCTCACCTAAGGAAATGAAGTATGGCCTACAGGGGCGCCAGACTTGTGTTAAGTCTGAAATTACAATTAAAATTAGACTTTGTGGTTTCTAATTAAAATTATGATGTTATAATTAAAATTAATAGGATTCACTTAGGATTAGAATTTACAAATGCAATCTGCAATTGAGTTGACAAACCAATATTGTTGCAAAATGTAAACAGGAAGTGTAATTAATTATTAAATGTAATTAGAATTTTCGAATTCATAATTAATTATTAAATTAATTTACAGCTTCTAAATCACTAGTTTTGGTTCCCATAATAGTAATTAAAATAATTTTCAACTTACTCATTCCTCATTGTGTCATTACATCAAAATAAAGAATTTAATAATAACAATCTGTATCCTATTTGTAAATGAAATTAAAAATTTCTGGCCCTCTTGGATAAATGGATGCTATTGTTGCTGGAAGCAGGAATTGAAAATTCTATTAAATGAAATTAATTCAAAATTAATTTGTAATCAATTGTGACATTCAACTAACAATTAAAAATTCCTAACAATAGCGCTTATCCATTGATGTGTTTTAAAATCATAAAAGCCATTATAATTGAATGAGGTCAAACTCACCATATAATCAACAGTATATTACACCAACCTGTGAAAATGTCAGACAGATAAATGGGTATAACCTTAACACAGCCAGCTTATTAACATGTTAGTCTGTTAACTGGGAAAATAGAGGGACAGAGCAAACGGAAAATGTGAGTGTTGTTTTTTTTTTTTTTTTTTTACACCCACCCACTGCATTCAAGCTTTAACTGCTATGTACTAATCGCTAGCCGTAATGCTACCAGCATGGCTAAAGCTCCTTTGTTTCAGTTAGCTTATATGCGCTAGCGCTATTAGCTTACACGTGGCTAAACTGGTCGCTATGGCAACTCAGTGCCTATAGGAAAAGGGAAAATGTGCTTCACGCTTCAGAAACAAGCAGCATTGTTCAGACTTGAATTTTCTATAGCACATATAATCTCACTCATTTAGGGCGAGATAAATTTATCTACGGGTTACTTATAAACCAACAAAGCCTCAGCGGGCTATTATTTGAATATTTGTCTGTTTAGACCGCACTCATAAACACAAACAATCGATTGCGCAATCTCCCCCTTTCTCAAAAACGACTGGCCACTCCTTTGAGCGCCGTGCGTTTGAATTCACTCGTGAAATCAAATGGCTGAGAATGATTTAAATAGCTATTTTAAACATTCCACACCCGGGGATTTGAAAATATAGCGGAGTTTGAAAGTGGGACACGCACTTACAAATCAAACTATACAGGCCTTCACTCAGAGCTCAAACGAGGGACACGCTCATTTGTCTCTTTTATGCGCTTTAGAGCGACTTTTAATTATTTACTGCAGTTTCTTCTCACAACTCGAGTTAAACAAATACCCTCTCTTTCATTCAAACACACCGTGTTTTCACAAACAAGAATGCAATACCACAAATAACCGCTTTTCCTGTATTTACTCAGTTTTTTCCGATAAAATTGAGAAATACCCTTTTGCCTCTGGTTTGATTTTCAGATTAATCTTTAAATGCCAGCTTTTTTCCTCCACCATTCTGTAATAAAACCAGTTTAATATAGAGCTATTATTTCAGCTCCGGGAATTAGTTTATTAAATATTAAATATTGCTTGGTTAAAAGTAATATTAATATTTAACTTAGTTATACTGTATTAAGTGATCGTCCACCGAACACTAACCTCAGCATATCAAATTCGAGCTTAGGTAGCTTTCTCTTTATGGCAAATAAGGATAAAACTTCAAATCACATTCCAGAGACAATTCTTTATGAAATGAAAAATGGTTTATTCGTAATACTGCTATTCTAACATAAATGGATTAACTGAGAAGACACAACATACATACACACAAAGACATGTATAAGGGATTTTGGTAAGTAAATTCCTAAAGTTAAAATTAGCCCTTCTAGCTATTTTGACGCTTGATTCGACCGGAAAAGATCACGACAGATGCCTTAATGCTCTGTTACTGCATTCAGATCAGATTCTACCAGTTCAATCAGCAATATAGATTTAGTTAGAGGTACTTGCTTGTTGACAAGAAGCAGGTTGGAAGTTGTTTTGTTTCCTTCAAATGCGTTGCTCTGGTCTTTGTCCTCGGAAACCACGTGGGTTGGTTCGTGCGTTTTCGGGTGCTCTCGGGTTGAAACACGTGATATGTGGATGTTGCCGCGTGACGTCACAGAAAAGGCTCTCCTCTCGTCTGCAGGCGTTGAGTTCGTTTTCTTTGCTGTTATGCCTCCTTATCCTTCGAATTCGACTGGATGGTTGGTTTAGTCGGTGTCGAGGCCAGAGTTCAGTAAAAGCGCGAGCAGGCAGAGAAGTTACGAGCGCTATTCAAGAGATGTTCAAGAGCCACGCCACGTTCGAGAGAGAGTTCAAGAGCGAGTCCAAGAGAGCGATTTGCAACTGGCGCGTTGTTTTTCAACAGTCCAACTTGCCCTCCCCACGGGTGGCTTGTCGAATCCGATGGTTCGTATGGGGCGGAGCCCCGCCCATGTCCAGGCTTGCTGGGTGACCAACAGTTCTGTGATGTCTCATCACTTTTGGAAGGATAAACTGTATCGATCTTTATACATGTATAATTATGCAGGGTATTAAAATTTAACGGTCATCAACACAGTCTATCACATCTGAGTCTAGCTTTCTTTAGAGATCAAACACCGCATACTAATACACACATTACAGTTTATACCGTTTAAAGCATGATTACAAATTCCCACATTGTCCTAAATAATTGGCACTCGAAATCATCACATCATGCCTATGAGGGAAAGAGTACACATTAAATATCCATATATTTATTTGTGTAGTTGCAATAGTTATACGTGTCAAAAAGGCAAGGAGTTTGGTTTTCCTTGGTCTGTCCGACGGAGAAAAATCCTGCTTTGTTTTAAATGGGGGGGTTTTGAACTATGCTCTGGAATGTAGGCTTGACGGTGTCCAGAACCATTCCCGGAGCCGTCCGTACCTTTGCACGAGAGCGTTAGTGATGGGATCAGTTGACCCTCTCCCTTTTGCATGGAAGGGAGGACTTTTGGATAATAATTAATTTCTGTTGCTGGGTTGGAATTCTCCGTGTGTGTTTTCAGGTTGACATTGTGTTACATTGGTGATATTTCTCTTGAACCCAAAATCCAAGACATGGTGTCAAACTGGCTCTAGTATGAGTTTTTATATTTATAACATACGATATTTAGTAATGTTTTCAGCGCGGCTGCCAACACTTCCGTTCAGCCCACAGCTAGATGTACGCGCGTTTCTAAGCAGCACACTGAAGACTGAACGAATCCAGGGATTTGAACAAATCGGTTCAGTGATTCAGAAGCCCATTCTTCCTTGTTCATAATGAATCAACTGTTTTGAATGAATCAGTTCAATGAACGCTTCTGTGATAAAGTCTATAATATCATTTCATGTTTCTATATTACATTTTTTATTCATTTTTTTTCAACAGAACAAACAGAAACAAAACAAAAAGCTTAGGCAGACCTTAAATACACAGCTTTCGATTTAGTTCTTATTAAGATAAAATAACATAAATCAATAAGTTACAGGGGAAAATACATAAACATTATCAGCAATAGGCTTCTTGTTTTGAGCCATGACGACAATAGTTTTCAAGAACAATGTAGGCAATCGTGCAAAGTGAAAGAAACAGTCCAAATAGGGTGTCTATAGCCGATGAAACATTTGGGTCAATTTTATTTCTGATATAAGGAGTGATTTGTAGTCATATTATTTGAAGTTGAACAGCATGTTTTGTTACACTCTGAAATTCTTTAGCGTGCTCCCAGAATCAATCTTCGCTGGAGATATTTAGTGCAAAATCATTTTCAAACATCTGTTAAATATTATCTGTCTTCTAGGATGGTCAAACTCAATATAACATAAATATGAGATACAGATTTTTATCTTGTATTTTTATCAATATTTTATCAATTACAGACTTATCGGTATACAAAGTAGTGTTTTGCCTATTTTCAAAATGTTATATTTAAAACATTATTTTAAATGTATAATTAAAGTTAATTTCTGAGGAAAAATTAAAAAGTTGTGTGGCAAATATATATTTGTTTCTGTTTGAGACTGTGACTTGACTTGACTTGACCCTTTTCAGGACTTGACTTGAACCACTGACTTGACTTAATTTGATTTTTTTGTGCTGTGACTTGAGACTTGAAACTTGAACATGTGTGACTTACCCCCACCTCTGATATATATATATATATATACAGTGGGTACGGAAAGTATTCAGACCCCCTTAAATGTTTCACTCTTTGTTATATTGCAGCCATTTGCTAAAATCATTTAAGTTCATTTTTTTTCCTCATTAATGTACACACAGCATCCCATATTGACAGAAAAACACAGAATTGTTGACATTTTGCAGATTTATTAAAAAAGAAATACTGAAATATCACATGGTCCTAAGTATTCAGACCCTTTGCTGTGACACTCATATATTTAACTCAGGTGCTGTCCATTTCTTCTGATCATCCTTGAGATGGTTCTACACCTTCATTTGAGTCCAGCTGTGTTTGATTATACTGATTGGACTTGATTAGGAAAGCCACACACCTGTCTATATAAGACCTTACAGCTCACAGTGCATGTCAGAGCAAATGAGAATCATGAGGTCAAATGAACTGCCTGAAGAGCTCAGAGACAGAATTGTGGCAAGGCACAGATCTGGCCAAGGTTACAAAAACATTTCTGCTGCACTTAAGGTTCCTAAGAGCACAGTGGCCTCCATAATCCTTAAATGGAAGACGTTTGGGACGACCAGAACCCTTCCTAGAGCTGGCCGTCCGGCCAAACTGAGCTATCGGGGGAGAAGAGCCTTGGTGAGAGAGGTAAAGAAGAACTCAAAGATCACTGTGGCTGAGCTCCAGAGATGCATTCAGGAGATGGGAGAAAGTTGTAGAAAGTCAACCATCACTGCAGCCCTCCACCAGTTGGGGCTTTATGGCAGAGTGGCCCGACGGAAGCCTCTCCTCAGTGCAAGATACATGAAAGCCCGCATGGAGTTTGCTAAAAAACACCTGAAGGACTCCAAGATGGTGACAAATAAGATTCTCTGGTCTGATGAGACCAAGATAGAACTTTTTGGCCTTAATTCTAAGCGGTATGTGTGGAGAAAACCAGGCACTGCTCATCACCTGTCCAATACAGTCCCAAAAGTGAAGCATGGTGGTGGCAGCATCATGCTGTGGGGGTGTTTTTCAGCTGCAGAGACAGGACAACTGGTTGCAATCGAGGGAAAGATGAATGCGGCCAAGTACAGGGATATCCTGGACGAAAACCTTCTCCAGAGTGCTCAGGACCTCAGACTGGGCCGAAGGTTTACCTTCCAACAAGACAATGACCCTAAGCACACAGCTAAAATATGTGGCTTCACAACAACTCCGTGACTGTTCTTGAATGGCCCAGCCAGAGCCCTGACTTAAACCCAATTGAGCATCTCTGGAGAGACCTAAAAATGGCTGTCCACCAACGTTTACCATCCAACCTGACAGAACTGGAGAGGATCTGCAAGGAGGAATGGCAGAGGATCCCCAAATCCAGGTGTGAAAAACTTGTTGCATCTTTCCCAAAAAGACTCATGGCTGTATTAAATCAAAAGGGTGCTTCTACCAAATACTGAGCAAAGGGTCTGAATACTTAGGACCATGTGATATTTCAGTATTTCTTTTTTAATAAATCTGCAAAAATGTCAACAATTCTGTGTTTTTCTGTCAATATGGGGTGCTGTGTGTACATTAATGAGGAAAAAAATGAACTTAAATGATTTTAGCAAATGGCTGCAATATAACAAAGAGTGAAAAATTTAAGGGGGTCTGAATACTTTCCGTACCCACTGTATATATGCAAGAGTTTATTAGCAAAAATCACTTTAAAAAAAAGCATTATTCTCCACATCTGAACCCTAAAAAGCCTGTATTGTCCACTTTCAAGGCACTGTGAGTTCAACAACAAGCACACTTGTAGTTTGTGAACAGAAGCCGATAAGTCAATTTTAGCGAATCAGAGCACTGTATTCAGGTCAGGTGACAAGGCTACTTTCACTTTGAAAAGACGTGCTAGCTGAGAGGAGTTTCGTCAAAGCTGAGTAAAAGTGATCGAGGAGATCAAAAAATAAAATAAAAGCTCAAACGTTTTCATGGATCCTTGTGAAAGCAGCGCTTTACATTGGTGAGGGAAAAGCTCCATGTATCGCATGTAATCACATCCATAAATCTATGATTACAACAACAATTACGTTTGACAGGCATCTACATTATCATCTGAGGAGATTACAAAGATTAAACCAGTGTTGTTTTAACTCTAAAACATGAAATGTGGAGTTATCTGCTTTTGCTATAAAACTAACTTTTAATATGTAAAAAAAAAAAAAAATTCAATTAACTTTAATTTAGTAAATTACCTGTATTTAAGTTATTACTTTATCAAAACAACCTAACTGCAGTTTGATTTATATTACTTGGAATGCGCCATAAAAAAACGTGATTTCTGAACAAAATTAATAAAAATGGAGTTAATCTGTTTTTTGCAAATGAACTCTTCATAAATACCTTTTTGTTTCTTTTAAATCTTGTGTAATCCTGACATTCATAAAAATAATAATTTATTCTATTAACTTTTAGGAACCAATATTTAGCATAACCTTTAATAAATGGAAGATAAACTCATTTACATAGGAATGTAAAATGCAATAAGTAATTGATTTGAATGTTTCAGCACTGTTCAGTGAAGCATTGCTTTGAGCCAGTATAGATCACTCGTTCTGATGGATTGAGGCTAAACAGAGGCTGTTATGAACTGTTTGTAGGTATATTTTCCCACAGTTGTGAGAGTGAAAAGCAGCAGGTCAAAGGTTGCTGGAAAGCCATAGTGATTGGTGCAGATGGTTTAGGGGATTTCGCCCAGATCCCCATGCTCTTCCCAACACACAGATGCCCATTCAGGGCAGACCCCCATGGATGGAGGGGGGGCACCAAAGGCCCTTTGTGCCCAGAGAGGAGCTCTGTGGTCAGACACTGGAGCCACTGTCTTCCCCTCTCAATGGAGGCTTCTTCATGCTTTTGCAATAACGCTGGAATGTTTCCCTTTATGCTTTTTTTGTTTGTTTTAATACAGACGTCAGCCCAGACACACACTGTATCACAAACCCACATCCCCGCTTCGTTTGCCTTCGCTCTTGAGCTAAGAAAAGGGACGTGGTGGAATGGCATTGTACGTTTTGAGATCTCCACCCTGTTTAACTGCTGAGAGCTTGCGGTTACTGAAGCCTGTCCTCAGAGGTGGGTGAATAGACTCACAGAAATAGACCTGCCTCAGAGGAGTGAAATATGCCAGAGAAGAATTCCTGGGGATGGGAAAACATGTTTCTGAAATGGTGAGAAGGACTGTTGTTTCCACACTGTGTGAACATTAGGCCGTGGACTCTTCAGTTGGGTGAGCGAGTTCGCTTCGCCCTTCTCCAAAAACTTCTCTTCAGTCTTTCATTATGCCACACCACAGTTTCTCCTGTCCTCTCATCCGTTCTTCCTCTCTCAAGTCGACATGCAGTGGAAAATCACCCCATCTACTTTCTAAATGCATCTCGTAGATCTTATTGCGAACGATTCATCCATGCAAAATGCATTCATCCATTAAAAATATACCTCAAAATCGTTATTAAAATGCCAATCAAAACTTACACATACTGAATTTATATTTCTCCTGATATAAAAACCTTAAAAAAAATCTGTAAAATTCACGGTAACACAAAATGCCTGCTGTGGTTGCCAGAATTGTACTGTAGAAAATACGGTAGCAACATTTTAGGTTTTATGGTTTAACTTAAACTTAAATTTAAATACCGTAATTTTTTTAACTGATATAATTTTAATATACCAGCCTAAGTACTGAAATTACTTTTGTAATACACTGATAACCACCAGTGCAGGTGATGATGAGAAAGTCACAAGCAGCTTTTAAACATTACCATATACAGAAGTGCACAGTGCCATTCACACAAACACTAAACACCAATAACACACATGGAACTGAAATAATGCACCGAACATTAATTGAACAACATTAGATGTAACATACAACCATAATGTACAAAACCGATTAGAAAAAAAAACATGTAACGCAGGGAATTCTGGGAATGTCATTTACGGTTATTCACTGCAAATTATACATTCCACTTCCAAAAATGGTATACTACTGTAAAATTACATGTAATGTCCAATGTAGTTTTTCACCGTATATAGTAGAGGAACTTACCGTTAACCATTTAACAGGTTTTTACTGTAGCATTTTTACCATCTTTTACCTTTTAAATTCACGTTAATATTTTACAGTGTTGATCTAAAGGTTTAAATTCATGAATATTTACATTTTAAATGATTTTTAATAATTTTATAGAAAAACGCATTTATTCATTTTTTTTAGGTATTATGTATTATGTTAAATTTCTTTGGTTTATCTGGTAATTATTTCACATTGAAATCAATGCTATTTCAAAATCTCATAATTCGATCTTCTGATGAAACGTTACTTCTTTCTGATGACATATGCTGGACTTCTCCAGTCATTTAGTTTGATTAAACCCCGTGCCTATCTCCTGCCATCCAATCAACAACTGATGCACAGAACCTAGTCCCCACCTTACTTTCCCCCCCAACAATAACTCGGATGTATATCACAATATCTGCTGATCTGCTTCTTCTGCCATTTGATCACAACTTGAATTTTTCACCTTTTACCTTGTTCTGAACTGGGAAATTAGTTACACCTAACCAGACACAATGCATTCATGTGACGAGTAATTAAAAACTGTCTGCTGTATTGCATGTTAAAGCTCCACCCACCATGAAATCTCATTGGCCCAAAATCCCAATCCACATAGCTTATACTTTTATATATGTTCTGGTTGGCTGGGATTGTGTCATGCTGCATTTTCATGTTCAGTGTGGACAGACTGAAGTCTTATTGCATCAAATGTTCTGCTTGTATGTTCATGCATTCTTGTATTCTTGTAGCTCAAACAGTAGAGATTGACCTTAATGTCATGGGTTTGGTTTCCAGTCAATTTCCAGTAATGAAAATGTAAATAAATGTCTGAATCAGGACTTTTTCAACCTGTAATTCCAAAGATTGGTATTTCCATTGTTTCAAACTTGGCTTTCTTCTGTGCAACACAGAAGGAGCAGTTTTGAGTCATGCACTCATTGCTCTTTGGATAAGATTACAATGAACGAGGACCGGGGTTTTCAAGCAGGAGGTTGAAGCACCGTAGATTGATTGTAGACACATCTCAAGTCTTCTGAAGCAATGGGATCGCTTCAACCAGATCTCACGAGAACAAAGAGATTTGAAAATGTTATTAATTGATGAATGAGATTGTACAAGTTAGCCACCAGTTCGCCAAAATGTAAAATAGTTATGAATTGCCATGAAAATGTTTTGTTGGAGGAACAGACCAAAATGTACTGTATTGTTTCAGAAAAATTTTAAGAAATGCCATTTGGATCATTTTAGGAATATTTTAATGGTTCTTTATTGTCACAAGTCCTTGTTCACATGCATTATGTTGATGAGAATGGCCAGAATAATCTGCAAGACTTAAGAAAACCTACAAATGAGATTGAACAAATTCAAACGAATTCGACACCTATTTGCCCCCCCCCCCCCCCCCCCCCCCCAAAAATAAAACACTTACTTATTGCATGAGACTGCCTAGAACAGTTGTCCCCAACCCTGCCCCTGGAGAGCTACAGTCCTACAGATTTCAGCTCCAACCCCAATCAAACACACATGAACCAGCTAATCCAGGTCTTCAAGCCTACTTGTTCATTTCAGACAGGTGTGTTGGAGCAGGGTTGGAGATCCCTGGCCTTGAAGGAACAGTCCAACATGTACAGTATTTCTTGAGAAGACTTGGAAGAAGTGCCATTTGGACCACTGTAGTATTATTTTAGTGGCAATTTTCTTTTTGGGGCTTGACAGTCCTAGTCCTCGTTGACATGCATTACATTGAAAAGAGGATTCTTCACGAATCTTCAAGATGTGAAATGCCAAAATGTGAAATAATTATGAACTTCCCTGAGAGTGTCTTGAAGGAACAGTCCAAAATGTACAGCATTGCTTCAGAAGAACCACTATAATTAGACCAATTAAATACTATTGTAATGGTTTTTTTTTAGTTGTAGTTATCATTCACATGCATTACGTTGAAAAGAACGGACAGAATGTTCAAGTTGTATAAACAAGATTTTATGAATTCATGCAAATTATCCCCCAATTTGCAATAGCGTAAAACTGTTAGAAATTGATTGTGTTGAAGGAACAGTCCACTATGTAAAGTATTGCTTCAGAAGACTTGGAAGAAGAGTCATTTGCATCACTTTAATAATAGTTTAACTGTGTTTTCTGTCATTCTTCAGCTTGACGGTCCTCGTTCTCCTTCATTCACATTCATTTTTGTTGCATTCCTTTGGTTCTGTGTTGCATGTAAGAAAGAGTTTGAACCGGTTCTCTTCAGTCTTTCCCTCAAACTCTCCAGCATTACACGGGCACTGTAAGCCTTTCCGTGACTAGCTGTCATTAATCTGACTCCTCTGGGGGCAGTACCTTGAGCGCATGCCAGCGCACATCGTACAGCAGGAGAGATTGAAGAAGGCAATGAGAGAGCGTTGGGCTGGTGGAGAGGGGGAGTCCAAACAGAGCAGCTTTTCTTGCTTTGTGAGCGCAGGCTCCGGGAGGTTCCGGGAACTTCTAGAGGCCGCTTGCATTACGATGTGGAGAAGGGCAGGCCAAACAAACAGAGCTGCTTATCAGTTGTGTGGCGGAGACCACCCTCAGACCGCCTCGGGAGAGAAACCGGCTCCCAGCGCCTTCCCACAAATCTAAACCATGCTCATAATGAAGTGTTGTTCCTACGCTCTCGTTTGACACACTCCTGCAACTTTTCACAGTCACCCTCTTGGCTTGTGCGAGAAACTCTCACGCAGGATTATCCAAACACAACAGCGTGATTCCAGATGTAGCTCGTGCCCCGTCCGTAACCCGCTTTTCTCCTGGTCTTGTGGTACGACACACCCGTATGTTGTGCTTCAGAAAGCCTTCGCCTGGAGAGCTTTAGTCAGCAGTCGTTTCTCCAGCCTGACACGGTCAACGCCGTTAAATCTGTCGCTGAGATCACGCGTGAAGTTAAGAGAGTTGAAAGATCTGTGTGTGCTCACTGTTGAGAACTGATTTAGCGAAAATGTCTGTTTCTTTCAGAAATCTGGCTATTGGCATTCAGAATAACAGATTGTATGAAAACCATTGAAGGAGGATGTTAGAGAAACAGACCAAAATTGACAGCATTTGTGACCCTGGAGCACAAAAGCAGTCATAAGCAGCACAGGTATATTTGTAGCAATAGCCAACAATACACTGTATGGGTCAAAATTATACATTTTATTTTATGCCAAAAAATCATTAGTGTGTTACGCTAAGATCACGTTCCATGAAGATATTTTTTACATTTCCTACTATAAATATATCAGAACTTAATTTTTTATTAGTAATATGCATTGCTGAGAACTTAATTTAGACAACTTTAAACGCAATTTTCTCAATATTTCGATTTTTTTGCATCCTCAGTTTCCAGATTTTCAAACAGTTGTATCTCGGCCAAATATCGTCCTATCCTAACAAGCTTATTTATTCAGCTTTCAGATTATGTATAAATCCCAATTTAAAAAAATGTACCCTTATGACTGGTTTTGTGCTCCAGGGTCATATTTCTTCAGAAGATTTGCAAAAAGAGACATTTGGACCACATTAATAATAGTTTAATGGCGCACTTTTGGCATTTTGGAGCTGGGAAGTTTGAGTCCTCGTTCACATGCATTATGTTGAAGACAGAATGTTCTTCAAGATTCATACAAATTAGCCACTAATTCGTCAAAATGATCATTTGAAGGAACGGACACAAACGTACAGTTTTTCTTCAGAAGACTCAGAAGCAGGGTCATTTGGACCACTTTGATACCGATCTGGCAAAAAGGAAAATAGCTGGGAAAAGTCGAAAAGACCTGCGTGTGCTCACGGTTGGGAACTGCTTTAGTGATAAAGTCTGTTTCTTTCAGAAATCTGGCTATTGGCATCGGCATTCAGAACTTTCCAGAAGGCCTCGCCGTGAGTCTCCCGTTGCGGGCTTGTGGGGTGTCCACATGGCGATCCTTTTGGTGAGTACAGACAGACACTCATTCACATCCAAAACCTAGTGAGCTGCCTGCATGGGTGCCGTCAGAAGGTGTCGTTTACACTTCCAGTGCAACGCCTGCTCCGAACAGTTCAGAGACTGGGATTTGGACAAACATTTACAGATAAAGGTGCTCCTGGATGCACCGTGCCAAGATCAGTGGAAAAAAAATATCATAAAATACCAATCTTATATTCTTTTTATTACTTATAAGTTACCAATTTAAATAAGTCCAATCTATTTGATCAAATAAGGCCTAATCTGTTTATTAATTAGGCTCTGTTTTTGGACTCAGTCCATTTGGTAAATAGACGTATTTGGTGTAAAATGTACCTTTTATAACTTTTTTTAAATCTGTCAGCTGTGAGGTTCATTTCTGTTCGGATTAGTGGTCGACAGATATGGATTTATTTGGATTGCCGATGCTGTAATTTGCAAGGTTCATAGATTTAAATATTTATTACATATTCAAAGACTCACTTAAAGTATAAAAATGGCTATTTATTAAATGCCAAAAATGCGTGAGAAAGTACGATAGTATTTACTAGTATTACTAATAATTGCTGTTCAAGTATCGCTTCCCACACTTATCAGCCAATCAGGATAAAACACTAAATCAATTAATAAAAATGACTGTTTGTATCCTGCTTCTGACACTTATTGGCCAAAAAGAAAATGTAATAAATAAATAAATAATTACCGTTTAAGTCATGCATCTGTCACTTATTGGCAAAAAATTAATAAATAACATAATAAAAATTTTTTTTTTAAATACATTTAAAAAATTTAATTATACTAAAAGACTAATTTGAGCCAGTATATCAGCCTTATATATTGGTCAGCTACTAGTTAGGATGATGTCTTAGAAGGAAGCTGCTTATGAAGGCAGCTCTCTATGTTTTGGACCAAGGCCACAGTCTCAAACATTTATTATGGTCTGTTTGTATTCCTCATATGTCCTGATGGATTTCTGAGACGTGGTGTTTTATGCCTCACAGGTACGGGCAGCTGAGCGGGATGGTGGAGCCTCTGGCGGGGTTGCTAGGGGCCGTTGCTGTGGTGCTGGCGGAGCCGTTGCTACCCTACGCTCTGGCCTTCGCTGCAGGAGCCATGGTGTATGTGGTGGTTGATGACATCATTCCTGAAGCCCAAGTCAGGTGAGCAGCGGCACAGTGAAAGCGTTCAAAGACTGCAGATGCTCACACGCCACTGACTGTGTGTGTGTGTGTGTGTGTGTGTGTGTGTGTGTGTGTGTCTGTGTCTGTGTGTGTGTGTGTGGGGGGTGTGTGTGTGTGGTGTGTGTGGTGTGTGGTGGGGGGGGGGTGTGTGTCTGTGTGTCTGTGTCTGTGTGTGTGTGTGTCTGTGTCTGTGTCTGTGTCTGTGTCTGTGTGTGTGTGTGTGTGTGTCTGTGTCTGTGTCTGTGTGTCTGTGTCTGTGTCTGTGTGTGTGTTTGTGTGTGTGTGTGTGTGTGTGTGTGTGTGTGTGTGTGTGTGTGTGTGTGTGTGTTTCTTTACAGTGGGAACGGGAAACTGGCCTCATGGATGTCCATTCTGGGCTTCATCGTCATGATGTCACTGGATGTGGGGCTTGGCTAAGCCTTTTCATTGGTCGAATCTTCGAATGTCAGTGAAAAAAGTGACCAAAGCAGCCTTTCTTCTGGGTGTATAGGTTTATTGATCCATGGAATATTTTTCTACTTAATGTATTTTATGTAATTTGTTTGCTATTTTATTTGTTTTATATGGAAGCCTGTTTCTGGATTTTTTCTTTCTGTATTGTGAAAACTTGCAATTGTGCAAAAAAATACTGTAAGTTTTAAAGTCACAATTTGGAGATAAATGTCGCAACTCTGAGAAATAAAGTCACAATTGTAATAAAAGTCTTTTTCCCTCAAAAAAGTCACAATTATGAAAAAAAAGGCAGAATTGTGAGATAAAATGTTACAATTTTGAGAAATAAAAGTTGCAATTCTGGGAAATAGTCAAAATTGTAAGAAAAAAGTATTATTTCCTAAAAGAATTGGACTTTAAAAACTCAGATTTGCGAGTCTTTATCTCACTATTCTGAGAAAAAAAGTCCGAATTGTGAGATAAAAGTCAATCATCTTTTCTTATTTTTTATTCAATGGCGGAAACAGGCTTCCATAGTTTTATGATTGACTCACGGACCATTGATTGATCGCAAAAATACTTGAAAAATTATTCAAACTTGAATGAGTGACTTGAGGGGTTGTTTATGTACGTGTGTGTGTGTGTGTGTGTGTGTGTGTGTGTGTGTGTGTGTGTGTGTGTGTGTGTGTGTGTGCGTGTGTGTGTGTGTGCGAGTGTGCGTGTGTGCGTGCGAGTGTGCGTGTGCGTGTGCGTGTGTGTGTGTGCTTGTGCGCGTGAGCATGCGTGTGTGTGCGTGTGTGTGCGTGTGTGTGTGTGTGTGTGTATGTGCGTGCGCGTGCGAGTGTGCGAGTGTGTGTGTGTGTGCGTGTGCGCGTGTGCATGTGCGTGTGTGTGTATGTGCGTGTGCGTGCATGCATGCGTACGTATATCCCATCATTAATTTAAAGACCATATGTTCTAGATATTGTTGCGCACTCACTTGAATGAAAGGCAATGATGACTAAGTCAATTGGATGTTTCTGAACTAGTCTTTCCAGTCAGCTGTTTGCTTTCAAGTTATGAATTTAAGTTGTTGTTGTTTTTGTATTGCTGATGATTACAGATATGCAACAAGACTATGAATTGGTGAAATCAATGTAAGGTAAAATTCAGGTGTAAATGATGTAAAATGATTCCTGTACAACCCATTTGTGTTCATTTGTTCTGCACTGTGTGTGAAAGACAGTGGACTTTTTCATGCCATTGCTCAAACAGGGAGAAAGAAGTAATAAAGATAATTTCTAACTGCTGTTGTTTTGTGGCTAACTGATGTCTTCTAGCACGGATTGATAGTGTACGTGTAATTTAATGTTTTCATCCGCTGTGCCATTAACAGTCCTATCAAGCTGCTTCCTTCTTCCTTTTGTGGTTTTGCATCAAATGAATGATTTTTACATTCTTGAAGGTAATTACATTAATCAAACTCAACAATTCAACACTGTTATACAATTTTTTTTTATCAAATATTATTTGTTTCATTTATTTGCAATATTTGGTCTCAGACTAGCTCTAAAAACGTTATTTTTTTCTCCATTTCTTTTAAAAATATATTTATTTTAATATGAATTGCTAATATGCTGAATAAAATCACACAAATCTGTCCCAAAGGTTGGTAACATGTTTAGAAAAATAGCAGGTTCAACAGAAAATGAGAATAACACATATACTGTCATTTGTATAAACGTGCCGAGGTTGACATTTGGACATTTTCTGGATGATAATCAGACTCTGTTTTGTACTCTGTGTTCATGAAAAAGTGCCAATGATGTGTTTCAGTCAAAATAGTGTATGAACTGTGGAGGAAACCCAGCGTTTTGCCCTTGAAGTGGCCATTAATCTGTGGTTTCTCTGGCAAAGTGGCTAATCTACAACGTGTTACTCCTGTGTATTCAGTTTTACAATGCACATAGAGTTAGAGTTATATTGATCCTGTCTGAATCTCATGTTTGTCCTGCACCGCATAGCTTCAGCCTTTTATTCATACTGCACATTTACTTCTTCGTCCATCACTTTGTTGCATTATTAATGAATGTCAAATTCCCATATACCAGTTGAATATGCTTCTCCATAAGCTTCTTACCGAGCTCAGCCAGCTGGATCACGTATTTATGGATCAGACAATGCACCGTGGCAGCAGTTTGACGTGAACCGCAATGGATCCAATTTCAGCCCCTAAACTTTCTGATTACGCCGAGGTGGATAAGAAGCTTGCAATCAATACTTCATCACATTAGAAGCCTTGCTTAAAAGATTTCATTGTGATCCCTAAGTCTTGGAATAAGAGCGAGAGCGACCGACTGCTCACCCTTCATCTGTCTTTTGTTGAGTCAATAGAGCTCTGTTGTGAATAAGTTAACTCCAGACTGGAGCTGGTTATTGCAATTAACAAACTGACTCTGTCTTGAAAATGACATCAGGTATTATTAATGAACCACACTGACTGAGTTTGTCATGTAAATGAAAGCACGTACAATAGAAAGCCGAAAGAGAAAGCTCTGTTGTGAATAAACGGCACACTGTTTCTGAGTCGTGCCGCTCTCATCACCCTGCCCCAGATCATGAAGAACGAAGCCCTTCTGTTGTGTTTTTCTCATAACCTGGAGTAGTGTGCTGCAGTCATATGAGCTGTGGCACTGAAGGGCTTTTGGTTATGTGTGAAGGAATGTGTTGGGGTTAAACAGAGAGACGGCTCACAATGTCTTTGTGTTTGGTAGTCTGTCACGCAGTAATGCAGCTTGGACGAGCTCACCAACCAAGAATTATGTGTGTGGGTGAGCGCGTATTATTCAATAAATCATTGCTTTTGACCACATATGCACTAACTCTTACAGATTTATTTCACTATGTAGTGTTGTAGAGGAAATTATTACATCAAAATCAAATAAATCCTAAATATGCAGCTATACATCTGCTTCACGTGTCTTTTAGCTGTCAAATCTTACTTATTTGTAAACATAATAACTGTAGTAATATCTCCAGATGAACACGTACTGGACTGAAGCTGCTCAGCTTTACCTGATTCTCCATCAATCATGTTTTAGTCTTAAATCTGATCATCAGGATCTTTTGAGGAGCGTTTATTTATTTCACTGTTCCTCAGCGGAGGAACGATCTTCATCACATCTTCTGAGGAGCGTTTATTACTTTCACTGTTCCTCAGCGGAGGAATGATCTTCATCACATCTTCTGAGGAGCGTTTATTACTTTCACTGTTCCTCAGCGGAGGATTGATCTTCATCACATCTTCTGAGGAGCGTTTATTACTTTCACTGTTCCTCAGCGGAGGAATGATCTTCATCACATCTTCTGAGGAGTGTTTGTTACTTTCACTGTTCCTCAGCGGAGGATTGATCTTCATCACATCTTCTGAGGAGCGTTTGTTACTTTCACTGTTCTCAGCGGAGGAATGATCTTCATCACATCTTCTGAGGAGCGTTTATTACTTTCACTGTTCCTCAGCGGAGGATTGATCTTCATCACATCTTCTGAGGAGCGTTTATTACTTTCACTGTTCCTCAGCGGAGGAATGATCTTCATCACATCTTCTGAGGAGCGTTTGTTACTTTCACTGTTCCTCAGCGGAGGAACGATCTTCATCACATCTTCTGAGGAGCGTTTAGTACTTTCACTGTTCCTCAGCGGAGGAATGATCTTCATCACATCTTCTGAGGAGCGTTTATTACTTTCACTGTTCCTCAGCGGAGGAATGATCTTCATCACATCTTCTGAGGAGCGTTTGTTACTTTCACTGTTCCTCAGCGGAGGAATGATCTTCATCACATCTTCTGAGGAGCGTTTGTTACTTTCACTGTTCCTCAGCGGAGGAACGATCTTCATCACATCTTCTGAGGAGCGTTTGTTACTTTCACTGTTCCTCAGCGGAGGAATGATCTTCATCACATCTTCTGAGGAGCGTTTATTACTTTCACTGTTCCTCAGCGGAGGAATGATCTTCATCACATCTTCTGAGGAGCGTTTATTACTTTCACTGTTCCTCAGCGGAGGACGATCTTCATCACATCTTCTGAGGAGCGTTTATTACTTTCACGTTCACAGGTTCCTCAGCGGGAATGATCTTCATCACATCTTCTGAGGAGCGTTTGTTACTTTCACCGTTCCTCAGCGGAGGAACGATCTTCATCACATCTTCTGAGGAGTGTTTATTACTTTCACTGTTCCTCAGCGGAGGAATAATCTTCATCACATCTTCTGAGGAGCGTTTATTACTTTCACTGTTCCTCAGCGGAGGAATAATCTTCATCACATCTTCTGAGGAGCGTTTATTACTTTCACCGTTCCTCAGCGGAGGATTGATCTTCATCACATCTTCTGAGGAGCGTTTGTTACTTTCACTGTTCCTCAGCGGAGGAATGATCTTCATCACATCTTCTGAGGAGCGTTTATTACTTTCACTGTTCCTCAGCGGAGGAATGATCTTCATCACATCTTCTGAGGAGCGTTTATTACTTTCACTGTTCCTCAGCGGAGGAATGATCTTCATCACATCTTCTGAGGAGCGTTTATTACTTTCACTGTTCCTCAGCGGAGGAATGATCTTCATCACATCTCACGAGGAGCGTTTCTTTCTTCATCTCTCAATCAGCATCATATGTTTGGATCATTTACATCTCATCTCACTGATATTATTGGAGATATAGAGTGACAACTGATTTACATGCACTTTATGTATATACGTTTTGTCCATATAAATATCAGAATCTGCACCAATATCCATATTTTAGCTCAGTTTGAGCCTCTGAATAAACTGAGGAGTTTTTTCCACCATATTCTCACTATATCAGACTATATGATCCAGAAAACAATCTATCAAATATGATACAAAGCATAAAACAAACACATATGCACACTGTTTATTTATGAATATTTATTTTTACAAATATTTAGTTTAAAGGTTCCATAAAAACATCTGAGTGTTATTTCATATACAGGTTTTTTTAAATGTAATGGTTTTATTTGCTGAAAACATGTATTTTACCAATTTTTGTAAAATAATTAAACATTTTATTTTACTATTTATTTTCAGTGATGCTGTGTCAGTAATTTTAAGGTTCAAATAACATGTAGTCTCTAAATTAATCTGGCCTCATAAAAAAAAACATTTACATTTATTAGACACCTTTTATCCAAAGCGACGTACAGTGCATTCAGGTCATCCATGTATTATTAGTATGTGTTCCCTGGGAATTAAACCCACAAGCTTTTACCCTGTTAACGCAATGCTCTACCACTGAGCCACAGGAACACTTCATCCAAAATATTATAATGCACTTTGAAAATATTGGTTAATATATGTTAATGAAACATTGATATTATGCATTCCGATAGATGGTAGATGGGATATTATATAGCCTTAACAGTATATAGCATATATATAAAGATTTTTTTTTGTGGTACAAACTACAACTCCCATGATGTAGCAGCGCTGCTCTGAGCGCGTGCGCGCGCCTGTGGAATGAAGGGCGCACTTGTTGAGTTTTGGGAACTTTCAGAGGCTTGAACTTCTCGCTTTGGACGCAGCGGAGCTCTCTCATCATCATTATCATCAGGCAGCATGGATTCCTGCTGACTTTTCTCTTCTAGGACTATGTTTTTCTTTGTCGAAGTGTATGCTGATTGTCTTTCGGGTTTTACGCGTTAGACGCGCACCGTTACAGCGCGCAGGAGGAATACAGAACATTACTGTGAGGATGAAGAAGACGTGTCTTTAATCGATTAATATCTATAGAGAGTTCATGTTTGGTGGAGAGATATGGGACGCTTCACTGAAGGACGTGTCGTGTCGCTATGGGACGTTTATGGACTATCACTGGACTTTAAACGAGACTGGAGAATGGAGGACATCGCAAGGTAAGAGCTTTATTGCATCTTAAGACATGCTAGAAAAAGGCTACAGTATTATAAACACTGCTGACTGTCACACTGAAAGCATGGCTCAGATGAAGCAAACTGTGCTGTAGTGGACTGATGTGATGCACCTGCGCAAACTGCCCTCCCCACCTGTGGTATATGACAGAGCATATGATTTATGATCGTCTTCTGTAAGATTTGTTAGACGAGTAACAGCCTGTCTGATGAGGATGTGTGATTCCTTTAATTACGTGTGTTTTCAATAGCAGATCTGTACTAGATCAACTTACTTCAAATTATTATGAAGAAAAAAATGGTTAGAGCCGAGACCTTGTGTTGTTAAGTTGGGTGATTGAATCAGTTATTATTATTATTAATGTTGTTTTTCCCATATTGAAAGAATCTAACAGTCATCTTTCACTGTGACAACTTACCCCATGTAGTATGACAAAATGCAATATGAAGTGTATTTCCTGCGCTTGATTAGCATGTCTAAATAAATGTATTTATTTTAATTGATAGAAATGCTATTTTTTGATGATGATGAGGATGACTTTTATTATTAAGTTGAGTCTGGATAAAAAAAATCTGCTTTAAAACAGGGAGTTTAAGGGGAAAGCATTTTATTGGTATTTTGTTGTGAAGAACAGCATTTGAGTGGATCTCAGTTTTATGGTCAGGCATAAAGGTTTATATTTCTGACAAGGGACAAGATTATTTTGTGTAGCTATTTCGATTCTCAAAAACTAACGTTTATATATAAGTACCTCAAGTTAAAGATACTTTTGTCTCTCTGTAAGACGGTACATTTACATTTATGCATTTAGCAGACGCTTTTATTCAAAGTGACTTACAGTGCATTCAGGTTATACATTTTATTGTCAGTATATGTGTTCCCTGGGAATCGAACCCACAACCTTTGCGCTGCTAACACAATGCTCTACTACTGAACCACAGGAATGGTAAACAATGCAAAACCAATGCCACTGCTGTTTAAATAAGCAAATACAGAAACTTAAACGGCCTCTTCCAATCTGGACAGTTGCCCTGGAATTGGACGAAGTAAATACAGCCGGTACAGTAAATAATGCTCTGTACAGTAAATACAGCCGGTACAGTAAATACTGATCTGTACAGTAAATACAGCCGGTACAGTAAATACTGATCTGTACAGTAAATACAGCCGGTACAGTAAATACTGATCTGTACAGTAAATAATGATCTGTACAGTAAATACAGCCGGTACAGTAAATAATGCTCTGTACAGTAAATACAGCCGGTACAGTAAATAATGATCTGTACAGTAAATACAGCCGGTACAGTAAATACTGCTCTGTACAGTAAATAATGATCTGTACAGTAAATACAGCCGGTACAGTAAATAATGCTCTGTACAGTAAATAATGCTCTGTACAGTAAACAATGCTCTGTACAGTAAATAATGATCTGTACAGTAAATAATGCTCTGTACAGTAAATAATAATATTTACAGTAAATACTGATCTGTACAGTAAATAGAGCCGGTACAGTAAATACTGATCTGTACAGTAAATAATGCTCTGTACAGTAAATACAGCCGGTACAGTAAATACTGATCTGTACAGTAAATAATGCTCTGTACAGTAAATACAGCCGGTACAGTAAATAATGATCTGTACAGTAAATACAGCCAGTACAGAAAATAATGATATTTACAGTAAATACAGCCGGTACAGTAAATACAGCCGGTACAGTAAATACTGATCTGTACAGTAAATAATGATCTGTTGTACAGTAAATACAACCTGTACAGTAAATACTGATCTGTACAGTAAATACTGATCTGTACAGTAAATACAGCCGGTACAGTAAATAATGATCTGTACAATAAATACTGTTCTGTACAGTAAATACAGCCGGTACAGTAAATAATGATCTGTACAGTAAATACAGCCGGTACAGTAAATACTGATCTGTACAGTAAATACAGCCGGTACAGTAAATACTGCTCTGTACAGTAAATACTGATCTGTACAGTAAATACAGCCGGTACAGTAAATACAGCCGGTACAGTAAATACTGATCTGTACAGTAAATACAGCCGGTACAGTAAATACTGATCTGTACAGTAAATACAGCCGTACAGTAAATACTGATCTGTACAGTAAATACAGCCGGTACAGTAAATACTGATCTGTACAGTAAATACTGATCTGTACAGTAAATACAGCCGGTACAGTAAATAATGATCTGTACAGTAAATACAGCCAGTACAGAAAATAATGATATTTACAGTAAATACAGCCGGTACAGTAAATACTGATCTGTACAGTAAATAATGATCTGTTGTACAGTAAATACAACCTGTACAGTAAATACTGATCTGTACAGTAAATACAGCCTTTACAGTAAATACTGATCTGTTGTACATTAAATACTGATCTGTACAGTAAATACAGCCTGTACAGTAAATACAGCCTGTACAGTAAATACTGATCTGTTGTACATTAAATACTGATCTGTACAGTAAATACAGCCTGTACAGTAAATACAGCCTTTACAGTAAATACTGATCTGTTGTACATTAAATACTGATCTGTACAGTAAATACAGCCTGTACAGTAAATACTGATCTGTTGTACATTAAATACTGATCTGTACAGTAAATACTGATCTGTTGTACAGTAAATACTGATCTGTACAGTAAATACTGATCTGCACAGTAAACACTGATCTGTACAGTAAACACTGATCTGTACAGTAAATACAGCCTGTACAGTAAATACAGCCTGTACAGTAAATACAGCCTGTACAGTAAATACTGATCTGTTGTACATTAAATACTGATCTGTACAGTAAATACTGATCTGCACAGTAAATACAGCCCGCTGATTGGTTAGGAGAAAGTGCATCAGTCCTGTGATTGGTGTAATTAGAGAAACTGTTTCCTTCTCTCTCACCAGGACAGCTGATTGGATGAGAGACCAGAAGTGTAGGGCAGCAGATCAACCTGATTGACTTCTGCTGGTCTCTTTCAGTGGTGCAGTCATTAGTCCTGGATGTTAGGACCCGTCTGTTTGTCTCCATCTGCTGGTACTTTGTTAGCACTTGCACTGTTTTTATTTTGTTCTCCATTTCACTCCTCATTGGGGTTGAATGGGCATATATTGTGTGATATTGTGTTGATTTATGGGAATATTGCTGCCAGGAATGTGGTGAATATGTGACAGTGTTTTATTTGATTCATTGTAGAGTCATAAATGAACATTCGACTGTTAATATAGAGTATATTTTGTTTAAGGTGTACTGTAGCTCTGCTTGGCTATATGCACTTTTCATCATGTCTTATGCAATCCTGACGGGAAGTATGTGCTCTCTTTATTTTAGTACAAATACGATTATTAATCGTGAGGATTTTCTTGAACTAATGCTGAACATCATTAAAATAGTCTCCACGAGGTCAAAACATCCCGACTGCGGCAGTGCTGTGGGCTTATAATGAAAGTGATGACTGGCACTGTTTGTAACTGATACTGGTCATTAGGACAGTGTTTTACTGGCTAATATGGACGCTGGGTTTGGAGTGTTTTCAAATATGAATCGGTCTGATAATTTGGCTAATATTTTCCATGTGTACTCTTTGAAATATTTTGAAAAGCTTCATATTTCTTAGTCCCGTGAGTTTCACTTACTTTGAATGAGACCTGGCAGTGTTGCAATACTGAGCGCCCACTCAAAGCAGCTAACCAGTTAAACCTCTTCAACCAGCAGGACTTGTCTATTGTATTTGAAACGGCACATTGCTTTACTTCTCATGCTGTGTGTTTAGTTTGCAGCTGTGACTAATCAACCAGAAGTAATATTAGCCTCAAGTTTTGACATATCCTTCTTAACTCATTTTTGATTGAGCTCCCAAACTGAGACATTTGGACACAAATTTAAATATAAAATAACTGTTTTAATAATGAGATACATTTTGGTCACTTTTGTACGTTTTTGGGAATTCCCCCCATGCACCCTTTTACACTCGAGTTGTTATAAATCTCTTATAAGAGCTTAAAAGCTTATGAATCTCTCAGTATGCTATACTACTTCCAAATATTTGGCTTCAACGTTGTTTTTTAACTCGTTTTCTTTAAATTAGGCACAGGTTTTATATTGCTTTTTTTTCATACACGATGTTGAATTGAATATTCAAGACTCAAATATTTATTGAAAGGGGAAGATAAACAAGTTTGTGACTTGTGTAAAAAGTGTACAACATATTTATTAGAATTATTGTACAGTTTTAAATTATATTAAACAATGTTTTTACTCAGAAAATATACTAAAATCCTTTTTTTAAAGGTCTCTCTCAGAAGAATGTTAATTATTGATTAAATTGCAAGATTCCGTATGATTTTGATCAGTGCTTGATTTTGTGTGTGAGAGTGTGTGTGTGTGTGTGCGTGCGTGCGTGCTGCGTGCGTTTGTGTGTGTGTGTGGGTGTGTGTGTGTGTGTGTGTGTGTGTGTCTGTGTGTGTGTGTGTGTCTGTGTCTATGTGTGTGTGTGTGTGTGTGTGTGTGTGTGTGTGTGTGTGTGTGTGTGAGAGTGTGTGTGTGTGTGTTTTGTGTGTGTGTGCGTTTGTGTGTGCGTGTGTGCGTGCGTGCGTGCATGCGTGTTTGTGTGCGCGTGTGTGTGTGTGTGAGAGTGTGTGTGTGTTGTGTGTGTGTGTGAGAGTGTGTGTGTGTGTTTTTGTGTGTGTGTGTGTGTGTGTGTGTGTGTGTGTGTGTGTGTGTGTGTGTGTGTGAGATGTGTGTGTGTGTTTGTGAGAGTGTGTGTGTGTGTGTGTGTGAGAGTGAGTGTGTGTGTGTTTGTGTGTGTGTGTGTGTGTGTGTGTGTGTGTGTGTGTGTGTGTGTGGTGTGAGAGTGTGTGTGCGTTTGTGTGTGTGAGAGAGTGTGTGTGTGTTTTTGTGTGTGTGTGTGTGTGTGTGTGTGTGTGTGTGTGTGTTGTGTGTGTGTGTGTGAGTGTGTGTGTGTGTGTGTTGTGTGTGTGTGTGTGTGTGTGTGTTGTGTGAGAGAGTGTGTGTGTGTGTGTGTGTGTGTGTGTCTGTGTGTGTGTGTGTGTGTGTGTGTGTGTGTGTGCGCGCGTGCGTGTGTGTGTGTGTGTGTTGTGTGTGTGTGTGTGTGTGTGTGTGAGAGTGTGTGTGTGTGTGATTTTGATCAGTGCTATTATTGTTGCTTGTATGTTTTTGTATAGTGACCTCACTGATCTGAGCTCATGCACTTCACATTCATATTTATTATTACATTTGAGAGTGTTATCCACAAATAATGCTTTGTTTCACTCCAAAACTGAGATACATAAGATTTGATCAATAAGGGCTACCAATCAATATAAATACAAACCCTGCGCTAACTGAAAGAATACAAGCTGACTGAAAGATTGAATGTAATATTTGGTCATAATGTAGCAGAATGAGAGATTTACAAAAGGCTGGGTGGTCATTATTGATTAAATCAAGATTTCCAGCACAACGCAAGGGTTAAACATGCAACCAAACGATGCAGCATCATGCTGTGTAAAATATTTATTACTGCGTCATTTAAAATGCAATAAAAACTGTAAGGAGATAAAAAAACAGAAAATGTCATTTTCTGCCAGGACATTATTCATTGAGTTACAGACATTTCCACTAACACTAAAAAACTAATATGATGCATAATTTTAAGTATGAGTAAAACACCTGTGAACAATCAATGCAAAGATTTCCTTCACATTAACATTAGTGTACATTAGTGCATTGGGCCTTATTTTGACTGACTCTTTCTAGTGTTCAGCATCTGTTCCAAACACAGCCAGACGATGGCAGCAGTGCTCTATTACTAAAACCACCGGAGCTGGAGGTCATGCACGAGTACACGTTTGTACATGATCTGTATCCATGTGTTAGAAGATGAACAAGCACGGGACATCAGTAGATCAGCACAGTTAAACATCTCACTAAAACTGTCTCTCCTCAGCTGTATGGACTCAAGTGTCTTTTTACACTCTCAGGTATCAGTGATACTGTTACACATAATCATACTCTTACAGTAATATCTCAGTGTTTTAGTTTATGCATGCAGATGAGAACCTTACAGTGCCAATCAATCACACACATCTACACAAATATACTTGCAAAGTTCAACCAAATAAAGATTACATTATTGTATTTCATTTGATCACTTTAGACAGAGTTCATATGTATATATATTAGTGCTGTCAAACAATTAATCACGATTAATCGCATCCAAAATAAGTTTTTGTTTACATAATATATGTGTGTGTGCTGTGTATATTTAATATGTATATGTAAATACACACATATGCATGCATGTATTTAAGAAATTAGTATATTTATATATTAAATATATTTAGATATATTTTATTATATATATATAATATGATATATATATATATATATATAATGTTTTATTATAAATCTTTGGTTTTAACCTCTTGTCCAGAAGGCTTTGGAGGTGTTTCTTCACGTTGTTAGCAGCTTTGTGAGGGCAGGTTGGTTTTAGATCTCAGTAATACCTAGTTCTGCTTTAATAGGATGAGGTTTTGGACTGCAGGTGTGTGTGTGTGTGTGTGTGTGTGTGTGTGTCTGTGGCTGTGTGTGTGTGTGTGTGTGTGTGTGTGTGTGTGGTGTCTGTGTGTGTGTGTGTGTGTGTGTGTGTGTGTGTGTGTGTGTGTGGGTGTGTGTGTGTGTGAGAGAGTGTGTGTGTGTGTGTCTGTGTGTGTGTGTGTGTGTGTGCGTGCGTGCGTGCGTGTGTGTGTGTGTGTGTGTGTGGCATGTTTATGTGGTTTATGAGGACACAAATGTGTATAATGACATGGGTATGACATAGGTATTACAAGGAGAAGGTGATTTATGAGGACATTTTCAGAGTCCCCATAATTTAAAACGCTTATAAATCATACAGAGTGAGTTTTTTGGGGGAGTAGAAATGCACCGTCTCCTGTGAGGGCTCAGTTTAGGTGTAGGGTAGGTGTAGGGCAATAGCACATACAGCTTGTACAGTATAAAAACCATTACGCCTATGGAGAGTCCCCGTAAACATAAAAACCAACATGTGTGTGTGTGTGTGTGTGTGTGGTGTGTGTGTGTGTGTGTGTGTTGTGTGTGTGTGTGTGTGTGGTGTGTGTGTGTGTGTGTGTGTGTGTGTGTGAGAGAGTGTGTGTGTGTGTGTGTGTGTGTGTCTCTGTGTGTGTGTGTGTGTGTGTGTGTGCGTGCGTGCGTGCGTGCGTGCGCGTGCGTGCGTGCGTGCGTGCGTGCGTGCGTGCGTGTGTGTGTGTGTGTGCGTGCGTGCGTGCATCAGCTCCATCTGCTTCTAGGATGTCAGGTGAGCTTCAGACTACTGGAGAGGCATCGTGTTGTTTACAGTCTTTCAAAGGGTATTTCCAACTCACATGTAATGTAATCTGACAGCATCCTGCTGAGAAATGGTTCCTACAGGATCAAATTAAAAAGTAAGATCTCCATAATCTTTGCTTCTTTTTATTTTCATGCATTTTTGTTCTTCTAGCGTTGGGTGACTCCTATAACCAATGTGGGACTAGATTGCACAAACACAACATGAAGCAGGTAGAGTCTAGGTCCAGATAGATGAAGGCCGGCGAGTCAAGACAACCTTCAACGTGATGTAACTAGTACAACCACCTACACTTGAATGTTTAGTGAAAACAAAGAATTGTTTCTTTCCTCAGAGGAGTTTGTTTGACATTCAGCTTGTCGTTAATGGTTTTAAAAACTGTTTTTCTTATGCGTGGTTCATTTAGAAGAATAGTTCATCCAACAATGAAGATTTGTTGAAATGTGCTCATCCTCAGACCATCTGAGATGTAGATGAGTTTGTTTCTTCATCAGATTTGGAGAAATGTAGCATTGCATCACTGTCTCAGAAATGGATGCTCTGCAGTGAATGGGTGCCGTCAGAATGAGAGTCTGATAAAAACATCACAATAATCCACACATCTCCAGTCCATCAGTTAACATCTGGAGAAGACAAAAGCTGCAACAAATCCATCATTAAGATGTTTTTTACATTTAAACCATTGATTCTGGCTAAAATATGAGTCCATAATTCAGACTTGTCATAGCACTTGCATATTATTTGCTCTCTTTGGATAAAAATGTTTGCTAAATGACTAAATGTAAATGCATAATTATTCCTCCAATGAAAAAGTGCATCTCCTGTCGTCTCACGCCAAAACCCAGCCACATTAGTTTAGATCTGTTTTGGCTTGTAAACGGTGATTGATCTGTGCAGATCTCTCTCCTGATTCAGACTAGATCACTTTTGCACTAGAATAAGCGTTGTTATAGATTATGGACTCGTATTTTATTTAAAAACATCTTAATGATGGATTTGTTTCAGCTTTTGTCTTCTCCAGATGTTAACTGATGGACTGGAGTGCTGTGGATTATTGTGATGTTTTTATTAGACTCTCATTCTGACGGCACCCATTCACTGCAGAGCATCCAAGTGCTACATTTCTCCAAATCTGATGCAGAAACAAACTCATCTTCATCTTGGATGGCCTGAGGGTGTTTTGGGTGAACTACCCCTTTACCTCAGATGTTTCTTCTAAAACTCAATGTAGTCTTGTAAAAGCTGCTGTTTCAGACATCGATGTAATGGCAGTTTTTCCTCAGAAGACGAGTTGAGAGTCTCCATTTAATCTCACTGCTGTCTAGGAGAAGTGATCTTCTTTAGGGTCTGTGTGGAGTAAATACACGTGTGATTGAACGCTCAGGCTGGTGATGCAGCGTCAGAGGAAAGACACGAGCGCTTCCTTCTGTAAGGCTGCAGGCTGTTTCAAGCACGGATTTGCATTGTGGAGAGCCAACTGGCTAACCAAGTCCATAAAGCACAGTAGAGCATTACTTTTCCTCCTGAAACGCAGACTATTCAGCGTGTTTGACCAGCAGTGTTTGCTCCACGCAGCTGTAGACATTTTTCACTGTTGTCTGCTGCTGTAGGGAGAGAAATTGCAGTGTTCACACACAGCTAATAGACTTAGATCATTGATATACAAAATATTTAGATTTATGAATTTAGATTAGGCATTAAAATGCATATAAATGAATTTAATTTGGTTTCAAATGATTTATTTCTGTGCAAGTCTTCTGGACTTTTCCACATGATCACGACTTCAACTATAACAGTACAGCTCAGAATGATTTGTTAATAAGTAAGTACTTACATTTTAGACACAAGTTATAAAAGGAAAACATCATGTTTCATTCAGGTTCCTCTATTGGGTCTTGTAGTTGTGCTTCAGTTGCAGATTTTGTGGTGTGTAAAATATTTTACTGTTTTTTTTCTTTTGTAGATGAATAAATAGGAACAATTTCAGGTCATTTTCCTAACTTCCCTATTTGTAATTATTGTATATAGGCTAGGGTTTATAAAATCTCAGAGGCTTTTCACTCATATCTCACACAATTTTGTCAAAATGCACGTTTTTGGTGAGTGACCTCGTCTTAAATGAGTTGAAAAACTCTTAAATGACCATTAAAGGTCCCATATTGTACAGCTTTCTGGAGTTTCATTTTAGGTTTTGAATGTCTAAAGAATATATATTTGCAGTAAAAGTACCAAAAACCATCTCAATATATTTTTACAGCTCTTCCCTCAGGAGCTCTGGTAAAAACAGGTCGATTTGTCCTGTCTAATTAATATTCACGAGCCTCTCTTCTGATTGGCCTGTTGTTTTCTGAGAGACGCACGGATAGGCCGACCACAGGTAAGGGTCATGTAGGGCCGACGTCACAATTACGTGACAGCGCTAGCTGCAATATGCAGATTCAGCTACACACGGAGCTTAAAATATCATCTTGTTGTGATGTTGGGTGCCAGAATCAACATAATACAGCCTCACATTAGACATTTGATCTTATACCTGCTGCCTCTGCCAGACAAAAAAACGACGACAGCTGTGGTTAAACGAGATAAAACGAGCGGACTGCACAGAAACATCGTCAAACATGATCGCGTTTGCAGCGCACGCTTATCAGAAAATCAGAGATCAATAAAGTATTGTCTTTTGTTGTTATGGGCGCGTCTGAAGATTTCTTGCATCTCACGACTTATACTGTGTATGAAATAATGTCTGTGCATGTGTGTAAAACAACAAACTGATGATGTATATATAATCCATTGTAATTGTTTATACATTGTTGTGCTTAATTGTGGCTGGAATAATAACGTAGCTGTAAAAATAGTTGCCTGCTGATATTGAAATGTATATACATCTTCATTGAGATTGTCTTTACTATACATATTAGACATGGTCCACCTCATAGTAACAGTCGTGTCAGATCGTCCATCCTTTGAGTGGGGGGGGGGGGGGGGGGTGACAGAAGAGTGGTGCGCGGTGCTCGGGATGGTGACTGAGTAGTTCTGACATCACATTTTTACAGAAGTCACAAGGGCTTATGAAAAATCATAGCTACTCTATGCAGGCTGTGTGCACTTTACTGTGGACTGATGTTTTTAAACTTATATAGTAGATACATATCCCTTATATCTCCGCTATCATGAAAAAAGCCAGGAAATTTCAGTTTTGACGATATGGGACCTTTAAGAGTTCAAAGAAAGTCAGATGTGTGTCAGATGCATCAGGTTTTAAAGAGACAGCGCTACTTTTAAAGTGAAACCTGCTGCAGTCTGTCACTGACTATGTTTACATGTGCACCAATAATGCCATTATTTCCAATAATTAGAGTAAGGACTTAATCTCAGTAAGATGCTTACATGACACCAGCAAACCTCACTCCAGTTTTCATGCAATTTTCAATATTCAGATTATTTGCTAAGAAGTGTTTTTTCTTACCGTTATTATTAATCTAAAAATTGAGCTGCGGAGGTTTTATTGAGAATTCATCATTGTTAAAATACAATACAGTATTTGAGCACAGAAATACAATAGGGGACTGACACTAAGCAGTATGCAAATTAAACTCTGTGATGTCATGAATATGCAAATGAGTGACATTTAACGACCTTCGAGCAAGTTTAGGTTACTTTCCCTGAAGTAATAGTTGGTCTGAACGCTTTCTAATGTCCTCATTACAGATGAGCTGTTGACACGGGCTACTGAGTTTGGCATCCAATCTAAAGACATTTATTCCACATGCATACGTCACAACATTACAGTATGTGTAGAAGCTCAGAAAACACCGTCCCCGTTCTGTTCCCCCGACGGTGGCTCTTAATGGGGATGGGTGCCACCATTATGTAATTCTAGACAAAAAGAACAGATCAACTTAGAGGAGGGGAAAACTGTGAGGGTAAGAAAACAAACAATGAAAAGAACATTCAAAGTTTTCTTTCCACTTCAGCTCTGTTCATAAAAAACACACTTTCTGCTTCGTTCAGCCTTCCCTCCGGGGCCTGAAATCGAGAGTTTGGCCTTGGAGAAGCAGAGGGAGGGAGACTTGTGTTTTTGTGTCTAATTGTCGTGGTGATTGAGAGGGAGAACAGAATGGAGAATGAAAGCGTGAAGGAGAAAGGGCCCTCGGTGACACGCTAGTACCCATGACGACGGGCCCTCCGGGGACCGGCCCCCCTTTCGGAGCTCCACCTCCAGCTAAACACCCGCTAATTGGGCCACTTCGCTTTGTGTGCTTCTCCACTGATCCTCGTGCCAGAAATATCAACATCCTTGTTAATTCTCTGTCGTCTAATCATTTTCTCTATAGATTCCCCCCCGATCATACGGAATCCAGAATAATGGAATCACGGCTCGTATAAACTCTGCCAAGTGAATTATCCGAAAGCGCTCCGTCTCCTTCATGGTGGTGAACGCTTTTGGGAGGATCTTAAACAAATGTAAACCTTTTGTGCTGATCACAGGCTTCAGACCGGTTTAAATCAATGCAGTCTGGAGAATGTTTATTGCTGAACTTTGGTCCAAAGCAAGATGGGCTCACTTGAGTTTCCTATTGAACACATGTATTCATACAGCACGGGCTAGACTCTCGTCCTAGTCATAGTTTTCAAGTTGAACTCAAGTTTGTGACTATAATCAGAGGGAAGATGTCACTTTTGTTAATAAGCATTAGTAAAGCATGTAAACGAACAAGGACACATACTGACATCTTGCTGATTGATAGGGGATCAAATACTTATTTGACTCGTTAAAATGCAAATCAAACTTTTTTGAAATACATTTTTCTTTTTTTTTTTTGTCTCTCACGGTTCAAATAAACCTACCATTAAAAATATATACTGAACATTTCTTTGTAAGCGGGCAAAAATCAGAAGGGGGTCAAATAATATTCCCCCCTCTGTATAATAAAAATCTATAATAATAATAAATAATTATTATTATTATTACGTATGGTATAGTATGAGTAAATAGATGTAGTCGTGTAAAAATACTTTATTTGAATTATGTAAACAAGAAAAATATTAATGTATTAATTGAATGTATTTTCTAAAGCTTTGACTAATGAAATCAGGAGATATTTGTAATAACTGTATTAAAGTATCATGTGTAGGGCTCAAGTACACATCAGATGTTACTCCAGAACCTGGAAAGATTACACATTGAACTCAACAGCAGCTGATTTAGTAGTTGTTTGACATTTGAATATGATTGTTTATAAGACTTCAGTAATGTCACACTGCTTTAGATCACATTCTGTAGTAGTGACGGATCAAACGTCTCTTCACAAAGACAAATGAGTTCATACACGTTTACTCTATAACGGATGTCAGAGCATAACTGAATCACCACTGAACTGTCAACGCTGAACTGTCAACGCTGAACTGTAAACGCTGTACTGTAACCGCTGTACTGTAAACGGTGAACTGTAACCGCTGTACTGTAAACACTGAACTGTAAACGCTGAACTGTAACCGCTGTACTGTAAACGCTGAACTGTAAACGGTGAACTGTAAACGCTGAACTGTAAACGGTGAACTGTAACCGCTGTACTGTAAACGCTGTACTGTAAACTCTGTACTGTAAACGCTGTACTGTAAACGCTGAACTGTAAACGCTGTACTGTAAACGCTGAACTGTAACCGCTGTACTGTAAACGCTGAACTGTAAACGCTGTACTGTAAACGCTGAACTGTAACCGCTGTACTGTAAACGGTGAACTGAACCGCTGTACTGTAACACTGAACTGTAAACGGTGAACTGTAACCGCTGTACGTAAACGCTGACTGTAAACGCTGTACTGTAAACGCTGTACTGTAAACGCTGAACTGAACGGTGAACTGTAACCGCTGTACTGTAAACTCTGTACTGAACTCTGTACTGTAACGCTGTACTGAACGCTGTACTGTAAACCGAACTGTAAATGCTGTACTGTAACGCTGAACTGTACCGCTGTACTGTAACTCTGTACTGTAAACGCTGTACTGTAACGCTGAACTGTAAACGGTGAACTGTAACCGCTGTACGTAACCGCTGACTGTAAACGCTGTACTGTAAATGCGAACTGTAACCGCTGTACTGTAAACGCTGTACTGTAAACGATGTACGTAAACGCTGTACTGTAAACGCTGTACTGTAAACGCTGAACTGTAAACGGTGAACTGTACCGCTGTACTGTAACGCTGTACTGTAAACGCTGAACTGTACCGCTGTACTGTAACGCTGAACTGTAAACGCTGTACTGTAAACGCTGTACTGTAAACGCTGAACTGTAACCGCTGTACTGTAAACTCTGTACTGTAAACGCTGTACTGTAAACGCTGAACTGTAAACGGTGAACTGTAACCGCTGTACTGTAAACGCTGTACTGTAAACGCTGTACTGTAAATGCTGAACTGTAACCGCTGTACTGTAAACGCTGTACTGTAAACGATGTACTGTAAACGCTGTACTGTAAACACTGCTGTAGTGTAAACGCTGAACTGTAGTGTAACGGTGAACTGTACGCTGTACTGTAACGCTGAACTGTACCGCTGTACTGTACGCTGAACGTAACGCTGACTGTAAACGCTGAACTGTAAACGCTGAACTGTAACCGCTGTACTGTAAACGCTGTACTGTAAACGCTGACTCTAAACGCTGAACTGTAACCGCTGTAGTGTAAACGCTGAACTGTAACCGCTGTACTGTAACCGCTGTACTGTAAACGCTGAACTGTAAACGCTGTACTGTAAACGCTGTACTGTAAACGCTGTACTGTAAACGCTGAACTGTAACCGCTGTACTGTAAACGCTGTACTGTAAACGATGTACTGTAAACGCTGTACTGTAAACGCTGTACTGTAAACGATGTACTGTAAACACTGTAGTGTAAACGCTGTAGTGTAAACGCTGTACTGTAAACGCTGAACTGTAACCGCTGTACTGTAAACGCTGAACTGTAAACGCTGAACTGTAACCGCTGTACTGTAAACGCTGTACTGTAAACGCTGTACTCTAAACGCTGAACTGTAACCGCTGTAGTGTAAACGCTGAACTGTAAACGCTGAACTGTAAACGCTGAACTGTAAACGCTGTACTGTAAATGCTGTACTGTAAACGCTGTACTGTAAACGCTGAACTGTAACCGCTGTACTGTAAACTCTGTACTGTAAACGCTGTACTGTAAACGCTGTACTGTAAACGATGTACTGTAAACGCTGTACTGTAAACGCTGTACTGTAAACGCTGTACTGTAAACGCTGAACTGTAACCGCTGTACTGTAACCGCTGTACTGTAAACGCTGTACTGTAAACGCTGAACTGTAAACGATGTACTGTAAACGCTGTACTGTAAACGCTGTACTGTAAATACTGTACTGTAAACGCTGTACTGTAAACGCTGAACTGTAACCGCTGTACTGTAAACTCTGTACTGTAAACGTTGTACTGTAAACGCTGTACTGTAAACGATGTACTGTAAACGCTGTAGTGTAAACGCTGTACTGTAAACGCTGAACTGTAAACGCTGAACTGTAACCGCTGTAGTGTAAACGCTGTACTGTAAACGCTGTACTGTAAACGCTGAACTGTAAACGATGTACTGTAAACGCTGTACTGTAAACGCTGTACTGTAAACGCTGTACTGTAAACGCTGAACTGTAAACGCTGTACTGTAAACGCTGTACTGTAAACGCTGTACTGTAAACGCTAAACTGTGAAAGTCAATATTTAGGCCACTATGATATTTATAAAAAAAAAGTACTTCATTCTCTTTGGAGGTCAGAATGAAATTGAATAATAATTTAAAAACAGAGTAATAATTAAATTATATATATATATATTTTTTTTTTTACAATTTAAACTAAATTAAATGAAAAATTAAGAAATTAAAATAGCATAATTTTTTTAATGTACACATAAAATATTATTATAAAAATATGAATATTAATTTATTATCATAATAATATTAATATTCAAATATAATTAAAATACTATATTTTATTTATTTTGTATTAAATATTAATATTAATGTAATATATTAATATTCAAATATATTTTTTATTTTGAATATAATTTTTTATTTCATTTTTTATTAAATATTAATATTCATTTATTATGTTAATGATATTAATATTAAAATATTACTTATATTTTTTAAATATGATTGATTTTTATTTTTGTATTTAAATATGAATATTAATTTATTATAGTAATATTACTATTCAAATATTATTTTTATTTTAAATATTATTTTTATTTCATTTTTGATGTATTTACTGTCAGTTGTGTGAGTTTGCATGCCCTTGTGTTTCAGCGTTCGACTGCATGAGCTAGCAGGTCTAGAGAGTATTACATCAGGGAATTTAAAAGCAGCATAATGGCCTTCCAAAGGAGCTTTGCAGTAAATGTTTCCTGCAGTCCACTAACACTACCTGCTGTTCTGCACACGGCCTCCTGCTGAGAGGAGAAAGTTCTGCTGATGCTGAACTTCATCTCTTTTATATGGGTAATATATAGTATAGTTATGAATATCAACCAAGTTTATGAGATACTGGTCCAGTTAAACATCATGTGAGCTTGTTTACTGAAGATGGCAAATAAGATGATGCATGGATATTAAGGGTCTGGAGTCATTATTATCTTAATTATGTATTATTGGCATTGGCAGCTGTTTGTTCTGGTACTTTGGGCCACACATATCGTAATAGTGCAGGTTAATGTTTTATAGGTTGTGTAAAATACTAAACCGAATATTCAACCGTCATTTCGTATTTTTGTCGTCTTTCTAGAACTTTACTGTGAAACCAATGGAGAATAATTATATATAATTATCTGTAATTTTCCTTTATTTAATACATAAAACAATCTTTAATGCTGCATTGTGTAATTTTGCATCTATCTATCCGTCTATCCATTGCTAAATTAATGATTGACTCTGATCATAAGTTGTCCTTTAAAATATTTATATTAATAAATATAAGTTTTATAATGAATTAGGTGGGATGGTTTTTCAGTGCTGGTGTACAAAGGCAAAAACAGTAACTATACATTTGACAATATTTAAGAAATCTTACAATAAAATACTTTTATACTCAATTTTTTTTACTTTAAACTCAAAGCAGACTAGGTTGTTTTCTGACCTAATTTAATAAATTAAATTAAATTTTGATTGATATTGATAAAATAATTATGACATTTTTCTAACTTGTTATTGAAAACTTTTAACAACAGTGTACTTTTCATACAATTTGCGTCTTAGTATAAAACATAAAATCTTTAAAATTGACAATCCTTCTCTTCCAGGCAAGCATATCTAAATATTAATGACTCGTTATGCACAACAGATATTCGTCCAATCAGGTGCTCTGTAGAATGAGAATGTCCCGCCCCTAGTAACACTAATAGTGCATCACTGTTCATGACTGTGGCTGTAGTGTGACAGATGTATTTTACTTTCTTCTCAGCTGATTGGTCCAGTTGCGGTCTGCCATCTCTTATCCTAAAAAACCAATCAATTTTCTTGAACCCAAACAACAGTTTGCTCAAATTAAACACACATTTGCACTGAAACGGGGTTTGTTGAGGTCATTGGAGGATAAAAAGATCCACAAGTGCTCTAGAAGATCCACGAGCTCTATTTGTATCAAACGAAACAATGCAAATCATTTCTGGCCTCTCTGAACCCTGCTCTGGCGTCCCGTCCAACCTCGGCTGAGGAATTTGGGCGCTCATTCCTGTGAACCCATAAATTCTGTTGTGTTGTTTAGGATTTTATTTCTGGCAGCATTGTTTACCGGTTTCTGTGTGTGTGTGTGTGTGTGTGTTTGTCTGTGTCTGTGTGTGTGTGTGTGTGTGTCTGTGTGTGTGTGAGTGTGTCTGTGTGTGTCTGTCTGTCTGTGTGTGTGTCTGTGTGTGTCTGTGTCTGTGTGTGTGTGTGTGTGTGTGTGTGTCTGTGTGTGTGTGTGTCTGTGTGTGTGTGTGTGTGTGTGTGTGTGTGTCTGTGAAGAACAAGATCACATCAGTGCATATCACACATCGGTTTTCATCAAGCAAATCTAAGAGACCCACAGTGTGCAGAATTCATCATTCCCTGAAAGTCTCCTGCAGTTTATGAACAGTGTCTGGAATGTTCTGTAAATAATCTGATTTCTGATTATTGTTGTTGGTTCTGGAAAACGTCTTGAGTTGCAGTGTTTTTTTTGAGTGGCATTTTGGTGAAGTGTCACTTGAGGTTGGAGTGGGGTCAAGCTTTGTCTTTTACCCACGCTGCTTACAGTATTAATCAATTAGTGTGAATAATACAGAGCTGTTCTGCAGGCTTCTTACACTGAAGCAGACCTGATAGAGAGATTGCGGTTTGATTCGTCATGCTTGTTTAATCCTGCTGGACAGTGGTGTGGCTTTAATCTGAACACTCTTCCCATCGTCGACATCGACTGCTTTCATAGGAACACTTATGGTTCTTCAGCTTGTAACAATAACAACCCTTTTCGGTGCCAAATAGAAGCATATTAATGAGGCACATAAAGAAACATGCTTTGAAAGTGCTACCCTAGGGAAAAATAAATGCACTTAAATGTATTTGAGATAAAATTATTTCATGCTACGTATACACCAAATACATTTACATATGTATGTACTTCATAAAAATACCCTGTAATTGCACTTTTAGTATACTAACCTGGTATACTTAAACTAAATTGGAGCAACTTATTTGTCCTTTATGCACTTTAATTGTGCTGAAATATTGCTGAAGTGTGTTTTGACACAGTATATCCCTGAGTAATGCTGGAAAGCTGCTTCGACACAATCTGCATTGTAATAAGCACTATATAAATAATGCTGACTTGACTGACTATATTTGATTGTGTATCTTGCATTTACAGACCGATATTAATTTACTTGTATTTATTTATTTACTTAGTGAAACCATATTTGCATCCACAAAGAACCTTTCAGTAAGAAGTGAACCGTTTTCCTTAATGTGAAGCTTATTTTAATGATCTAAAGAACATTTTTCCATCATAAAGAACCTTTAGTGGAATACACGTTAAAGATTCTTAACGGAACCATCGATGCCATTAAAGGACTTTTATTTTGAAGTAAAGAACCATCTTTTTGTGTTAATTGGCAATACGTGCTTCAAGAACGGTGTAAATATGACACATGGCTGGTCAGTGTAAGTGTTTGTTACATTTAGTCTTTTTGGGTGAGAATGTGCGTTCCTGATATTGTTGTTCTTCTCCTTCGGCACATTGTGTAGTTTATAATGTTACAAAGTTACCGGTAACACAGCCAGAAGTTTCAAGGCCATCTAATCAGGTCTTCCTGAAGTGTAAAAATACATTGTATACTTTATGCAGAGGGATTTATTTTTCTGCAGTCAAACATCCGCTTTAGTAAAATTAGTCTTTTATAATATACAGTATATATATTAAAAGGTCTCTTCTATTACCTGAGATCCTTGTCTCTGATGTGGCCTCAGATGATGTAAAGGTGTCCTGGTGAAACTGTTGCTCACAGCACACAGACAGGAGGAGAAACGCCTCCGAAAGCTTCATCTCTGATGACTAGGAGCAGTTTGTGCATGTATTATGTTTAAATGTTGCTCCAGTCCATACAATGTACAGAACATGTTAAATAAACGATGGCCAGGGAAACACGCCTCCTCCTCCAGACAGTGTTTATTATATCTGTGCAAATATAAGCCTGGTTAAAATGTATTTAGTTGATTCGATTTCTTATGCTTTTAAAAGACGTCTCACCAAGGCTGCATTTATTTGATCAAAATACAGTAAAAACTGTAATGTGACCCTGGACCCCTGGTTTTAAGTAGCACGGGTATACTTGTAGCAATAGCCAAAAATATATCGTATGGGTCAAAATTATCAATTTTTCTTTTATGCCAAAAATCATTAGGATATTAAGATCATGTTCCATGAATATATTTTGTTAATTTCCTACAGTGAATATATTAAAACTTAATTTTTGATTAGTAATATGCATTGCTAATAACCTAATTTGAACATCATTAAATGTGATTTTCTCAATATTTGGATTTTATTTTCCAGATTGTCAAATATTTGTATCTCAGCTAGTGTACTTTGGTACTAAAAAAACGAAAACGTCTCGGTACCAGGTTTTGTAAAGTACCAGTGGTACCGAGGACCCAGTTCTTGACGCATAGGGCCGTATGATTTCCGTGATGCAGAAAACGTGAATTCATAGTTTAACACAGAATGTCATGAAATTTGTCAAGGTTTGGATGAATTAATCAAAAGTAGGTCATTACACTTAAATAAAATCGTGATTTGGACAAGTCTCAGTAAATATTTAGCTACAAAAGTTGATAAAAAAATATGAATCCCGCATGTTCTGCGAGTCTCTGTGTGAATGAATGAATGGTTTACTAACGTTACACTGAAGCGTGTGTGACGCTCGCTCGCGGTGATTTCAGCATCTGCCGTCTAAATGAGGATATAATGTTATACTTTGTCTTAATATGAACAGATACTGGTCCATATCACGATTTGATTTAAGTGCAATGACCTACTTTTGATTAATTCATCCAAACAATACATAAACAACATCTCCAGAGCTGCTCTGAGAGTCACTTCACGAGCATTTGACCGTTTCATTTGAATAAAACCAGCGGCGTATCATATACACACAGAACTATTCACAGCAACCCGTCAAAATAAAAGTCCGGTTTAGACATTCTGCCAGAAATATATTATTAGGCTACTATTATTGAGTAGAATGTATTTGATATTATTACTACTACTACTACTGTTTAAAAAATATATATAAAACTGTATTTCTTCCATGTTTTAATTTTAATAGTAAATCCCCTTTATTTACCAAACAAAAAAGTGTTTAAATTTAATTAAGACAAATTCAATTTGGGTGAAACGTGTTTACTGTTTTCCATACTTTTATTATTTGTGGAAAAACTCGAAACACAATTTTAAATAAGCACAAAGAATTGCATTGATTTTTGTACATTGTATTTTTGTTTGACTTTATTAATACAAATAATGTGTTGTTGTGTTCACTGGCATGATGTATTTATTAATCTCAATGTCTAAAAATTGACCCTTATGACTGGTTTTGTGCTCCAGGGTCACATATTGTTGTGTGAATATTTCTCTGTAAATACATTGTAAAATGTTATTAATTTCTGTGATCAAAGTTGAATTTTCAGCATCATTACTTGTTGAAAAGCACTTGTTTTCCAGATGAATAAAAGTTGAAAAGAACATGTATTTATTTGTTTGTTTGTTTAATTGTATTTTTGTTCATGCCCAATTATCAGACCACCCTGTATTACACATCGCTCTATCTTCAGAATAAAGACCTGAATACACATGAAACCTCTCGATTAACTCCTGTTCACACCTCAGAAGTTTCTTCAATCTGCAGAATGTCAAACCTAGTTTCTCGAGCACAGCATGGTTTTCATTTGCTCTGATGTTGGCCTTCCCCATGTCTTTCTGCTTGTTCATTTAAACCGTGGAAGACAATCAGCACTAATGGATGAAAAATGTGATAAACATTGGAAAGAGGCTGGTTTGGGATCCTGATGCTCTCTGGCTGGAAGATGAAGAGATGAAGCTTCGCCAATAAATCTGATGGTCTGTCCGTGAAAGGTTTAGTGCTTAAAGTGGAAATAATAAAAGACAGTCATCATCTTCTCTGTCTTCACATTAAACCAGCTTGTAGTGTCTTAGAGAGATCAATGTAAACCTGCCCAATTTGACCTAAAACCATCTGTACTATTTTATCTGACATTAAGTAACCGAATATTAAAATTACACTGCCGTTCAAATGTTTGAGGACACTTTAATTCAAGCCTTTATGTATAATCCATTATAAAAGTAGTTTTAATGCATTAATTATGCCTTGTAATACACCTTATAATGCATTGTGCAATCTCATGAATAATTGTGACCACACTTAATATATTATAACACTTATCGATTCATTGTTACACTGTTTTAAATTGAGTTATACTTATTTATGACACAGTATAATGTATTAAAATGCACATTATGAATTATTATAATGCATTATACCCTTTAATAACCCTGTCTAATGCATTATTCATAAAAGCTTTAAATAAAGTGTTACCAAAAGTTTCCCCATCAGTAAGATTTTTATATTGTTTTTTAAAGAAAAGGAAATGCAAGGATGCATTAAATTGATCAAAAGTGACAGAACAAAACAACTTTTCTTTTGAACTTTATATGCATGAAAATTAATCATGTTTTCCACAACAAATATGAAGCAATGTTTTCAACATTGATAATAATCAGAAATGTTTCTTGAGCAGCAAATCAGTATATTAGGTTAATTTCTGAAGATCATGTGACACTGAAGACTGGAGTAATGATGCTGATATACAGCTGCGCATCACAGAAATACATTACATTTTAACATATATTCACATAGAAAACACTTGTTTTAAATTTTAATCATATTTCACAATATTGCTGCTTTTACTGTATCACTAATCAAATAATGCACCCTTGGTGAGCAGAAGAAACTTCTTTAAAAAAGCAAACAAATTCGTACTGACCCCAAAGTTTTAAACGGTAGTGTAGGTATAGATTCAAAGGGGTCATCGGATGCCCATTTTCCACAAGCTGATATGATTCTTTAGGGTCTTAATGAAAAGTTTATGACATACTTTGGTTAAAATGTCTCAATCGTAGTGTAAAAAACACATTTTGTACCCTGTCAACATCAGCTCTGTTCACAGCGAGCCGTTGCATGTCCCTTTAAATGCTAATGAGCTCCGCTGACCCCGCCCCTCTCTTCCGTGAGGTGACGAGCTGTTCTCTGAGAGACTGTAACTTTAGCCACATTTGTTGTAGAACTTGCTAATTAGCACATTATTAAGAAAGGCGATTTGCAAAGATTCAATAAATAAAACATTAGACTCATTCTTTTATAGGCTGGATCACGAATGATTTGCGTAAACATAAACACATTTAGGTAGATCGGGGCACATTCCCTTCAAAAACAAAAGTAATCCACTACGTCTTCAGCGGGAGATATCGGGAGTAAACGACGACTGTTCGTTATTACATCCAATAACAAAACACCTCAATCGCTTAGGAGTCATTCTTGTCTACATCTGCTCCGGCGTCGAAACAATGGCAGACTGTACAGCTCACTCAGGGCGGGTCTAAGAAAACACGCTAGTGTCAATCAACAATCGTGGGAGGGGCCTGGGTCTGTGTGACATCACACAGACAAGAATCTGAGAATGGCTTGATCTGAGAAAGGGGTTATGATTTTGGGGATTTAAAAAACAAAACAAAACACTAGGTGGATTTTTATCATTATAGGGTGGTTGTGTGCACACACTGCCAACACGCATTTCAGTTCATTGAATTTTTCAAAGTTTTAAATGATCATTATTTCCTGAGGTAAACACCTCCTTTGAGGTTTTTCAGCCCTGATTTCATATCTTCTCACGTGCCCATATTAACGAGGCTTGTTGGTGCCAGTTTTGAGTTGCTTTATCACATCCTATTTCTGTTGGTTGCAGGTCAGAAAGGAAAGCAAGTGGGGGAATTTGGAGGTATAAAATAATATGCGTATTCCCATGTGGATGAGATAAATTGCTGTTTATATTTCAGCGTAGGCTGACAGACATAATGTTCCTTTGTTTATGTTTTGGATGAGGACCTGCCTGGCAGCGGCTGCTAGAAACATGTCGAGAGCTGCTGTGTGTCTGTATGCAGAACCTGATTTTACCAAGTGAGACATGTTCCTCTGGAACAACATTGTTATTAACCAATCAGATTTGAATCAGTGTTTGGTGCTTGTACATCAGTTCATCTATCATTTCATCTGATTTCAGGGATTACTCATGGGTAAGGTTAGGTTTAGGTGTAGGGAAATGGTCAGAATTACATTTTTGAATTAAAATATCAAAATATGTTGACCCAGGAACACATCTAACTCAGCAAAATCAGGACTGTATACCGCCGTTTCCCAGAATGCCAAAAACTGGCACCTGAAGGCGTTTGTCATGGGATCATGCGATCTGAGCTCCAAAAGTCGCATTTGAATATATTTATTTGAATTGGTAATCCTCCTTCGCCTGCAGAAAAGCAACGGCTAACTAGATCTTGGCGGCCAGGCTTTGCTAATGAATATTGAGGTGGGCCCAAATGGAGTATAGAGTGATAACTAAATGAGAATTCAGCTCCTCTGCCTGCTGTTTCTCCCTGATGGCCTGCCGCTCGGAGCCGTCATCAATGGCTGGAAAGGAAATAATCCACAGTGGGACAGGAGCCCCGAATCAAGCCACTTCCCACGGAAAGAGCCCATCGCGGCGGACACCAGCGCACAGGAACCACAGCAGACCAAAATAAATGTGAATCCTCAATGTTAAATCCAGCTTCCCAGCGAGTAGCATTTGAGGACAGCGTGGTTTTCATTTGCTTTGATGTCGGCGTGTCTTTCTGCTTGTTCATTTAAACCGTTGAAGACAATGCGATAAACATCGGAAGGAGGCCGGGCCGGGGTCACGATTGTTGAAATTTCGCCAGTGTTTCCTCTGAAACCGAAGCCACACACCGCCGCTTTCGGCCTTCTGTGCGCATCTATGGGAGAAAGCGGTGAAGATTGTGCAACTTGTTACTCAACGGTTCCTGCACAATGCAGATGAAATGGCAAATGTATGTAAGCTTTAGCTGATTCATTCCAGGTTTCGTCCATGCACAGTGAGTTTGAGGAGCTCTCCGGGAACAGATCCGAGAGGGAGGGGACGAGGGGAGCGGACGTGCTTCCAGAGCTCAAAAATGTCATCCTCAGAAAAACTAGCAACCTGAAAGAGAGCCATGTTTGCTTTGGATGCAATCGAAAGAGTCACCGAGCGATAACGGATCTTTCTCTGTTCCTGTAAATGACCCGTTGACAGACGGAAAGGAGACTGTCCTTTTGTCCTCGTGCCATCGCAGTACCAAAAAAGAAACGAGGGCAAAAAAAGAGCGCTTCCTCTTGATTTCGTTCTATTTCGGTCTTACTGTGGGATTAGAGGTAGTGCCGGAGAAAGCCTGTGCTTCTGCTTTGTTTTAGTGTCCAGCATGAAGGAAGGTGTTGCGTAGTGTTGGCACAATACTGAGATTTCTCATTTCGAAACAATACCTTGAAAAATATCGATATTCAATACCAAAAAAATCCAACATTTAAACAGTATATACTGTATGCTAATTCATTTTTGACCGTGTATTGTCTGAAACTCTTTTTGTCTTAGATATACTACTACTACTACTTATATTAGTAATAATACAAATAATAATACAATAAAAACATAATTTTAGTCTGTAAGACAGAGATATTACTATTGTAATACAACTGCAATGTAAATATAAGTAAATTTGTAATTATTCTACTTAATTTTAAATTACAATACCTATGTCTTAATAGCTTAATAATCATAATAAATATTTGACATATATATATATTACTAACAGTGCAGGAGTAAAATGACAATACTAATTTTTTTGAAGTCTTGGCTTAACTCGCCATAGTTAACCCCCCCATAACTTTTATTTTGGCAGAAAACTGTTTGTGTGACTACAGATTTACAAGTGTTAAATCATGAGCTGCTAGTGTGCCAATTAACACAGTGCTGCGCTTCACTAATAAACATGCATGCTATATACATATTTAATTAAAATACTGCAGTGTGCCACCTCGCTTGTATCCTGGGATCAATATTACAGAAAAAGAGTTTTGAAACTATCTAAAATATATTTTACTTTCTATATATAGAAATAATAATATTTTGACATCTTTTCCTGAACTCTTAATTACCTCTAGCAGCATGTAATCGTATTTGTTGCTAATTTTAGATGGTAATCCTTGGAAATGAAAAACGTTAATCACACAGAGTGACGGTTCTCTTTTGTAACTGACCTTCTGGTCACGCTGCGTCATAAACGGGCAGAAAATATGCGCTTGAGTTACACAAGCCCAGATTAGAGGATTTTGGCATCATGTTTGTGTGTCAGAGAGAAAGCGTTTCACAATCGAATGGTGACCTGCGGCTGGTGTGAAACACATCTCAGATGTTAAACCACCTTTTTATGGGATATACTTACTTGCTGTCTTTGACTGCCAACATAAAGATGTTCAAAACTGGGAAGTTCCAGCCTTGGCTTCTGATTGGTCGATACAACATTTTAGCCATTCCAAAAAGGAGCAATATAGTAACAGTTTTGTTTTTAGCATGTTACCAGTACAGTTTAATCTCACTACAGCGATCCCTCTCATATCTTCTTGTTTAAATGTCAAGTTTGTCATTATTGCTCCATCGGTCCAGTCTAGTCCTGCAGGAATGATATATTTTTGTCGGCCAGCGCACGAGTTCTCATCACCCTGGTTCCCTCGACAAATCTAGATGGGTTTCTAATATTGCCATTTGGATTATTGTAGAAAATATGTTCTGTGACCGACAAAAGTTTAGGATTTGTACATGTTTTATTCATCATGATTATCTTCACAGTTTTAGACATCATTTGAGTGACTGCGATCTTTATACGCCGCCCACCACGGGACGGGAAGGAGAGACAGAACGACCAGCCAGGACACAACCAGGAGCTCGTTACTAAATGAGGGACTACATCTGTAGCACAGACGCGTTTTTAAGCACTACAGTTTTAAAACAGCCGATTTTAAGCCGTTGAAAATCAAATAACAGAGCTATATGCGTGCGTGTCTCTTTCTGTGTGAGAGGAGCGCGCCTTTTCTTTTCCGCCAAATTTGAACAATTACATAAACACACTTATACGCGTCAGAATCCCTGTCTTTGCAAGTATCCTCCTTAACACAGTGATTTAGGTCTTAAGAGCGAGTAAACGGCAGAAAGAGAAACACAATGTAACAGTGTATTAGATCTGGACTTCGCTCTTAAAGGGGAAGCGTTCCAATATTCGTTCATGTTAATCACAGCACACTGCTAGAACATCTCTCACTGCTCGACTAAATCACTTTTGTAACTTTAATCAGAATAAATAAAAAATAACAATAATAATGATACATTAATAATATGTATATAATCTATACATGATACACACGTTTTAATTATATCTATCATAGATAGATATAATTAACACAGTGAAGACTAATTAATTTACACAATGTATGTAGCATTTATTATTTATTGTAGTTTTTTGTTCTATTGCTTGCGATTAGTTTCTTATCCTTATTTCATCACTGACTGTTTATTTATCTTCAGTGAGGTTGAGTTTCTCTCTTTAGGCTTGTATTAGTTTGATTAGGATTATGACAATTCTATGGTATCAAAGATTTTAAAATAATAAAAACCATTTTAAAAGAAAAAAAAATCACTATATCATGATATATATTGTTATCATGATATAAAATTGGTCATATTTTGGTCATATCGCCCACCCCTATGTACATGTTTTATTCATCATGATAATCTTCACAAATGAACACACCTTTTATGAAATGTGACTGTGGACCACAAAACCAGTCTTAAGTCGCTGGGGTATATTTATAGCAATAGCCAAAAATACAGTACATTGTATGGGTCAAAAAATTTTCTTTTTCTTTTATGCCACAAATCCTTAGGATATTAAGTAAAGGTTATGTTCCATGAATATATTTTGTACATTTCTTACCGTAAATATATCAAAACATCATTTTTGATTAGTAATATGCATTGCGAAGACCTTAATTTGGACAACTTTAAAGATGATTTTCTCAATATTTAGATTTTTTTGCACCCTCAGATTACAGATTTTCAAATAGTTGTATCTCAGCCAAATATCTCCGTCCTATCCTAACAATACATACACAAATGGAAATATTATTTATGATGATGATGTATAAATCTAAATTTAGAAAAATTGACACTTAAGACTGGTTTTGTGGTCCAGGGTCACAAATACATTTATTTCATATTAAGTATAGTTCAAATGTATTAACATATATACTGACATAACTCTCGAGACTTACCAATATAAAAATTATAATTAAACTTTATTGGGAGTATTATTTGTGCACAATGCACATTACTTCTGCATTGTGACTATTTTATATTATATATTTCATTATGTATTTTATGCCATAGAATAAAACGTGGAAATGTCATGAGCTTTTGTTGAATTCTACGGTGCCCGGGAGGGGCCATCTTGGATTCATAAATATTATATTTTGTAGTAATTAAGAAATTATTATTACATAATTATTACATTGACCATAGGCTACTGGACTGTAGGCAATTGCACGTGATGTAACTTTTTAGTTTATCATAAATAGGCTAAATGTTAAAGCACATAAAATAAAATAGACCTGCAAGAAAACGTTTTTATCCATCCCACAGTCAGTGTGTCAGTTAACTGAGCGTCTTTTTCACTAATATTTGTATTATTAGCTATTATTATATTTGTATATTAGTTTTTCCCTTCATTTCGATCTCTTTACATAACGTTCTGACCAGTTTTGTAAATAAATCTACTGTAAATGCTGGATATAAAGCTTTGATTATGCTCACTGGAATTTAAAGCCTATTGGAAATGCAGTTTAAAGGTTGAATTTAACATACATTTATTTATTTTTTCTACGAATTAATAATTATTAATATTATAGCCTAGTGTTTCTTTGAGGAATGAATCCTTCTCATAGTTTAATTTGTAAATGAAAACACAACACGCTCATTTATCATCACACACTGGCATAAATAGCCTACAATCATAAAGTATTGGCATAATTGTCAGGCGTTTACAGCATTTGCTAAATATATGGTAGCAAATAGCATAATTATACAGAACGTTAATTAGGTAAAGCATACACGAATTAAAAGGAGAAACAACAAAATATTATATTTATATAAAATAATTATAAAATATAGCCCTAACAAGTTAATATAATAATAATATGAAAACATTTAATGAAATGTTTAATGTAAATAAAAATGTTTTATCCATCTCGGATAATCCCGGGTTGCTATGGTCACGTAGGTTTGTTTACGCATTAAACTCAAAACTAAGTGAACTGAAGATGGCCCCTCCCGGACACCGTAGAATACATCTTCTTTCAGGTATTTAAAGTGCCCCTATTATGGATTATGAAAGGTTCATATTTTGGTTTTGGGAGTCCCCAGCAACAGGCTGACATGCATGCAAGGTCAAAAACACTTTCATTGTCTTATCATTTTCATTTATTTTTACCGTACTTGCTTTTTTCCAAACCCCTCCTTTGCGTGATGCTAATCTGCAGTGATTGGTCGATTGGTGTCATTTTCATCTCATCTCGCCTGTAATGCCTGATAAAGCAGTGTTTGTGAGCGTAGTGCTGCTTTGTGTACAGTGTTACCGGGGAAACTGCTCCAAAAGCGGCACCTAGTGGCAAATAATGAATTTGCATTTTCATTCAGACCAATGTGAAAAGAGTGTTTCATATCGACATCAACATGATACGGCTTGGGATTCGTTTTAAAAACGACTCGTTTCAATGATTCAGAGTCGACTCTTTCTTTTAAAAGACAATCAAGTTCAAGTTCATTTATTTATCAAGCACATTTAAAAACAGCCACAAGACTGAACCATAAACACATAAAACAGATATAAAACATACATATTTATTTATTTAAGAGACAATAACTTTATTCATGGTGCACTTTCAGATTTAAAACTTTGCAGGATGTTTTATGAATAAAAGTGTTACACACTGCATGAAAGCTCATTTTCAAAAATCCATAATTGGGGGGCACTTTAATAAAACCCAATTAAAAAAACAAGCCATTGACTTTAGGACGATGGAGCTGTAAAGCCCGCCTCGATCGACCCAATGACGGCAGTCGTTCAGCGGGTGAAGGGCTTTGCGTGTTACAGTCTTTCCTTTTCACGACACAACAAGAACATTAAAATGGAACACTTTTTCTTATTATATATTTTATCTCGTTATTTCATCTGACTCCATAAATGAAAAGGTTTTAATGATATCTGTGCATCATTAAAACCTGAACGAATGATTGATTATTCTTATCAGCTCTTTTTTTAATACTTTCCCCGCTCAGATATAGGGAAACTATATCGCTCAGAGGCCCTGTTTTCCACAGGTCTCACGGACACAATCTCGTCAGGCCCGGTCATCAGTCAGAGGTAAATTATGGTTATGTATCTAAGATTTGCCGTAAATTCACACGTACACAATCAGAGACATCGAATAACCCCCATGGAGTCCCCTCAGAACTTGAGTTCAATCGTTTACTTCAGTAAAGGGTTTTGGCCACTATCAGATATGTTAGCAGATCAATATACTACACTCGTAATAGCTTTGGGTTGGTCAAATCTTTGTTTAAAGTAACATTAAATCAAAAGTCAGAGGTGTGGACGTACCCGAATTCAGTTTGATCAGACGGCGTTCACCGTCACTGAACGGAATTAGCCCGTCCCTACACCCAAGCACACTTAAAAGATGCCGGATATTAGCCGTCGCTAAAACTGACGCAGGCTTGCGGAAATATACGGATCCACTAATCTAGTAGAGAGAAAGCAATCTTCAGAGGCAGTTAGAATAGAATCAAACGTTACAATTTATTGACCAGGTAATCAAAACAATAATTCAAAGCTCCAATGTTACACGAATAGAATCGACGGTTAACCATAACATAACAATAATTCAGGAATTGAAGAATTTGTAGAAATTACTACCTGGCAATGAAAAACTACACACAAGTGACATGTGCGGGCAATCAGCTTACTGACTTCCTAACCATAGCTGGAAATGAAAACTACACACAAGTGGTTGTGCGGGCAATCCTCCTACAGACGCCCAGAACTTTCTGTCCCTTTCCCTTATATACCCAGATAATTCAATAGACCCACCAAGGTGGTATCTTGTCATTATAATTAGTCTTTAGAACTTTGCAACTAAAAGGCTTCTTGGTTTCCTGTGGCAGAGAAAACGTATTTACATACAGGAGGTGTTTTGAGTAGGGGATCAGGGGGAGGGCACGTCCCCAAACTGTACACTATACTTCTCAGATTTTAGAACTTCTTTTAGCTTTTCATTATGATTGGGAGAATGAGACCATTTTACCAGGCGCACTGAGACATTTCAAAAGATATCAAACATGTATGGTTACTTTTTTTGTACACATTATATTGCATGGGTTTTCAGTGAATTCTCGGTGATGAGAGGAGGAGGAAATGATGAGACCGTCAGTACAGGGTGTGGATCCCCCAGTGTGCTGCACCCCTGGATGTTACTGTTACATATGCAAGAGACAGTTTTGTGGATTCCCCCAGTGGGGCCTTTTGTCCTCTAGAGGGGGGGGGGGGGCCCAGACACATTGGCACCAGTCTTACAGTGCTGAAAGTGCAAAAATGCTCCTAAAATGTGTGTCTGGATTTTAATAGATCAATAATTGAATTAATATATCAATCAATCAGCTCAATGATTTTTGTTGTGAATTCGATGTGGAACAACCTGGTTTTCTGACCAGCGTCAGATGACAAGAAATAATAATAATTTAAAAAAAATATCATGAGATATTATTTTTGCTTTTCTGTTTGCTGTCGCTTGTGGTGCATGAATAACGTATTTTACTGTCAACTTCACACTCTGCAAATATTTCCTAAATTAGAGCGTTTACTGTAATTTGCTTAAAAGTGAAGATTTATCATGAAGCATAAAGATCTTCCTGGGTGCTGCCGTGTTCATGTAAAATATACAGACAACATCAGATTTGGGGATTTCCATGCAAGTTTCCAAGTTGGATGCAGGAAAGTCCAAATGGAATGCAGTGTAGCGTTATATATTAACTACAGTTTCAAAAGAACACATGCGTCGGGTTAAACCGATCATGAGCATCATGTTTTATTATCTGAGAAGCACAAATTGAAAACACAAAGGTACATGTCACATACATGTCTTGAAGAAAGAGCCACAGAGAGGCTCTCACACACACAGATGCAGAAATAACAGTGTAGTGTTTTGGCTGTATCAGGGGAGCAGACAGAAATGGGCTCTTAACTGATATGATGAATAGCTCGGTTTGGCTGAATTCTGACCGGCTCCTGCTTTATTTGATCAGTTTAAGGGGTTTTGGTGGAAATGTAGTGCTGTAAATAAGGTCTCATTCGCTCACAGTCTTTGGGGATCAGCAGAAAAAAGCTTGGAAGGGATCTCAGGTCGGTGGTTGTTTTCAGCAGGGAGGTATTTTGCTTTATCATGCTACCTCTCCCAATAGGTGTGTGTGTGTGTGTGTGTGTGTGTGGTGTGGGATGTGTGTGTGTGTGTGTGTGGGAGGGGTGTGTCTGTGTGTGTGTGTGTGTGTGGTGTGTGTGTGTGTGTGTGTGTGTGTGGGAGGGGTGTGTGTGTGTGTGTGTGTGAGAGAGAGAGAGAGAGAGAGAGAGAGAGAGAGAGAGAGAGAGAGAGAGAGAGAGAGAGAGAGAGAGAGAGAGAGAGAGAGAGAGAGAGAGAGAGAGAGAGAGAGAGAGAGAGAGAGAGAGAGAGAGACATTTCAGAGGGTATAAAGGACCACATACCTTGAAACTCAGGTAAGTGAGATGTCTTCTCCCTTGGTGGCCAAACATACCTGTATTTGTAACCTTTCATAACGAATGAAACCTTGTCACCACAACTACAGTACTATTTCTCTTTCTCTCTCTTTCTCATGATTTCTCACACAATCCAGCCATAAAAATGGAATTTACATTATAACGTGAAATGTCATGAATTTTGGCAAATGTTGGATGAATAAATCATAAGAAGGGCTGTACACACAAAAAGAAGTCTGCTATGAAGTCTGCATGTTCTGCATGTCATTTCAATGGATTAATCTATCACCAGAGACACAAAACACATCTTCTGCACAACCTGACAAAATAAGAGTTTGGTTTTACTTGAAGCGGTTACGACAGAAACATACTATTGTACAGTAGAATGTGCTTTAAATAATTAATAATTATAATACATAAATAAACAATACATTTGTAATCTTTGTATTATTTTTATTATTATTATTATTATTATCATTACTATTAAGAAATTTCAGACAATTTTTCTTTATATTTTTCATAAATTATTTAATTTGTAGTTTTAAATATATATGATATCACTATTTAAATAACACATGTATAGCAAGTCTTCAATAAAATGTGAATTTTAATTCTACATTTTTAATTTAATTTCCTCAAATAATTAGAAATATATTATTTGAAAATTCAATAATATAAACAAAGACAGACAGATTTGTATATAGAAATGATTTGATTCTGTAATATAGCATTTTTCACATAAGTTGTTAAAAACTCAAAAAGAAAAGTAGACACTGCTCTCAGTAATCTTGTAAGTTTGTCTGCAGAACTATCCAAATAAAGTCCCTGCTGACACTAATTGGCTAAATAAAGCTTGATGCCAATAATAAAAAAATGCCACATATTGTCCGATTTATCGGTTTAGGCAATACATCGGTCAACCACTTAAATGGAGTGCTTTGCATAGTGACATACAGATGGCATTATGACTTTGATAGGATAAGCAGTTTTAAAGACAAAAACACTTTCATACATGAAATATAATTGACTTTGCTGCCACTTCAAATCTGGTAAATCAAAGTAAAGCAGGTTGAAAACCACAGGGATAGATGTCAAGTATGTCAAACTGGGAAAGTTTCTTTTTTGTAGTTTCTCCTCTCAAAGACCGAGCGAGCACACAAAAGGAGGTGAAACCATAGAGCCGAGCCACAACAGCTAATGGACAAGTGATGAAACCGTGTTTCCTGCGCTCTGAAAGAAGTGCGGAGACGTCGCTCGGGCTTGATACGTTTGATGGCTGAACGTGAAATTAGATTGTACATTAAAATAGTTCACCGGATCAAGTCAAACATGGTCGGAAACATGAGGAAGCTATCAGCCAAACCTGAGTTAATTCTCGTTTTGACAGTCGCTGCCTTTTTCCAACAAAAGTAGTTCAGAGGTCCAAGGGATGTTTTTTTTAAGGAAAACTAAAAAAACAACAGCTTTGGTAGCAACCAAGAATATTGTTTTACTGGCAAGGCAGAGTAATTTACTGGAAATATGCGTCAGGGAAAAGTATATATATCACTCCGTTTGTCTCTGTGCATGTGTGTGTGTCGGCAGTGATGAAGTGTGTCGTCAAAAGACATGGTGTCTACGTGACTTGGATTGATTGTTTCAGGTGAGAGAAGAGTCCAGAGGATTTGGCTCAGGACCATGTACTTGTGACATTTTTATTTATGATACTTTCTCCATGACTACCAGGCAATGTTTAGCAGTATGATCTTTCAGTAAATCCTATTATATTCACTTTAATCTCAAATATAAACCCGGGCAGGGCTCGTTCCAGCAGTGCGGTTTTAGCATATTACTGTATTATCCCACTATCACTCCATACATCCACGATGGCTGACATAACCATTAAAGAGATCGTTCACCTAAAGATTGCTTTTCTGCCATTATTTTTCTAGCCTTTGTCTTTCCAACCCTGTATGACTGTCGAGCATAAAGGAAAATGATTAATTGTTGTTGATGAGGCTTCAAAAACACACAAAACCCAGAAGTATTAAAGTACTTTGTGCACCATTGTCAAATGCCCTCTTTACATCTGGATAGCATCTGGATATTTTGTGTTTAAACCTTCTTTCTTACTCTGATGTGATCGCAAAATGTAATTATTACTACATACCTTAAGTGCTTGTGCTGACTTAAACATTTCCATTATATAATAATGGAATATAATAATTTTATATTTTTGTAATGAATCACTGACAGCACTAGTGAAAACGTGATGTCAAACACATGCATATTATATGTTCACATAGTGTTTCTTTACAAAATGACTTGGCTAACTATTTGCCTTAGGGGTGACCCCGAATAGTCGACGATTCGATGCTTCGATAGGAGGAGCCTGATTTGACTCCCAATCTCTCTGGTTGAATATTCGCGGGGTGTTATGATGGCTATATGTGGGTGCTCAAATGTCTTATTTCACATAGAAGTACCGGTTTTCTCCCAATAAGTTAACATACAGCCTATTATGATAATGCTGTAAATAAGAATCTGTAAAGAAAGAAGCTTTAAATAAACATTTTACGTGAGTGAATAAATCCAACCACCCCTATATATTTCAAGGCCACTTTATTAGGTACACCTGTTCAATTGCTTGGTAACACAAATTGCTAATAATCCGATCATATAGCAGCGACTCAATGCATTTAGGCATCTAGATGTGGTGAAGGTTCAAGGTTTTTTTATGCGTCAGATATTTAATTATACAGGATATAATCAGTAGTGAAATGAAGACGACTTGCTGAAGTTCAAACCGAGCATCAGAACGGGGAAGAAAGGGGATTTAAGTGACTTGAACGTGGAATGGTTGTTGGTACCAGATGGACTGGTCTGAGTATTTCAGAAACTGCTGATCTACTGGGATTTTCACACACAACCATCTCTAGGGTTTACAGAGAATGGTCTGAAAAAGAGAAAATATCCAGCGAGCGGCAGTTGTGTGGATGAAAATGTCTTGTTGATGTCAGAGGTCAGAGGAGAATGGACAGACTGGTTAGAGATGATAGAAAGACAACAGTAACTCAAATAACCACTCGTTACAACCAAGATCTGCAGAATACCATCTCTGAACACACAACACCATCTCTGAACACACAACACATCGAACCCTGAAGCAGATGGACTCCAGCAGCAGAAGACCACACCGGGTGCCGCTCCGGTCAGATAAGAACAGCACACGGAGGATACAATTCACACAGACTCACCAAAACTGGACAATAGAAGATTGTAAAAACGTTGCCTGGTCTGATGAGTCTTGATTTCTGCTGCAACATTCAGATGTAGGGTCAGAATTTGGTGTAAAGAACATGAAAGCATGGATCATCCTGCCTTGTCTCAACGGTTCAGGCTGGTGGTGGTGGTGTAATGGTGGGGGGGGGGGGTATATTTTCTTGGCACACTTTGGGTCCATTAGTACCAATTGAGCATCGTTTAAACACCACAGTCTACCTGAGTATTGTTGCTGACCATGTCCATCCCTTTATGACTACAGTGTACCATCTTCTGATGTACTTCCAGCAGGATAATGCACCATGTCACAAAGCTCAAATCATCTCAGACTGGTTTCTTGAACATGACAATGAGTTCACTTTACTCAAATGACCTCCACAGTCACCAGATCTCAATCCAATAGAGCACCTTTGGGATGTGGTGGAACGAGAGATTCTCATCATGGATGTGCAGACGACAAATCTGCAGCAACTGTGTGATGCTATCATGACAATATGGAACAAAATCTCTGACATTTAATGCTATCTTTTAACCAAAAAATAAAACATTACTTTTGTATCTGCAAGGCATCCGTAATACATTTTCCGTGTGTGTTAACATCAGTAATTATGACTGTCGAATGTCTGACCTGACCCTTGTTAAAGTATTTTGTCCCGCCCCCAAACATATGATTCCACCATCAGTCTAATCTCAGCAAGATTCGAAGATTACGATTTGACTGAAAATCCTTAGTCTGGTACACCCCTACTTGCCTGGCATGCATAAAAAAGCTTTTTAAGTCATTTTTTTGTGGATTTGTATGAATGGGGATCATTTTGAGAAGGTTGTCATCTATATGCGAAAATTAAATAAAAAAAAGTTTCCGTTTTTAAATGCAAATGTACCCATTGTTTTCATAAATGTGCAATTTGAACCCCCTTTTCAAAAGTTTACATTTTCAGGCCCACAAAACATATACAAAAAAAATCACATTTAGTTGAAAACGGTGTTGCATGAATGCCCCTAAATCTTCCCAGATGAGTAGAGTTTCATTTGAGTTGCTGTGTTTTCTCCTGTTCTCCTGAATCGTTACTGACTGTAGACTGTGCTCTTCACACCATAGGAATTAATCTGGAGAGATATCTGAAAGACTTTCCACTTTCCCCCCCTCAGACTCTCCTTACACAACTGTTTGTTGATCCTCCTTTGATCTCTGTGAGAGTCCACAAAGCCTATGCTTTCAGTCGGACCAGCTTTTGGAACTTCCTGTAAATACAGTACATAATGAGACCTCAGATTGGATATTGTGTTTTCCTTCATCCCAATGCAAACATTTCATGTCACTGTAATTAATTAAGATCAAGATCTGTTGTTATTATTACCCAAAATGTCTCTCTCTCCCATCCTTGGCACACCATCTTTTAGTTTCCTTGGTGCCATCCCAGTCAACTGTAGAGGCATGACTGCCAAAAACTGGTTTGACAGCATGTGCACTACTGCTTGATCGAGTAGGAATGAGTAGCAACAAATGCATGAGCTGAAAAAACAGAGGAAGGAGAGGTATTCCCACTGGGTTGTTTATCCAGGCTTAAAGCTCTGCTAGACCTTTGCCATGCTTCCACGGCTATGAAGTCATTCTTACTGACAAAACCGGCCCCAAAGTCCGGTGTGTGAATTAACAGGCAGAAGTGGTCAGCGGGGAGCACGGGTCTTTGACCATTCTTTGACATCATGGGAAAAATTATCTTGAATTCGCTCTATAAATGTGCAAACAGACCCCATTATCTCTGAGCTAAAGCGCTCTACCCTGGCCTGGACTTTTTCTAAGATATGGTCTTCACCCCTGGGATGTTTTTTGAGTGTGTTTGATTGAAATCATGATGTCCGTTTAAATGGGTTGTGTTTGCATGGTTTTGGTGCATTGGCAGTATTTAAATGTACTGCATGCCTGCTGAAAAAAAACAATAGAACCCTGCCCAAAACACAATAGAATATACAATGAGTTTAATGGTTATAATGGGAATTGTATTGGTTTTAATGGACACTATAATGCTGTCTACTGGTATGTGATGGATTATATTGATGGGATGTTAAATCCTATTGGAAAAATGCCCAAAATGCACCACAAAAAGGAATTTTATAATGTTTTCCTGGAAAAAGCTAATGGTTTATAATGGCATTTTAATGGAAACCATTGGGATTTCTGTGATGGTTTCTATTGGGCTTCTATAGTTTTTTTAGTAGGGATGATAGAGTGTAAGGAGAGGACATGTGAACAGCATATATTTACAGGGGTCATATGATGTGATTTCAAGTTCTCCTTTATCTTTGGAGTGTTGCAAGCAGTTTGTGCATAGATAAGATCGCTGAAGTGGCAAAGTCTAAAGTCTCAAAACCAACAATAAATTCTTTATGAAAGTTGAGACTCGACCACGCCCTCCTGAAATGGCTCATTTAAACTCACCCCCACGTCTACATCACGATGTGGGAAGATTAGCAAAACACCACCCAAATGTATACACAAAGAAAGAAGGCAGAACTATTATTCTCGACACAACTAGAAATCAGCGGTTAAGTTGTATTTACAACACTGCTCTAGAACAGTTCAACCCAAGTATTCAAGTGTGTGCAGTGCATTTTATGGAGGACTGTTTCCTGAACCTGGAAGAGAGTAGCCTACAATACTGGCTTGCTCAAAGGCTGTTTCTATAAAGTGAAGCAATTCCAACTTTGCAAGGACAGTCTGGTGCTTCTGACTCACAGTCCTGTAAGTACGTTTTCTTGTTTAAAGAATTTGCCACTGACGATTCAAACACGAGTTTTGAGCAGTGTAGAGTAGTGCTTGTTGTTTGTCGTTTCTCCGATCACAAATGCAGACGTGGTAATGTTAACGATATAAGTCATTAAAATCAGTAATTATGTCCCCACTGGATGCAACAAATGCCTCATTTACAATGGGATTTATTGTTTTTTGTCGTCGCGCTGGGACACGGCATCACAATACGATGAGGGGCGTAACCTTTCATTCACACGCTTGAGGTATTCGGCCAATCACAACGCACTGGATAGCTGGCCAATCAGAGCACGCCTCGCTTCTCAGAACGATGAGCTTTGTACCTTAAACCACATAAATACATTGAATTACACCAAATACAAAAAATAATGTTCTTTTTAGCAGCGTCACATGACCTCTTTAAGTTTGCAAGAAGTAAAATGTGTACCACACATTTGATGCCAAGCACCCCTAAATTTGATTATTATGAATCTATTATGATTAAATATTTTATGTATGCAGACAATGTTTAAATTTTGTCTATCATAATATCATATATGAAATATATTAATTGGGCCCGATCCTTGAGATTGGCTGGGGACATCCACTATATTATATTATATTAATTTTATATTTAATATTTTACATTATATTATATATATAGAAACAGAAATAGCAACAGCTCTTTTTTCCATATTATGACATCAAGTAGGTGCTAGAGTGAACGTTTCATACAAGCTTTGTTAACACTTATTTATTAACTTTTATTTAAAATCATTTAAAGTTAAAATTGTTAATGCCATGCTAACTTTAGCATGTTATCTGTCTATTTGTCTGTATATCTTACAGTAGTTAGCTGGCTCGGAGGTCCTCGAGTTCAGATTGCCACCCCTAGACGATCACAGTCTGGCTCAGCTAGATTATTTACGTCTCTGGGTTTGTCAAGGCGCACATGGCCTGGTAAATCAAATATGTAAGGATTGTTCTGAACAGCAGGCCTTGCTCTGAAAGCTCGCCAGTACCTCCTAGGGTTTGTCTTACCTTTAATAGATTCTCTAACCATGACAATTCAGTGTTTTCCACCGCCTTTCCTCCCTGTGGGTTCTCTAATGCAGATGTATGTTTGGAATAGTCTGGAGTTTATTTCTCCGTTCCTAAATCGACCTCACCGTTATTATGGCTCTCTTGCCTTTGTGGCACAAAACCGCAGTGGTTTCTATAAAAATATTCTCTGTGCAAAGAAACAAAAGCCTGACGTGTTTAACTCTGATATTTATATTATATCAAGCTCTTATTATCAAGGAAATTTGTAAGCACTTCTCGTCGAGCTTGCTCATCAAAACACTGGTTAGGGTGTCATGTGGTGCGGTCCAGGCTATCGGTCCTGATTTAGTATGAATGATATGCTACAGCGTATTTATTTGAGCTCGGACTGCATTCTTGGAACGAGGACTTGGCTGGTGTTTCTGACCAAAGTGGCCATGCTAATAGCGATAGCACGTCGACCCAGTAGAACTCAGCACCTCTGGAGTCTGGAACGGCAACGTGCAATTACGCAGTCATTTACTGCGAACCCCACATGAATCACAGCAGCTTAAGCAAGAAGAAGAATTATGAATATTATCATCGCTTAGCAACCAGTAAACTTCAGGGTCTCTGTGCATAGTGTGGTCGTGTGGGAGATAGAAGAGCAGAGGATCCCACGGCCTTCACATACAGATAACAGCACCACATTCCCACAAACCCACTGCTCAGTGCTTTTGTGCTGTCATGGCAGCAGTGTCTAGCCGAAAAGAGCAAAAGGAAAGATAAAAATGGGTGATTTAATGGGGCCAAATTAGAATTCAAAGACAGCATAAAGGAGAGGAAACAGCTCATGAACGATTTGGCCCTCTTGGTGAATTGAATCTGCCTAGGACCCCAGAGGGGCTGACATTTGTAATGCCTGATCAAATAAAGACACTTAAACAAAACGATATAAATGTGTGCATAAAAATTGCGTATAGGTGAAGCGATATGCTATAAAAACACAAAGAACGAGACATTTTATTTTATGTAGTGTACTAATCTAATATTATACATGACTTTTGTGACTTCATCTCATCTTTTCATTGGATTGCTCTTTTAAGGGGTCGTGATCTGAGAAACCAAAATTCCCTTGATCTTTTGACATAAGTCATTGTACTATAAAACATCTTGTAAGTTACAGAACTCAAAACTTTGTTGTTTTGTTGTCTAAAAACAGCTTATATTGAAGGCTGTCTGCCAAAACGACAGATTATGGAATGTTCTACTCGATGATGTAATAGTGTGGATAAGCACTGCCTTTGCAAGAAGATCAACAACATCACTGTCTGTTTAGCCCCGCCCAACGATTCTACACCACTGCCTGTTTAGCCCCACCCACCAATTCTACAGCACTGCCTGTTTAGCCCCACCCACCAATTCTACAGCACTGCCTGTTTAGCCCTGCCCACCAATTCTACAGCACTGCCTGTTTAGCCCCACCCACCAATGCTACAGGACTGCCTGTTTAGCCCCACCCACCAATTCTACAGCACTGCCTGTTTAGCCCCACCCACCAATTCTACAGCACTGCCTGTTTAGCCCCGCCCACCGATTCTAAAGCACTGCCTGTTTAGCCCTGCCCACCAATTCTACAGGACTGCCTGTTTAGCCCCACCCACCAATTCTAAAGCACTGCCTGTTTTGCACCACCCACCAAATCTACAACACTGCCTGTTTAGCCCCATCCACCAATTCTACAGGACTGCCTGTTTAGCCCCACCCACCAATTCTACAGGACTGCCTGTTTAGCCCCACCCACCAATTCTACAGAACTGCCTGTTTAGCCCCACCCGCCGATTCTACAGCACTGCCTGTTTAGCCCCACCCACCAATTCTACAGGACTGCCTGTTTAGCCCCACCCACCAATTCTACAGCACTGCCTGTTTAGCCCCACCCACCAATTCTACAGGACTGCCTGTTTAGCCCACCCACCAAATCTACAGCACTGCCTGTTTAGCCCCACCCACCAATTCTACAGGACTGCCTGTTTAGCCCCACCCGCCGATTCTACAGCACTGCCTGTTTAGCCCCACCCACCAATTCTACAGGACTGCCTGTTTAGCCCCACCCACCAATTCTACAGGACTGCCTGTTTAGCCCCACCCACCAATTCTACAGGACTGCCTGTTTTGCACCACCCACCAAATCTACAACACTGCCTGTTTAGCCCCACCCACCAATTCTACAGGACTGCCTGTTTAGCCCCACCCACCAATTCTACAGGACTGCCTGTTTAGCCCCACCCACCAAATTCTACAGCACTGCCTGTTTAGCCCCACCCACCAATTCTACAGGACTGCCTGTTTTGCACCACCCACCAAATCTACAACACTGCCTGTTTAGCCCCACCCACCGATTCTACAGCACAGCCCATTTCATTTGATATGAATTGAGTTATTTATGTGTTTTTGACCTAAATAACAGCAGAGTATTCAAACAGAGATTCTGATGAGGGGGTCAAAACTGAACAGAAAATAGCCTATTACTTCTAAATGAAGTTTTTTTTTATTTGCTATGTACAAATCTTGATAACATTATAAGTGGACCCTGGAGAGCAGTGCAATAACAAAAAACAAAGGTAGTTCATGACCCCTTTAATACAATCGTGGCCAGATCTGGGGTGGGGTTAAGATCTGTGCAATATTAACCCCTACAAATACAACTCATTATATACACTAAACACTTTACAGACATGTAGATGTTTGTGAAAGATGCTTTCTGTGTTTTGGAGGAATGAGCATTGTTAAATTATATCATATTGCATCAAAATGTGTTAATACTTTACTATAAGTTAGGAGTGGATAATTTGATCAGTTGTTTATTATTAATGCAACAATACAAATTACTGTTGTAGTCTTCATTAATAACCAAGTAGCCTAGACTTCTTCATTGCTAGTGTTTATTGTTTGATAGCTTTGATAACGTTATAAGATTTACAATTTCATGAAAACATGGTTTGTAAAATGAGTTTTGTGAAGCAATTGGTTCCGTTGATTCAGAGTTTGGAAAGCCACTCTGATGTTACTAAAGTTATTGGCTAAACCATGAGGATGACTTGCTTCAATGTCCTTTCACTATAGCAAATAAATCAACACAGGAAAGAAAACTGCGCTCAGCGAGACATTTCATGGGGTCTTTAAGAAATACTGTTTTTGTAGCTCTTGGAAGCTCAGATGGAGCTGCTGGATGCTGCTGGGTTGGGAAATGCTTGGAATTTGACTTCACACCTAATGAGAGCTCAAACACACACTGACAAATGCATGTTTCCTTCAAAGGCAAGAGAGTACAGGCGAAACATTGTTTTTGCATGCGTTGGTACATTTTGAGCTTTTGGGATATTTGGCTTTTCATACCGTGTTGTTTCACACTAGTTGAAATAAATGTTATGTTCATTTTTTTGTGTAATTAATTTGTGTCTGTAGATTTCAATTACAGGACATATCTATCTACATTGAACAAAATTATAAATGCAACACTTTTGTGATTGCCCCCATTTTTCATGAGCTGAACTCAAAGATCTAAGACTTTTTCAATGTACACAAAAGGCCTATTTCTCTCAAATATTGTTCACAAATCTGTCTAAATCTGTGTTTGTGAGCACTTCTCCTTTGGCGAGATCCTCCACCTCACAGGTGTGGCATATCAAGATGCTGATTAGACAGCATGATTATTGCACAGGTGTGTCTTAGGCTGGCCACAATAAAAGGCCACTCTAAAATGTGCAGTTTTATCACACAGCACAATGCCACAGACGTCGTGAGTTTTGAGGGAGCGTGCAATTGGCATGCTTGACTGCAGGAATATCCACCAGAGCTGTTGCCCGTGAATTGAATGTTCATTTCTCTACCATAAGCCGTCTCCAAAGGCGTTTCAGAGAATTTGGCAGTACATCCAACCGGCCTCACAACCGCAGACCACGTGTAACCACACCAGCCCAGGACCTCCACATCCAGCATCTTCACCTCCAAGATCGTCTGAGACCAGCCACCCGGACAGCTGCTGCAACAATCGGTTTACATAACCAAATAATTTCTGTACAAACTGTCAGAAAACATCTCAGGAAGCTCATCTGCATGTTCGTCATCCTCATCGGGTCTTGACCTGACTGCAGTTCGTCGTCGTAACCGACTTGAGTGGGCAAAGGCTCACATTTGATGGCGTCTGACACTTTGGAGAGGTGTTCGCTTCACGGATGAATCCCGGTTTTCACTGTACAGGGCAGATAGCAGACAGCGTGTGAGCAGGTGAGCGGTTTGCTGATGTCAACGTTGTGGATCGAGTGGCCCATGGTGGCGGTGGGGTTATGATATGGGCAGGCGTATGTTATGGACAATGAATACAGGTGCATTTTATTGATGGCATTTATTTATTAGAGATACCCTGATGAGATCCTGAGGCCCATTGTGTGCCATTCATCATGACCATCACCTCATGTTGCAGCATGATAATGCACGGCCCCATGTTGCAAGGATCTGTACACAATTCCTGGAAGCTGAAAACATCCCAGTTCTTGCATGACCAGCATACTCACCGGACACGTCACCCATTGAGCATGTTTGGGAGGATCTGGATCGGCGTATACGACAGCGTGTTCCAGTTCCTGCCAATATCCAGCAACTTCGCACCGCCATTGAAGAGGAGTGGACCAACATCCCACAATCAACAACCTGATCAACTCTATGTGAAGGAGATGTGTTGCACTGCGTGAGGCAAATAGTGGTCACACCAGATACTGACTGGTTTTAGGACCCCCCCAATACAGTAAAACTGCACATTTTAGAGTGGCCTTTTATTGTGTCCAGCCTAAGGCACACCTGTGCAATAATCATGCTGTCTAATCAGCATCTTGATATGCCACACATGTGAGGTGGATGATTATCTCGTTCACTAACACAGATTTAGACAGATTTGTGAACAATATTTGAGAGAAATTGGCCTTTTGTGTACATTGAAAAAGTCTTAGATCTTTGAGTTCAGCTCATGAAAAATGGGGGCAAAAACAAAAGTGTTGCGTTTATAATTTTGTTCAGTGTATTTACACCAAAATGTACAGTTTTATTCTTATGAATATTCTGAAGGTTTTTTACTGAGGGATTTTTTCATACATTTGCTTGATGATTTTCATTTTATTCCTAAAAACATAGTGATTTTTTTTCTGGTTGTTGACAGTATTTTCTGATTTATGGAGTGATCAAACGAGAAATCCATAATCCCCCCCAGGGAAAAACCTTTATCTCTAATATGTCAAAAAAAAAAAAATTAATAAAACCTGTAATATTATTTTTTTTTGCAATTATTATTTTTCTTAATTAATTAAATTAATTAATATTTAATAAATGAATTAAATTAATTTATCAATGATTAATTGTGGAAGTATGATGCTATCTGGTAGTAAATTGTTTTACCTTGTTCACCTAAAGATTCTTATCTTGAGGAACAGCAACAGGGAAAATGCTTATCGTGTTGCAGAACTAAATATCTGACCATTTCTAAAACATGCGTATAAATACACGTGTCCCTTATTGTGAGTGCTTGGTGGTGTCTACAGACACCGCTCCACATCCACATTGTGAACACACCGAGCCACACACTAAGATGCCAAAGTGCATACTAAAAGACAGAGGAAAAGCTGCGGTAACGCTATTACACAAGCTTCTTCTGAACATTCAGCAACCACGAAGTAAACACTTGATTGTTCAGGTGGAACAGAGACATGGGAAGCTCAAGAAAAGATAAACATAGTCGAGCAAGAAAACAGGCTTGATTTTGAGCAGCTCCAGTCGTGAGCGTTGCTCATTCAGCACGGATATAAATTTATCTGGCAAGTGGACTGAAAAAGAAAAAGAGCAGGAACAGATTTTGGCAGGAATAAGCTTGTGTCTAAACCACCACAAACAGGCCTGATGTTCACAAAGGTGGTCATGGTGGCCACAAAACAGCCTTCGGCAGCTCGCGGAGCCCACACAAACCCTAGCGACACACAGAAACACGCTGCTTAGTTATTTCAGAGCAGGAGAAAATATACACATGCAGAGTTTGGCTTTAGCAAGGGAATCTGAACATGTTCTGCATTTCAATGTCAGTGAACGATTACTGAAGGGAGTTCAAGACTGATACCGAAGACTGCTCAATTCATGCTGATCTATTCAAGGGCTCTTTATTTTGATAACTTCTATTATATCTATCAGTCTCAGGGTTTCATACAGTTCAATGGATAAATGCATGAATTGGTAACTAAATATCAAGGTGATTTATGGGAAGTGGTAGCTTTTTTTATTTAGTTTGAGGAGTTCCAGGTTTAGTTCACGGTATAACTTTTTATGTAAAGTATATAGACTGAAACTGCCTCTTTACATCGGGGGATGGATGCATGTCATGGGGTAGAATTAGCATTTTGCGTTGTGATTTTTGTTAGAATGGATACTTAGCTTTGCAAATGTGCTTAACTGATGTTTATGCGCCACCTTTAAAGGGAAAATGCGCTGAAAGGGTTTAATCTTTGCTATAAACTGTTGCTGTCTTTTCAAGTTAGTGCTAGATGATGAGCTAAATCTTAAAAGTGCCACAAACAATTAAACATCCATTACTATATTTTCTGTGTGTTATAATTAGTATCGATCCAGCACTAATGTAATGCAATTAAATTTTTTTTATTAGGGATGCACAACATATTGAGACCATGTTGGTAATTTGCGGATACTGCCTCCAAAATATGACCCACCAATTTAATTTAATTTAATTTAATTTAATTTAATTTAATTTAATTTAATTAAATTTTATTTAATTTTATTTAATTTTATTGTATTTTATTTTATTTTATTTTTAATTGTAATTTATTTTATTTTATTTATCAGATGCTGGTGACACATTATGCATACTTCTAAAAAAACAAAAAACAATAAAAGTCTTTAAAGAAAGCTCCTCTTTCCCGTATCTACGAACTTTGTTACATTGGTACCTAAACCCGGGAAGGAGAAGGCGGGAACCGGTGAAAATTGAAAGACTTTAATAACAAAATAAACACAAAAGAAAACACAAAAAACAAATAAAAGTCCAGGCCTGGTCCTCTCTCTCTTCCAATGTCGTCGCTCCTCCTTTTATCCTTCCGAAGCTCCTCCGTGGGACTCGAGACCGGTGTCATTTATTATCATTTACTCCACCGGCCTCGCTCCGCTCCCACGGCTCTCGGCCCCGCCCTACTCGTCACAGCTATCTACTAATATCTAAAGTTAAACTTTACAAATATTTAGAAAACAAGAATTTAATAACTGTTGAATTTAGTCTTTATCCATGTGTCATGCTGTTCATACTACTGTGATGCCTAAATTCACTTGTAGTATTTAAAACAGTTGCTTTTATTTATTTATTTTTTGTTCGAAATAGTATAGAAATGTAGTATTGTCATTTATCTACTGTGTGCTATCAGCTTATCGTTTGTTTTTTTATTTAGTTTGTATGTGTTTTACAGTAATTAGGGATGCAATGATATTATAATTCTGATTGATGTTTTCTCAGTATTAGATGCATCCCAGCCGCCTTTTTCATAAAGTGATAAAAAGTAAAACAAACTAAGTCGCCATGGTAAAAAACGTGTCCCTGCTGTAAATGAGATATATGAAGAGAGAGATGAACAGAAGTCTTCATGCTTGTTGCAGCAGTCTAGGCTCTTGTAAATCACATCTCAATATGTCCATCCTGTTTCTGGCCAGCAGTAATAATATGGTCTCCACTGACCTTAAATTACTGTGTGTGAATGTCGGAGAGAATGAGATCCATCTGTAGGTGCTCCCAGCATGTGCTTCAGTTTAACATCCTAATCAGAGCAGTGTTGTGGCCGAATCAGAGGCAGAAGATGTGCTTCATCTTACCGTCCGTCCCTGATTACAGAAATCAAACTAATATTAAACTACCACGTGAAACTATTACATTTATGCGTTTAGCAGATGCATTTATCCAAAGTGACTTATAATAGAGGAGCATAAGCAAACTGTCATACATGGTAGAAGTCATACCATGCAACACGAGGGTGAGTAAATGATGACAGATTTTCATTTTTGCACGAACTGTGCCTTTAAGTGAGATGTCCTGTCTAGTTTAGCCGGCTCCCACAGCGCGCGGGGTAGAGTTACCGTGCACCGGGCATGAGAAGGACCTGTGGTAAGTAGCTTACGGCTTTGCCAGAAACCATTGGTGATGGAATGCACTTCCTCCCAGTTTTAGCGCTGCCGCTTGACCACTTGGAACCGCGAGATCCATTAATAAGAGGCTTTTGTGTAAAAGCACTGGAGTAATGATGGGGAGAGATGAAGCTGCACTGCTCTAGCCATGTATGTCTGCATACAGAGACATGAAAAGTATTCATTTGTGTGAATTTATGTGCTTGATTCTTTCTTATCATCTTCTCATGCCTCATTTCTCTTTCTTGAGTCATGCTATATAACTCATTCTGCAGATTAATGAGACATTACATTGTCGTCATTTATTCAGCCTCATGATGACCCTCAACATGTATTATTTAAGATTTTTTTCTTCTGTCAAACACAGAAGAGTTGAGACAGGATCATGGACTTTTTACATAGTCAAAGTGACCAAGGGCTGTCAAAACTTTTTAATAAAATAAATCATTAACACATTTGTTGACATATCACTTAAGGCTTACTGATTTAAAATTGCATTTTGTTTGGAGTATTTCTTTATTGCACAATGCACGTTTCTTAATATTATGCCTAAAATATGTTTTAATATCACTATTAAACCAACATGAAAGTTCAATATTTGCACTGACATGCTATACATCAAAGTGGCACACGTTTCACCCATGATGAATGTGCAGTATTTATCATTATTATCAGGGTATCCACAAAACATTTTATAAATAATTTTAACAGGCAAATGATTTGCTGAAATGTGTTCCAAGTACGTCCTGCAACGTCATCCTGGTGTCCGCTTTTGAGCTCCAGGGCTCTAAACAACAGTTGCATCAGCTCATGACATTTGCCTTTGACGTAATGGATTGTGTTACGTAATGCTGGGCAGTATTTAATCGAGCAGACGGCCTGTGCTGTCCATGAGCTCCAGGGGGGATTGGCCAGAGGAAATCCCGCTTAGGCTGAGCTCTTTGATGACATTAGCTCCTTCTCCACCACATGTGTGAAAAACCACATTATCGATCACTTCTGTAGTTCAAAAGCAGGAACTCCCTCTGTTTCTTCCAATCACTTTCTCTTGTGTTCCTGTTAGGGGTGTGTGATATGTATAGTCTACAATAATATTATTTCAGTATTGTTTTAACGATGTGCAAACTGTCTTTGAGTGTCACTAGCTTTGCAAAATCCAGCCTATTCAAATTAAAGATATAGATGTATTCAGAGCCATTTTTACTTTTAGCCATTTTAATTTTATGTTTAAATCATTTGATATTGTTATAGAATGAACAGAGCATGAGACGGTCGGATCCTTGCACAAGGCTTTATTTCAGAGGCGTGGTCGAGAAACGAGCAAGGGTCAGATAACAACATTTCAGGCAAGGCAAAGAATAATCCTAGGGCTTGTGTGGGTCTTCGATCAGCGAACAGTATCCAGGGGGCTTGACAAGAGAGGTAATCCGATAACATAAGCAGTGGTCAAAGCAAGGTGCAAACAGGGTCCAAACAACTATACAAGAGAACAAAAGACAAACCAGAATTCAGGCAATGAGGCAAAACGACGAAACTAGACTTAGATTAGAACTAGGAACTTATCACAAAACTAGGAGAGGGCTCCGTAACATTGCTATCACTAACGTAGCGATATGTGCAAACAATACTCGCGATCTGACTGAGGAAGTCCATGGCTTAAGTAAGGCGTGTGATGGGAATCAGCGGTGTAATCAGTGCATTCAGCTGTGTGTGTGTGTGTGTGTCATCAGTGCAATGGATGATGGGAATGTAGTCTGAGGTGAAGTGCAACAGTAGTGTAATACAACAGTCCATGTGGTGAGCAGGTGACCTCTGGTGGTGAGTGAACTAGGGCTGTGCAATTAATCGCATGCGATTCTCATGCGCATCTCGTCAGTAAAGCCTGCTCCGTGATTGGCGGTAAATCCCCATCACCTGTTTTCAAATGGAGCGGCAGTTAATACACAGAGCCATAGTTTACATTTTACATTTATCAGACGCTTTCATCCAAAGCGACTTACAGTGCATTTAGGATAAAAAAAAATTCAGTATGTGTGTTGAACCCACGACCGTTTGAGCTGCTAATGCAATGCTCTACCACTGAGCCACAGGAACACTACAGTTCTAGAGCCGTAGTTACTTGACAAGCTATGTGATATCATCATAATCGTGCGATCATAATTGAAAGCGATCCGGTTCATAACGGCTCTGTGTACCGCTCCATTTGATTTTTACCACCAATCACAGAGCCAGCTGATGAGATGAGCAGAGAATCGCATGCGATTAGTAACCCAAGAGTGAACGGAGGTTTAAACCGGATTTGTGACAGATATAGTAACTTTTTCCCTGAATATCAGCATAAATGCAAATGTCATATTGTTTTACATTTTAAATATTGTCTGTTTGTTCTCATTTTTAATAAAAATGTAAACCGCAGCAGAACTGTTTTGTGTCTCTGAGAAACACAGCAGTGCTTCATTAGTGAATATTTCTGTTTTAAACAAATCCATTTGATGACCAAATTAATCTGATTTGAACAAATTGGTTAAATGAACGATTCAGTAACTCACTAAGACAAGGGCTGCATCTAAAATATCATGCTTTCTGAGTAGGTACTTTTTTAATTACTAATTTCTTCGGGACCATTAAAGAAAGTACATTCTATATAGTATGAACATGTTTAGTATGAATGTAATCATGACATACTGTTTTCGTCATGTGACCTTCTAGCGTCAGTAGGTCGCCATTCATAAATCCTTTCCTGTGGCCTCATGGGATATTAAAGTGTTTACCATATGCACACTTGAGAATCTTGTCAGAAGTAGTATGTCATCTGGGGACTTTTGGCCTCTTGTTTTATGAATACTGTGAATTCGGACATACTACTCTACTGTTTTTCGTCTGCTATGGAAGTGTGCAATTTTGAATGCATCCAGTGACTTTCCGCTACATATTGGTGGTTTGAGTCAGAGATTGAAACTCGAGTCTGCGACTTGGACTCAAGCGCTGCTTTCTTTACAGCGGCAAGCAAGGAAACGATGTTTAATTACTGTTCATAAGCACCACCTGCTGGCAGAGAGTGAATCTGCATTCTAATTCATCCTGTCTGCTGTTTTGTTTCATGTTTTATGTAGAATAGTTTTACAAAACTAAAGTCAGACCATTTTATTTTTGCTTCAAATGTCAAAATTAAACACTCCAATTTAGAATAAAATCTGCTCATGCTGCATGTATGCAGCCTCTTTGTTTGGATTGTGTTGTGTTTAAAACACAGTGGTTGTCTCTAGCCAGCCTTAGTTTGTTTGTATGAGATTTCATTCATTTGCGTTATTGATTTGATTGATTGCGGTTTATTTTCAAAATTTCTATTTATTTTTGTTGTTTGACATTTACATTTTACAAAGAAATGTGCAGCATTTTGTTTGACAATTACTAAATGGACACCTTTTCATTTATTTTTTGTTTGTTGAGAAAATTACATCGTGAAATCATTATTTAAAAACTGATTTAGCCTCAATAACTAGCTGAAAACACTGACACTAATAAATAGAACAAAGTCTTGAGACGTGACTTAGACTTGAGGCTTGACTTAGACTCGACCTCAAAGAATTGAAACGTGATTGGACTCCACCTCAAAGACTTGAGACATGACTTAGACTTGAGACTTGACTTAGACTCCACCTCAAAGACTTGAGACTCAAACTTAGACTCCATCAAAGACTGAAACATGACTTAGACTTGATTTGACTCTTGGACTCCACCTCAGACTTGACTTGAGACCTCAGAGACTGACTGACTGGACTCCACCTCAAAGACTTGACTTGACTTAGATTTGACTCAAAGACTTGACGTGACTCAAAGACTTGACTTGACGTGACTTACTCCACCTCAAAGACTTGACTTACTTAGATTTGACTCAAAGACTTGAGACGTGACTTGGAATGCACCTCAAGTCTTGACTTGACTTGACTCCACCTGAAAGACTTAGACTTGACTTAGACTCCACCTCAAAGACTAACTTGACTTAGACTCCACCTCAAAGACTTGAGACTTGACTTAGATTGACTGACCTCAGACTTGACTTGACTTAGACATGACTTGGACTCTTAGACACCTCAAAGACTTGAGACTTGACTTAGATTTGACCTCAAAGACTTGAGACTTGATTAGATTTGACTCAAAGACTTGAGACTGACTGAATGCACCTCAAAGTCTTGAGACTTGACTTGGACTCCACCTGAAAGACTTGAACTTGACTTAGACTCCACCTCAAAGACTTGAGACTTGACTTAGACTTGACTTAGACTCCACCTCAAAGACTTGAGACATGACTTAGACTTGAGACGTAACTTGGACTCCACCTCAAAGACTTGAGACTTGACTTAGATTTGACCTCAGAGACTTGAGACATGACTTGGACTCCACCTCAAAGACTTGAGACTTGACTTAGATTTGACCTCAAAGACTTGAGACGTGACTTAGACTTGAGACTTGACTTAGACTCGACCTCAAAGACTTGAGACGTGACTTGGACTCCACCTCAAAGACTTGAGACTTGACTTAGATTTGACCTCAAAGACTTGAGACGTGACTTGGAATGCACCTCAAAGTCTTGAGACTTGACTTGGACTCCACCTGAAAGACTTGAGACTTGACTTAGACTCCACCTCAAAGACTTGAACTTGAGTTTGACTCAAAGACTGAGACTGACTGACTTGGACTCTTGGACACCTGAAAGACTTGAGACTTGACTTAGACTCCACCTCAAAGACTTGAGACTTGACTTAGACTCCACCTCAAAGACTTGAGACTTGACTTAGACTCGACCTCAAAGACTTGAGAGTTGACTTGGACTCGACCTCAAAGACTTGAGACGTGACTTGGACTCCACCTCAAAGACTTGAGACTTGACTTAGATTTGACCTCAAAGACTGAGACGTGACTTGGAATGCACCTCAAAGTCTTCAACTTGACTTGACTCCACCTGAAAGACTTGAGACTTGACTTAGACTCCACCTCAAAGACTTGAGACTTGACTTAGATTTGACCTCAAAGACTTGAGACGTGACTTGGAATGCACCTCAAAGTCTTGAGACTTGACTTGGACTCCACCTGAAAGACTTGAGACTTGACTTAGACTCCACCTCAAAGACTTGAGACTTGACTTAGACTCCACCTCAAAGACTTGAGACTTGACTTAGACTCAACCTCAAAGACTTGAGAGTTGACTTGGACTCGACCTCAAAGACTTGAGACGTGACTTGGATACCTCAAAGATTGAGACTTACTAGTCTAAAATTGAGATGGGACGTGCACCTCAAAGTTTGAGACTTGATTACTCCACCTGAAAGACAATGACTCAGACTCCACCTCAAAGACTTGAGACTTGATGATTTGATGAGAGACGTGCGGAAGAAATCTTGAATTGACTTGGACTACTGAAAGACACTTGACTTATACCTCCACCTCAAAGCGATTTAACTCCACCTGAAAGACTTGAGAGTTGACTTGGACTCGACCTCAAAGACTTGAGACGTGACTTAGATTTTACTAGTCTAAAATTGAGACGTTACTAGTCTAAAATTACGTTTTGGAAAGCAATAGGCGATATAATCGGAAGAAATAATCGATCACAATAGTGTTTAAGACAAAAACGGACGAATCCTTTGAAATATATAATCTGATCGATGTGTTGAGGTGTGGCAACCGTAGTATAAGTGGAATAATTGATGACGGGCTGTTGAATTATTAGAAAAATAATGCACACCCGAGATGGTTATGCGGTCACGACGCGAAACAGAGTGGCCGTTACACCTCGGATTGTGCATTATTTTTACATGATTCTTACTTGAGGGACAGGTTATCATTTCATTGGAGGAGATGCTTCCTTCTCACTCTTCAGATCATCCACGTTAATGCTAGACTCCCCATAAGTCAATATTAGGTTCTTGGTAGTAACATTGTCGGGCACTTTGCTATGTAAGTACCATTTTCTTCTTTGCAAATCCATGCATGCATGCATGTGTTACCACAGTTTAAAACACACACTCACAGACACATTAGAGAAGCAAATACGCCCGAGCCACATCAGACGCAAGCGAACTCGATCGCCACGGCATATTTTCCCATCAAACATCAGCTCATCAAAACAGAAGAACCCGCATTATGGGATTTTCCTCTCCATCACTGTAAAAAAAGCTGTAAAACGGCACATGAAAGATTTTGTTCAGTCTGTTTAAAGTTGTTGTTGTGATTAAGGATGGCAAAGCTGGAAAAAGGTCAGGACGCAAATCACAGCTCGTAAAAGGCAGATTCTGTCGTTTGTTTTGGGTCTTAATTGGCGACGGGGTGCCACAGCGCTTCAGTACCAGCTGCGGCTGGGATTTAAGACGGAACCGTTCAAAGAAGAACACAAGGACCTCTTCATTGTGCGATCTGTTAGAAGGCGTAATTGGAGTCCATATAATGGTGTCAGGCCTCATGGGTTCTGTCAGTGGTGATGTTGTTGTCTTTTGAGTCACTTGTAATAGGTTTCTTCTGCTGTGATGCTGGCACAGAAATACTCACATACCATACACACTCGTTTGGTAGGAGAAAGCTTCTTTATCGGGCTGAATGTGGATGGACGTAATAAACGGAGCCCGGTAGATGAACGCACTTGTCTTCTGTTAGTGTTTATGTGCTGACCAATCTCAGGCAGGTTTAGAGCATATTTATTTGTCATTCTGAAGTGATCTTTTGGTACATGTTTGTGCAGTGATTAATATTTGATGTGCAAGAGAAAGAAAGAGAGAGTCGATCAGGTTAGAATAATTAATGCCTCATTATTAAAACGTGGGATTCTAATATACAACCCCATGGACAAAAAGTAGTTTGGCACAATATTTTAGTATTCCTTGGCATATTCTTTTATTATTTCTTGTGGTTCTCAAAGTGCGACCACAAAAACCTATAAACCAGGAAATGATGTCGTAGAAAGGACCCCCGGAGACCCTCATGACTGCGTGTCAGGGTCAAGAAGTCTTAAAATATCTGATCATTTGACCTTTTGATGAGAAAAATGGTGCGGTGCGATTCTTTAAAAAACGTTTTAATTAATTCATAATAATGGATAATATTTGAGTAATATTTATATTTGATGTATTTAATATATAAATACAATTGTATGCATTAAATATACAAAAGCACTTACTTCATAATGTGATTTCCCCCAACACTTTCCATTTGTACTTAAATCATAGGTTATATCTTTAATTATTTGAATAAAAGATTAAAAGGATAAACGATGCAGACATTTTCAGAG